>JARWLC010000007.1:111092388-111524888 GCA_033318265.1 Phyllotis vaccarum | reverse complement strand
AGGGCTGCTTCAGTGGGGTAGCCTCTTAAGGCACCTGGTAGACACCATTTACACAGGGATCAAGTCTATGCCAAAACCTTAGTCGCATGCATTGTTTTGAACTTCTTTCTTGACTTCTATCTGTATGGCACCTTTACTTTCTTCTTTAGGGTGGGTCCTATCCTGCTGTCTGTTGCTTGGAAAAACACCATGACCAAAACCAACCGTGGCGAGGAAAAGGTTTATGTCACCTCCTAACATTTGCAGGTCACATTCCTTTGTTAAGGGAAGTGAGGACAGGAACTCACAAAGGAACCGAAGCAGAAACATCACTTATTAACTACTTCCTGTCTCAGTGTTAGCTAGCATTTTACAGCCCACGTCCACCTGCCTAGGGATAGTGCCCCCCATAGTGGGTTGATTCTGCCCACATCAATCATCAGCCAAGAAAATCTCTCACACACGTACCCACTGGACAATCTGATCAGGCAATTCTTCAACTGAGGTGTCCTTGAAAGTGACTCTAGGTTTGTGCCAAGTGAACAACGAAGATTCACCAGCACTGTACTCACCCTGTGGCCATCACAGCAGCAGTGTACCCACTCGGGAGGCCTGTCACACTATCACTGACACAATCACACCAAAACTCTCTTCTGTCTCTGTTTAACCTCTGCCTTCTCCAGGACACTTCTTGGCTTCTACAAGGAAATACTAATGGTTCAATTGTTTAAGTTGTCTAGGCCTGTTTCGTTCTATCTGCCTACACTTGCTCTAAGTATTGATGATGAGTATATAGCCAGTGCTCTTGCTAAGCCCAGAGTTTGAGAAAAAGCATAAAAAGCACGCTGTAAACTAAATACGATAGTGCACAGCTACTATAATCCCAGCACTAGGAAGGCTGAGGCAGTAGAAGTGTTAGGCTACCCATAATGAATTTTAAGATAACCTGGATTTTGTAGTGAGATCCTGTCTCAAAAAAAAGCATAGCATTGCAGGGAAATGTGGCTGTTATTTGACTCAAGCCCATGCTTCCTTACTCATAAACTGGGATTAATAATGCTTAATCTGACCTCTACTGGATGTCTGTAAACCACAAGTGTTAAATCCAAAACCATCTCATCCATTCCCTCCCAGGTTGGGTAGCTTTTGGTCATCTCTCTCTTCTTTAAATTTTTTATCTGCTGCTCATCTGCCCTGTCCTTTGCTTATTTTCTTATGATCGATTGTCTAGAAACTTGAACTTCGTGCATGGTTGTAAGAGGTACCATTTCTAAGTGTAGCCTTCTCCCTTTCTACTTCTGTTTTTGCTGACAATGATTTATTTCTTATAAAAATCAAAGCAGGGAATGAATCATTGCTAACTCCATTGGCCCGTGGAAATTTTTCCTGAACCATAACTAATAGTAGAGACGCCTTCACAGGAAAAAAGCAGTATGCACCTGCTGAGGTGCACAATGAGGAAAACCCTGAGAATATCCATGGAATCTACCAAAGGATCTTGATTATTTCTTCATTATCCAAAGGAAGCTTATGCCAGTCTTAGAGATCTAATCATGCCCAATTGCTTTGTGGCCAAGTAAATCTGAAGATGCTAAATAAGGTCAGCTCAAGCATGGGCCTTTGGCATATCCCAAGTCAACCCCATCTGCCATCAGAGGCACATTACATCCTCCTCTCCTACATCAAAGTACCAACAGTTTTATGTAGTTCAGTAGTTAATAGTCTTCAACAAAAAAGTTTTCCTAAGGTACTTCTAGAACTGGAGTCATTCTCATGGTTCTCATAGCCAAGGACATAATAAATAACTATGGCCTTTCTGCTGGCTGAATCACAGTTCTCTTCCATCTGCTTTCCTCCATCCTTATTCTGAAAATTATAAATCACTAAGACACAGTTATGCTCTGAAGATAGTCCAGCACTCCAACAGGCCACTTTTGTGGAAGTGTTTAACCCCTAAAGAACATTGACAATTTTTTTAATAATGGAAAGATGGCAGAGCAATGTGTAATGTGTTATAGTCCAGCTGAATTTCTTTTTTAATTAATTAATTATTTTTTTTGTTTTTTACTTTCCAATAGCAGTTTCCTCTCCCTTCTCTCCTCCCAGTCCCTGCTCTAGTCCCCTCCTCTCCATCTCCCTCCCCCATCCATTCCTCCTTCATTTCTCTTCAGAAAATAATAGGCCTCCCATGGATACCAACCAGCCATGGTATATCAAGTTGCTATGAGACTTGGCACTTCCTTTCCAGCCTAGACAAGACAGCCTGGTAAGAAGAGGTTCCAAAAGCAGGCAACAGAGTCAGAGAGAACCCCTGCTCCCATTGTTAGGAGTCCCACAAGAAGGCCAAGATAACACAACTGTAACATACGTGCAGAAGGCCCAGGTCAGTCCCATGAAGGCTCCCTCGTTGTCAGTTCAATCTCCATGGGTATCTATGAGCCCAATTTAGTTGATTCTGTGAGTGTTTTTGTGGTGTCCTTGACCCCTCTAGCTCCTACAATCTTCCTTCACCCTCTTCCATAGGATTCCCTGAGAGCCACCTAATGTTTGGCTGTGGTTCTCTGCATCTTTTTCCATCAGTCACTGGGTGAAGCCTCTCTGATGACAATATATGAGTACAACAGAATATCATTAGAAATCATTTCATTAATTTTTTTCATGTTTGGTTATATTCTGTAGGCTATCCAGCCTCTGAGTCCTTGTCCTCCAGGCAGTATCAAGGGTAAACTCCTTCTCATGGCATGGGTTTAAAGCTAGACCAGTCATTGGTCAGCCACTCCTACAATTTCTGTGTCACCTTTACCCCTAGAACATTTTGTAAGAAGAGAAAATTACAGGTTGGAGGTTTTGTGGCTGGATTGGTGTTCCAATCCCTCCACTGGAAACCTCGCCTTGTTACAGAAGATGGCCAGTTAAGGCTCTGTATCTACTACTGTTAGAAGTCTTAGCTAGGGTTACCCCCCAGATTCTTGGAAGTTTCCATTGCCCTAGGATGGATAAAGAAAATGCGGTACATTTATACAATGAGGTATGAGAACCCATTAGTCTGTTAAGTGATCACAAGAATTTATTAGGGAATATGTTTCTGGGTCCTAACATTTCCCTCAGGGGAGGGGGCAAGAAGGCATGAGTCAAAGACACAGACCCCAGGAGTCAGTTGAAAAGGACTACCTCAAGTATTCAACAATGGGGAGAGCCTTATATATCCTCCTCCCAGCACCCAGGCTGTGTCACAGTATGGTGATATTGCATGGCTGTTACTCATTGGCTGGGCTTGATCAGGAGCTCTGACAGCATCTGTTGCTTGGCCAATTCCAAGCAATCAGTGACATTGGACAGTAGCTGTTGCTAGGCCCTCAGGCAGACTCCAGGTTGGCTTATAAGAAAGTATATTATGTGCATCCCTTGGCAACTGGTTTGAGGCAATTCCTTTGGCCTTATGGGCCTGTCCTGCTATATATGCATCCTTTTTATTTTATTATATTGGTGCTCAGTGAGAGTCAGAGTTCTATGTCCTGACCTTGTTGACCCTGTCTCAGGAGGGCTCAGCAACTGGACTGTGCCTGTCTTAGGTTGGCTTGCCTAACAAGCTCTTACCTGTCATTGACTAACAGCTCTTGAAGGACATTCATTCCTGGAGAGTAGCCCAGATGGAGAGAATTGGGCAATAGCCTTTTGTATTTTAGAGAACCAGATACGTGTATCCTTCTATGAAGTGCTATGAGCAGAATGTTTAAGAGCCATGAAAACCTGCAGAGTTGCCTTAGCCACTGCCTGCTGCTGTCAGATGTGCTGCAGAAGACAAATCCAGGATGGATCAAACAGCCTCTTTTTATAAAGCCAAACCTTTTCAAAAAATAAAGAATCAAAGGCTGTAACTTCTGCTCTTGTCTGATTTAATTAGAAAATTTTGTGCGTTATCTGTTATAAATAATATAGAAACTTAGCTGACTATGGGCCCTTAATATATTTAGCTAGCCCCCAAAGTGCTAAACTAACATTCCTCACCTCAAAAGGTATCATACAAAAATGAGGAAACGCAAGAGTCCACACGTCTTCAGCCTTTAGAGGGTAATGAGAGCAAGAAAAGAAAGTATATATATTACGTACCCATCCTGCATCATTTCCTTCTTGGTGGAAGCATGCTGATCCATGGCTGAGTGCATGCTCTGACCCATATTGGCAGAGTGGCACTCTGAGAAAAAAAAAAAAAAACCACAAGCATAACCTTTCCTACAGTTTAGCAGGGAGCTTGTGTCTGCCATTGGAGGGAGTTAGGGTCTATCCATCTGATTAGGCATAGAGGTGTGCCCAAGTCATCATGGCCATGTTTGATCTTGAGGGCACTGGGTTTGCCCTCAGGAGACTGTCACAAATGAGAAGTGGCACTAGAAGAACTGTCACTATTGAACTCGTGAGCAGAATGAACACTTTGCAACTGGCTCACGTGTTATATGTGTAATTAAAACACAAGTGTACCCTTAAAGTTGTTTCAGGTAGAACTCCTTTCTATAGAGTTCCGAAGATATAAAGGATACAAAATAGTATAAACTTTATGAGCTAAATAGTAGCAAAAAACACTTGAATTTTATTTAAAAAAAAATGAGATCCTGAAATGGCCTATTAACAAACAAGTTCTGCCACCTTTATATTTTCCTTGGGTTAGACACTATAAGTTACTCATCCAGTACATAAAACAAAGATTTGCCAAATGCCTTCTGCCTATAATGATAGCACAGCAATCTATCACTTGATGTTTGCACTAAGTTAGCATTTGAATAAGAACCCTCAGGGAAGAGATGAAGCCTTCTCATAGGTAAAGAAACTTACGTAAAAGTAGTGTTGTCTGGCCCCAAATTTTACTGATCACGGTTCCTTTTTCCCATGGTTCAGAAAGATCAAAGCAAAAGAGTTATAAATAAAGTCGTGTGAACTGCTAGCCTAAAGCCAAGGAAGGTTGACTTAATTCTTTGGTGTTGGTGGTTGTTAGTGTATATAGTTGCAGCCAGGAAGCAATGCAGGGATTGTTGAGCTACACTTACAGTCTCTATAGGACCAACTCACACTGTGGCCTCGCCTACTCAGGAGGCTGAGACAGGAAGATCACTTGAAGGCAAAAACCTTTCTATGTCCACACCCTTTTATAATGTGTCAAATGCTATCAAATTCCCCCTTGTAAAGTATTTCTTACACAAGCATGAGACCAGAGTTGCTGAGTAGTGATTCTAGTTTCAGAAGGCAGTGATGAGATACCCAGAGCAAGGTAGCTAGCAAGACTAGCCATACTGCTGAGCCCTGTATTTGATTTAGAGAACGCGCCTCAATGAATAGGAACAATGGAAGATGGTTCCTGACACCAACCTCGGGCCTCCATGTATGCATGCACACGTGTGCACACACAGAGACATGAACAAAAAGGAGAGGCACAAGCTATGATCAGGTTTGATGGCAGCCTATAACTCTAATTCCCGAACTTCCAAGGGAGGTAGGAGGATTAGAAATGCAATGTTATTCTCAGCTACCTAATAAGATTGTGAACAGCCTAGACTTTAGGGAAAAAACCTTAGGCTAATAGTCTGTCGTCAGCTCAGCTGAACAGCCCTCAGCTTCTGTCCTAGTATGGCTTGATCTGATATGGGATATCTTTCTGTACACTGTGACTATCATTAGCAAATAAAGGAACTGTTTTGATCTATGGCAAGACATCTTAGAAGTAGGCAGGAAATCTGAGCATAGATAAAGGAAAAAGAAGGTAGAATCAGGGGAGACTCATCCAGCCACCCAAGAAGCAAGATGTAAAGAAATAGGTAAGCCACAAGCCACATGGCAAGACAGATTGATGGAAATGGGTTGAATTAAGGTGCAAGAGCTAGCAATGTGCCTGAGCCATAGACCAAGCACTATGTAATTAATAAAAGTGTCTGAGTCATTTGACACTTGGGGGGCTAAACATCTGCAGGCAGGTCTGGACTCTGGGGCTAAGCCCAGCCAGAAATTCATATTCCATGGCTCTGTGATATTTTTGCCCTCTGTCTGAGCCCCCTAGATGGTGACTGGAGTCAGAATGATATTTTGTTCTGTCTGTTCCCCCATCCTAAGCAGCTTCCACTCCTGTGGCTGTGCAGCATGGCCCCACTGAACCCAGCCTCGCAGCCCATGAAAGGAGAAGAAATGATTAGGAACAGAGCAGCTTGGGCATCAGCTTTTCCTCCTTGTGTCTGTCCATGACTGCCACCCTAGAGGTTAACTGGGCTTGTGTTGCAGCCTCGCCATTGTCAGCTAAATCTCTTGTCTTACCTTATTTTTTTTTCTTTAATGGTTTGTTGTCTGTCCATTGATTAGAGCGCTCCGTGTGTGCTTGTGTGTGTGTGTGTGTGTGTGTGTGTGTGTGTGTGTTTGTGTTTGTGTGTATGTGGTGGGGGTATAATGGGAATCCTCTGTGTGCTCAGGGTCCTGGCCTTGCCAGTCTGTGGGGGGGGGGCTTAGGGGAAAACCCTCCTCTCTCCCCTCTGCTTCTGTGGTCTGTCTTCCCCCTCTCAAAACTAGTCAATCGCACAAGCTATCACCATTGACATTATTCTTTGCTGCCACCATCCCTACCCCAGCTCCAGCTTCCTCCAAGGCTCAGTCTAGCCTCCTTCTGAGCTCTGGGAGATAGGTCTGTTGCTGCAAAGCTCAGTGGTGCTTCTCCACAAAGAGCCACAGGAGGAGGCAGCAAGTGGTGGGGCAGAGAGCGCCAAGGAGGCTCTAGAGTGCAAATGCCATATTTTCTCCAAACTCTGAACCCCAACCCTGGACTGCCAATGCACTGTTACCCCTTCCACCACCATGATGACACAAATTGAAAGAAAGAGGAAACGGCTGCTAATAAAAAGAAGACAATTTAACTGTTTTCAAAAAATGTAGTGAAAGGAGAAAATAAACACGAGAAGGAAGGAAGAGCTAAAGAGAGCAAAGACAGTCAAAGACAAGCAAGCCATCAGCAAATATGAAAAGTACCTGGAAAGAAGAAAGAACAACAGACAACAGAAAAAAAGGAAATAAATGGGGGTCCCGATACTTACCTGCTGAATGGAGCAAAAGCAAACCATACAGAGGGGCCTTCTCACCAAAATACACCATCTTGGGGACACTGGTACTGTCCAGCACCCAGAGCGAGAAGAGAGAAACAGTCAGAATCCTGTCCAGGAACCGGATGTTGCTGGGTCCTAACAGTTCCCTCAGGGTAGGGGGTGAGAAGGCACAGAGTCAATGACACAGACCTCAGGAGTCAGTTGAAAAGAACTAACTCATTTATTTAACAATGGGGAGAGCCTTATATACCCTCCTCCCAACACTCCCAACTGTGTCACCATCTGGTGATATTACATAGCTGTCCCTCACTGGCTAGGCACAATCAGGAGATCTGACAGCATCTGTTGCTAGGCAGATTCCCAAAGTGCAGGAACTCTAGGTAGTGGCTGTTGCTAGGCATATTTTGAGCAATCAGGAACATTGGACAGTGCCTGTTGCTAGGCCCTCAGGCAGACTCTAGGTTGGCTCCTAAGGAAGTACATTATGTGCATGCCTCAACAACTGGTTTGAGGCAATTTCTTTGGCCTTTTGGGTCTGTCCTATTACAGGTATAAAATGAGAATAATAAACTCACTGATACAGGAAAAGATAGATATGTTGATAATCCAGCTGCCATTCTGCTCATGGATGATCAGGATTGGCTGCAAGCTACTCTCCTGTTTCACTTGATCTCAACCACCCAAGAGAATGGTATGTACCTACTCCTCCATTTTAACCAGTCACATACCCAGCAAAAAACTATGTCCATTGAGCCAGACATCTCAAATGTCATTGGCTGAATGAAACAAAATTCCTATAACACTTCCCCTTTTTTTATCTAAATAAAAAGGTTCTAATCCTAACATGAGGCTATATATAATACAAATTATTATTAAATATAGTCCAGTAAAAGAAAGGGTAATAACATAAGGACCTCGAATTTGTGACAATATACAAAAATATCTTAATCAGAGGTAGAAATATATAGTGCAATATGATAAAAATATCTTTAACTTGTATCAGTATACAAAATATCCTAAGAAGTAGAACATACAGTAAGACAAACGTAATTTTAGATTTGTATCAACATACAAAAATATTTTAAATAGAAGTAGTAACATATACAATATGACAAACATAATTTTGAATTTTAACAATATACAAATTTCCTTACACAGGAATAGAAGAATAATTTTGTATTTGTATCAATATTTAAGGATTCATACTAATGCAGATTATCTAAAACTGACAGTCGCTATCATTTTAGTTTGCAAGTGTATACAATAGCCTATTTTATTCCCTATCCTACCTATCCCCATTTTTTTTTCTAAATGAGATTTCTGAGTCTAACTTTATTGTTTCACCCCCAATCCTATAATAGCTCATAACCAATTCCTAACAGATGGCAATTATCCATAACCCCGAGAAAACAAAAACCTGTTGGGAGAGGGGGCATCATTTTCTTAAAATGTTTCCTGCTGCCTAGGGGGTGAGAGTGCCTCTGTGGGATTCTGCAAAACAAAACAATGGTTAAGTCTTATGAGGACTAGCTGTAGCCAGTCTCAGAGTAATAAATAAGGTTTATCTGAAGTTCTGGCTAGAATGATGTAAGATGGTGGACGATCTCAGCTAGCCACCTTGGAATTGTCCTGAACAGTTTATAGTCCAAAGTCTATCTTTGAGTGGTGTTTATCGACTCAATGGAATTATTATGAATGAACCAGGTAGAATCGTTGTCGTAGGCCCCCATATTCTTCTGGAGATTTCAGAAATCATTGTTAGGAAAATGTATTGTTCTCTGTGGAAAACTTAAACATGAATATCAAAACAGAAAGTTTAAATTTTAAGATAGCATTATCTCTAAAGAAAGGTCTAAAGAGTCAAAAGGAAGTAGTAGGGAAAACAGATTTGTGACAACCCAGTTCCTAGAGTTGGATTTTATTCTGTCCCTCACCAGGTGGCTCTTCTGATATGAGGCAGAAACTCTGATTTCTTTCTTAAACAATGTACTTGGAATCGTGCTTCAACTCCAAGGTCAGTTTCAACTTTTACTTGCATCAGGACTACAATTTTTCTGAAAAGTAACAAGATATTAATGTTTAGCTAATGAGATTTTACCCTGTAGAGAAAATTGGTACCACTAGGCCAGATTTTTTTTTTTTTTGGCTTGGTAATTTTTTTTTCTTGGTAATTTTTTTCTTCTGGATAGCTTTCCCTTCTTTAGATATCTACATGTCAAGGTCTTTTGACTTCTTAAAAATTAACATTTCTATTTTCAGGTAAAGACAAAATCATAACCCTACATTTTATGGCAGGATATTTTTGTATCCATTCCAAGCAAAATTTGTGAAGACAAATCTGTGATGTGATGGCATTTAAAAGAGGAGGTCTTCAGGACTTTAAGCCTGAATGGGATTTGCATCTTAATAGATACCCTCACCAGATGTGGACATTTCTAAGCTTTGATTTTGAACTTCCTAGCTTCAGAAGCCTTAAGAATTAAATTCCTGTCATTGTCATCATCATAATAATAATAATCATAATAAAACAGAACCTTGCTCAAACCCTTATTTGGTAGGTTTTCCTTTCAACTTGTAGATTGTCATATGGGTGGATGAGCTATTATTCTCCTTATTAAAGAGTCTCTTGTGTTCGAATGGAATCTTTATTAATGATATTCATAGTTTTCTTCTCCTGTGAAAACAAAGGTGAAACTCTTTCCCCAAAGTAACACATATCCTGGTTTCCATTCTGACATCAATGTATCTTTAAAGTACATAGGCTGACTCAATTCAGTAGGGTTTATTTTTTTATTGTCAATGTTTCTCTGCACCTGTTGTTCCCGTCTCACTAGCATTAAGAAAGTACAAAGTTAATAAGGCATTATGTAGTCTATCTCAGGGGGGTCTTAGTTTCTCCTTTCTGTTACAGTGAGGTTTCTTGGTCTCAGGCAGCCAGAGTTCCAGACCCATAGACCTGCAGCCTCAGACCCCTTAGCCACCCACTGCTGTTCAGGCCCCCAGAAATGATTCAGACACTTATATTATCTTCATGCTGTTTGGCCTATGGTTCAGGCACATTGCTAGCTAGCTCCTACATCTTAACTCAACTCATTCTCAATAATCTGTCTGCCACGTAACCAATGGCTCACCTGTGTTCCTTACATGTTTCTTCTTGGGTGGCTGGCTCAGTCTGTCTCTGACTCTGCCCTTCCTTTCCTACCTATTCTGATTCCCCCACCTACTTTTTCTATGGTGCCTGTCATAGGCCAAAACAGCCCCTTTATTTAAAGATTGATATTCACAAAATACAGAAAGACATTCCCACATCACCTCCCCATTTCTGTCTAATCAAAAAGGAATGTTTCAATTTTAACAAAACAAAATTATATAAAACAGCTATCAAGCAAGAATTATAGTTATAATATCTAGTCTATTTGTATTTAACAAAATTAAAGAAAATACTCTATCATCTACCATATCCTTATGAATTTAAAGTTTCACATCCAATATACCTTTCAAATAACTAAAAAAAACTATACCTATAACTATCTAATCTTCAACTACATCAAAGACCACAGAAGGATATAATATTTACCCAAGTAAACAGGAAGTGCAAGGAACTTCAAAAATCTAGAAATGACAGAGATGACACCTATATGCCTGGACAGTCACCCAAAGTTCCTTTATAAAGTTGGGGCATCCTTCTTCAGCCTACAGACCCAGAGACTTTTATCATTTCAGTGAAGCAGGAAATCTTCTCTGCCCATTCTGGTATAATTCATCAGTCACTTCTACTCGAGTCCTGAAGAATGTCTGATAGTTTTCTCTGCAAAGCAGGAACCTGAATGACCATCTCAGCTTGTTCTGCCAAAGTTCAGAGGTCACCTTCCTATGGAACCTGCATGTCCAGTTTAAACAGCATGCTGTCAAGCAGTCAATGCAAGAACAGGTTTATGTCCAGTGGCTAACCGATGCCACAAAGAAACTGATCTCCATATGGAGTGTCTTTGATGCCCATTTTTCTCTTGAAGTACATTGGTGCTGCCAGGAGAAGACCTGTCTCACTGTCCAGAAAAGTCTAAGTTCTTAAAACATTTTAAATGCCATATTCTGTAGGTCTTAGAAGTGTTTGAAGATTACCTATCTAATTGAATTATATCTTTGTATACCTAAAAATCTAACTAACATGCATTTCTTAATTATACATTACAATTTAAAATCAGTTACATAAACATCATATCTTAAACAAGAGTAGAAAAATATATACAGCATAATAAAACTGACCTTAAATTTGCATCAATAAACCAAAATCCATGCCAATGTAAAACATTTTGAGGTTAACAGCTGATTTTTGATTAAAGTAAATTTAATAATCTAATTTTTTAAATCACTTATATACCATATCCCTTTTTTCTTCATAGAAAGAGATTAACTATTACCATTAACCATTTATAATAAAAACAAACATTTATAAACAGTATTTTGGGAATCTGGGCATAGTGTTCTATTACTACTTCCTGCTGATTAAGGGATGCTGGAAATTTTACAGATTCTTAAGACTGTGCCATCTTAGTCTGCAGCCCTGAAGCTGATGTGACCATCTCTTCCCATCAGAGAATTTTCAGGTGGTCTTGGTTGATGAAACCATAAGAGCCTGGAAGCAATCCACAGGTTCTCATCTTTTGTGGAAGCAAAAGCAAAACTCTTCCAAAGCAATATATCCTTAGACACAAATTTCAAAGTCAAGATACCTTTAAAATATATATTCTTCTTTAACCTATCAGACTTTGCAATCCATTGTCTTTCTGCAGTTAGCTCAGTAACAGCTAAAAAATTAAAAGAAAACACAATAATAACCAAAATACAGATTTTGTGTCTATTTTCCACCTTTACATGGCTTATTATATTCTTATTACTCTATTTCTCCTTTTAAAGACTTTATCTACCTTTTTTATTTTCTCTCTGAAGCCTATGTACCTTTTACACACATTGTAACCCATTTACAGGTTTTTTTTTTAAATCTGAATCTGCTTTATTATGAATCCTTAACCATTTTCCAACCAGAAGAGCTTTTAAAATACCCATACTCTCTTAAAAAGCCACATAGTTTTTTCAGATAAAGCTGAATCAGTAAGTTCTCTTAAAGGGACCGTGTCTCTGTTTGCTGCCAGCAAACAGAGCAGACCCAAGAAAATGCTGCTACTAAGAAACCATCTTTGTTTCCTTTTTGTTCAAAATAAACAGAAACCTTAAATCAATCACATGCTACCAAGTCATCTGTGAGACTTCAGGAACCAGCCTGGTTGCAGCTTATACTGACTGCTGCCAATCCACTGGCACAATTTTGAATGTGGCCTTGACACCATGCTATACTATCTGTACAATGACCCATTTCAGATACACAATTTGAAAGCTGCTTTGGCTCAGTTTCTGTGCTAAAATTCTTTTAAAACTTTCTCAGTGGATATTCAGTGGATATTCATATTTAAGTGGATATTCAACCCATGTTGGGATGCCATCTGTTACAGTGGGGTTTCTTGGTCCCTGACTTCGCCCTACTTTTTCTACCTATTTTGATTCCCCAGCCTACTTTTTCTATGGTGCCTGTCATGGGCCAAAACAGCTCCTTTATTTAAAGACTGATATTCACAGAATACAGAAAGACATTCCCACATCACCTTTCTGTTTATTGATCATCTTTTATAATGAGATTAGATCTTTCTACAATTGTTTGTCCTGTAGGATTGTATGAATAGAACAGACATTGCCAATGGACAGGAGTGTGTGTCTGGATGGGGGGGGGCAGGAGCAGGAGGAGGGATCAGGTGAGTTGTACTTGGGGAGATAGCTGGAACTGGAGGCATCTCTGGAAAGATCTAGCTGAATTTTTTATAAATTAAAATCAAGAGCTCCATTCTCCAGCCTCCAACACCAGCCTTTGGAAAATTATAGAAAAATGTTATGAGCACCACCATTTCTGTTCTTCACATTCTGTGAAGTATGCAAGCTAGAAAATTACTTCCATCTTTTTTTGTCTCATTTTTGACCTAAATCATTGGCCTTTCTTCTACTCATAAGGTGACACTGAACCAACTTGGTGGAAAAATTTGTAGCAAAAGATGGAAAATTTCATATGGCTTCTCGGTGACGGCTTCCTGAGAAGAGACTCAGACTTGACTCTTTTGAAGATTTTGGCCCTGTATAAACAGGTTGATGTAATAATTCCAGGGTCATTGGTACATTTCTAATCACATACTAGGTAAGCAACCCTTGGATTCCTTATCCATACAGCTGTATGCTACCTTTATGTACTAGGTTATAAATATATTTTGTCGGGGTTCGGTACTTTGATGCAAGTTTATACCACTTTAGAAAACTGTATTTAATTTTTCTAATGATTCTTCTTCATTGAGCCATTCTCTCTGGCCCTGGACACTAATGAATTCCATAGCAAGATTGTTTTCCACTCTTTATGCAACATCACAGAAAGTGGCATTCACTGTTGTCTATTTTTGTTATATCTATACCAGTCTTTCAAGATGGCTTTAAAATCCAAGAATGTAATTCTGTTTAATGACTGTATTGAGAAATAGTTGATATAAAGTGCATTGCACACATTTTACGTGTACAGTCTGATGAATTTGGACATGACTACACTGGTGAGATCATCTGATTCCTATTTTGCAATTACATATGATAATTTTTCATGTTTAGAAATATCTTATCTAAATTGAATCAGACACATTTTGAAAATATCTTGCCAGCATAATCATTTGGAAAGCAACCCAGAGTTGATACATGAGTCAGTAGGTTCTATTTTTCTGTTCTTTTCTTCTTCTCGACTCCATTCTTTTCATGGGGTACCCTAGCATATGGCTACACCAGGTTCTGACTATCCCATATTCTTGCTAACATTTGGCTCAGTCTTTCATATCATAGTCATCCTAGAAGAGGTGTAGTTTGGCTTGTTTTGGTTTTAATTCGAGTCATCCAAACAAATATGTTGGTCACATTTTATATGCTTCTCTGTTGTCTATACATCTTTGTTGAAGTGTAATGTGGGAATGTCTTTCTGTATGCTGTGCATATCAATCTTTAAATAAAGGAGCTGTTTTGGCCCATGACAGACACCATAGAAAAAGTAGGACGAGAAATCAGAGCATAGGTAGGACAAGGGCAGAGTCAGACAGATCAAGCCAGATGCCCAAAGAAGAAACATGTAAGGAACACAGGTGAGCCATGGGCCACGTGGCAGACAGATTAATGAAAATGGGTTTAGTTAAGATGAAATAGCTAGCTAGCAATGTACCTAAGTCATAGGCCAAACAGCATGAACTTAATATAAGCATCTGAGTCATTTTGGGGGCCTAAGCAGTGGCAGGCAGCTAAGGGGTCTGGAACTGACTGCAGGTCTGTGGGTCTGGCACCTGTAGATGGGGCCAGAAACATTATTGTAACACAAGTGTCTACTCAATTTTTTTTTTAATTTGGCTATGTTATAGTTGGAAAATATTTTTTTATATTCTTCATTTCAGTTTGTATTAAAGCGTAGTGTATTGGCACACACTTTAATTCCAGCACTCAGGAAGCAGAGACCATTAGATCTCTGTGAATTCAAGGCCATCCTGGTCTACATAGTGAGTTCAGAACAGCAAAAGCTAGTAGGATCTTGTCTTAAAAAAAACACTAAATAAATAAACAAATAAATAAACAAGAAGATAGTCCTTATTACTTTCTGTTGCTGTAGTAAAACACTGAATGGATTTTGGGGAAGAAAAGCTTTACTTCAATTTGTAATTCCCAAGTTACAGTCCAACATCAACGGAAGTGAGGGCGAGAACCTGGAGACAGGAAGTGAAGCAGAGACCCTGGAGAAAAGATGCTTACTAGCTTGTTAATGCGGCTCACTCAGCTTGCTTTCTTCTATATAATATATATCGTATATAAATAAATATATTTAAAATTACTTGATCTCAGTAGATTGATTCTTGTCATGAATCTTTTGCTCTGATTTTAATAGTAATATACTTCTCCCGCTCTCTTTTGCTTTTTTTTTTAACTCAGCATACCTTTACATTTAATGTATGACCCCTGTAGACACATATAATTAGTGGATGATTTTTATTCTCTTTAAGACCCACTGTACAATCTCTGTCTTCTACTTTTAACACTTATGCCATTTAAATTAAGTATTTTTAAATGTTGAAATAACATTTTATCTCTATCATCTATTTTATTATTATCTCTTTTATTTCTGTTTTTTTTTTCTAACTTCTTATGGATTAGATATTCCATATAGATTTACTTACAGTGCTTTGATATATCCCTTAGTACATTTTTTAGTTATTGTCCAGATTGCTTATCTTTTATTACATTATTTGCACATAATTTATCATTCTATGTATTTCAACAATTTGCTAATCTAATTGCCTGCTTTACATCTTTTCGCCCTCCATACCAACGGTTTATTTATATCAAATACTTGGTCTTCATTCATAGAGAACTACATACATTGAAACATTGCTATAATTTTTTTTTTTGCTTGAAGGGCTTCTGTGTACTAAGAAAGCCTATTCATATTTATACTCTCTCTATTTCTCTTCCTTCTTTGTTCTACTAAGATTATTTTTTTTTAGTGTCCTTTTTCTCTAGAGACATTCAATTAAGAACTCTTTTTAAAGGGTAACTTGCTGTGACAATACCAGTTGACAGGCCAGCATGGATGAAGGCATTATACCTAGATGAGGTCTTCACCGTGATGGACCTCATAGTTAGCTATCCAATTCCAGGTGGTCATCCCTACAGCAAATACATACAAACAACACTAAACAAACTTATCAGGTTATATTCATACATTTATTCACATAGATATATACATGTAACACACATATAAGCAGCAACAATAATTTTTAACTGGCCATGAATTTGAGAGGGAGCAGGGAGATGCAGAAGGGGTTGGAGGGAAGAGGAAAAATTATGTAAATAATTTCAACATAAGTAAAATACACATATAAAAATTTAAAAATAAATAAAAGAATAATCCTTTAAGTGGATTTTCTGGTGATAGAGTCTCATAGTGCTCCTTCGTCTGAGAATGTCTTGATTTTCTTTTCATTGCCAAAGGGTTAGTCTTGGTGACTTTATTAACTGGATTCAGAACTACAGATCTTTTAATACTTGAAGATTCTAAACTTGAGTGTCAGTTTTCCCATACGTGTGATAAAATATCTAGGCTGACCAATTTTAAATAGGGAAGCTACTTTGGCTCAAAGCTCTTGAAGTTTCAATCCATGGTCAGTTAAAAACTATCAAGCGTGACTACTACAGCATTCAAGAATTTTGGAACATTTAGAATATACTAAATTATACTAAACCTAAGAATCCGTGGGACAGAAGAAGGATCGATATATAAACTAAAGGCATAGGAAACCTATCGGAAGAAGAGTAGATTCCTTAAACTCAAGAAAAGATAGGCACTCAAAAATCCAAGGGGCACTTAGAAACTTGAGTGACAAGAACAAAGAAGAAACTCCCCAAGACACGCTGTAGTTAAAACGCCAAGACCATAGAACAAATGAACAAAATAGAAAACTGCTACAAGAAAATGGTTTTTTTTTTTTTTTTTTTTTACAAACTAGCGTAAGTCCAAATCACAGCAGACTTATCTTGCGAGGTCAGTCTTTGCACATATGTAACTACTAACCCAAATGATACCCAGAAAAATATGCATTTTCAAATCGGCAGATAGATAAAGACTTTTAAAGAAAACTACAAATTACCCAGAAAAATACTCATTTTCAAATCGGCAGATAGATAAAGACTTCTAAAGAAAACTACAAATTAAAACAATCAATGACCTCTAATCTAGCATTGCAGAAGACACTTCAGGGAATTCTACACACGGAGAGGAAGACAGTCACCAGAGGAAATAAAATAAATTTCATGCACGGATGAACCATTAAGAAGTAGGGAAGAACCAAAGGCTTCCAGGAGCAGAGCTAATAGCGTCCTTAGTGTTCATTTGAAGCAGGAACAAACAAACAAGAGAGTAATCAGCAAACATCTCTCAGTAGTAACCCTAAATGTGGTCTCAACTCTGTTTAAAAGATGCAGACTAGCTTGTACAAAATAAAAATAAAAATAAAGGCAACGGTGTTTTCCTTGTAGGAGGCAAGGGTTGAAAGCATTAGAGTGATAACCAACATACCAGACAAATGGGTACCAAGAGCAAGGGATAGAGCAGCTATTCTCTTATCAGGGAAAGCAAACTTCAATCCAAAATTATTCTGAAGAGATAAAGAAGGACATTGCAGATGAACAAAGGAAAAACACAACAAGAATGGATAACAATCATAAAAATTGTTACACAAGTACACATAAAACGAAATCTATGGGTAAACAAAAGCTGGATGGGTCTAGATACAGTAGTAGTGGGTGATGTCAATATTTTTGCCAATAGCTACCTCGGTTTCTCTCTTCCTCAAATTCTTTTAGTTTTTACTTCTTAACTGTATGACCTCAAGAATCTTTTCTAATTTTTCATAATAAACTCTCTGGTCTACAACAGTCCCCCAAGTCTCTCTTCTTTTTCTCATCTTGATTTGTTTTCTTAATCAATATCATATCAATCTCCATCCTTACTGAGCCCACATCCCTTTTAATTTTAGTAACTAGTGTCTTGTTATAAGCTGTACTATCCTTGCTTGCTTGTTAACCAATAATTATTGACAATAACACGAATACTGCTTTTAGCTGACATAGCTAGGGGACCTGTCCCTCAGCTGCATTTCCTTCTGCAGTTAATAGTCTACTTTGTGAGAAATACAGAGGTTATACAAGGTGCCCTGAGTATATGAACTCAGGGCATAATTTCTAGACTATACACACAAACCATCAGAACTTTGCCCCTTAACTTAAATATTATAAATAAATATTTTAATATAACTAAGAAAAATCTAGTTAATGAAATAGCAGATGTATGGCTCAATTTAGTCATGTAAGAAACACAAAAAAATCACGTCAGTATGCCCTCCAAAATACCATTTTTAATGGCTCCCAATGAGAGTTTATTAGATAATATCCCAAGGAAGTTAACAGAAGAAACATAAGAATATTTAATGAAAACAAAGCAGAAACTACCTAACATCAAATTGAGCTAAAAGAATACAAATCACTGAATGAAATAAGAAAGTCAGCATAGGATGTAAAGCTGTAATGGAAAAGGGTAGGAATACAAAACAGTTAAATTAAAATTTTAAATGGAGAAAGCTTAGCAAGTCAAATAACAAACTCAGTACAAAGCTCACATGTAAATGGATCAAATGGAAATCGGAATGTTGAGGTTAGAAGACAGGACATAGAATTAGAACATTGAGACATCAACGGAGATAAAATAACAAGGAAACATAAACACAGCACGTGGGTTCCATTTCAAGATCAAACTTGCAAACCATGGAGATGTAAGAAGGGGAAAAAACACATCCGGCTGAACACATAAACCACAGATTTAACAAAATTATAACAGGAAACATCTCCAAACTAGAGAAAAGACAAAGCCATTCCAGGGTCGGGAAATATATAGAACATTAAATGGACCTGACCAAGAGGGAACATAATCTAAACACGAAACACAGAGAACAAAGAAAAATTCTTGAAAGCAGCAAGAGAAAAATATTAAATAATTAATAGGTTTTGCCATGCCCTCAATAACGTTTCTTCACCAATGCAGTAAGCCGGACCAAGCTGAACTGGAAAAGTATAACAACAGGCATTTTGAGTAAAGCAGCTCCTGGCCGGGTTCTCCTGTCCCAGAGATCCAGGCCAGGAAGTCCTGCACCTAAGCCAGGGCAGGAAAGTTCTATCACAAGCTGGGTTTATGAACAAGTATGGTCAAAAACTCAGCATTTAGGCGGGGCTTGTGCTGCTCACAACTTCAGGGGAGGAAGTTGCAGTAGCCACCAAGAACGCAGAACTGGGCTTTTGGTGACTTTCCTCCTTTTGAAGACTCTCTGAGCCAGCGGGGTTTGGAGAGAGAGCGGGAGAGGATACAGCTTCCAAGACCACACAGGGGCAAGCCGGAGACTGCAACTGAGCAATAATATATAAAGGCCAAACTGTCAGAGTTCTAGAAGTTTCTCAGCAGAACCCTGGAAGCCAGGGAGTGTGGAATGATGGATTATAAATTCTGAAAGATAATAACTGCCAACACAGATTCCTGTTGTTATAACTGAAGGAGAGCCTTTTATAATTAGAAACCAACTGAGGGGATTTACGGCCACTAACCCAGCTCTACAGAAGACATTCTTCAGACTGAAGAGAAAAATAGACTCATCTGTGCAGCTACAGGAAAGAACACGCTGGAAGACTAGTGAGGAAGAGGAAGAAGCAAATACTATAAAAGCAACAAAATGTCAGGAACTAGTACATCAATAAGAACGTTGAATATTAATGGACTGCAACGCTTAATCTTGATTGTTACAGTGATTCCGACTGGAATCATCTCAGAGATGTGCCTTTGAGCTGATCTCAAAACATTTCCAGTTAGGATTTGCCCAGGAGAAGACTCACTGAGGATGGGTAAAACTTCCTGGGAACAGCCCAGATGTAAAGATCCCAAGAGAAAGCTTTTTTCTTCCTCCTGGTGAATACATCTGTCTTGCCGTTGCTGCTGCCATCCATCAATGGCATCAGAACTCATCTTCTTCAGCCTTCAACTGTGGACTTATCTCCCTCCAGTACCAAAGTGGTAGCGAAGCATTCAACATGGTAGATGGAGTAGCAGGGTCCTAGCCCTTCTAGGGTGCAGATGGCCGGTTGGACTATCCATGCCCTGCCGTGTAAACCCAGATTAATAAGTCCTTTGTTATATAGTATATACATGTGCATATTTATACTATTCTTTTTTTCTAAAGAACTCCAAGACCATGAGTGGTTCTAGAGAAATAACAGTAAAGATAAATTTCTCTCTTGGAGTTGGTTCTCCAATTTGCCTAAAGTTAGTGGACCCCTCTAGTAGTATAGAGAGCACATGGAAAGAACTCACGATGTGAACTATTTAAGTTCTGTGCAAGAACTAACTCTTCTTCTCATCTTGTTTAATGAGTTTTAATTCTCCTTGGCTGCCTAGATTCTTTCTTCTTACATTACTCAAAGCCATTCATCCATTATGGCCTCATTTCTGCACCTCTCTCCTTTCCTCCGTTTTCTTCTGATCTTCACTAATGATGTGCTGTCAATCATGTGCTGTTGATGTATTATATAATTAGATTTTAGGGAAGGAGAGGGAAGAGACATGGTTCAAAAGAGAGACACAATGTCTGTCCATTCTTCAGGCACATAATTTATTAATGCTGTCAGAAGCATTAACAAACTGGATTTTATTTATTTATTTATTCATTCATTCATTCATTCATTTATTGGAACTAGAGTAGATCCCATTCCACTTGATGGGGCAAGGCTTCTTAATGTATGGAGGAGATAATGCACATGAGGAAATAGGTAAAGGTCCCTAGTTTAGGCTGAAACATACTCTGCAAGTTATCATAGAGCAGTTAGTCAGAAAGTCTAGTACTCATTCTTACATAAACAGTCAGATAGAGACTTATGTACAACAGCGGGCCTGGCTAATATATATCCTTAGGTACATGGCAGATGGGAAGGACAGCCCTGGTTAGTATGTGACCTGTGAGATGTGACAGTGATTAGCCTGTCTCTGAACTCCTGGATGGCAAAGGGAGGGTAGTGTATTCTTGTCCTGCTTGTAGCACTTTCTACTTAGGGTCTGGATTATGGAAGGCTTGTTTCTAGGAAAAACAGATAGCTTACTATGTGACACTGACTTTTAATATTTGGTTGAAATATGTATGCTTAAAAATGAACTATGGGAGATGAATTTCTTTGGTGTTCCTGGTTTAATCCTTGTAGGAAGTGAAGAACTTAGCAATTCTCTACATGAAACTTTTTGACAATTGTGGGAGAGTAAAGCATAAAGTGTAGTGGGATTATGTTACATTGTAAACAATTGTCCCACCGACTGGTTTAATAAAAAGGCTGATTGGCTGAAGGCAGACAGGAAGTGTGGGCGGGGCTACCAGACTAAGAAAACTCTGGGAACAGGAAGAGCAGGGCAGAAATGCCAGTGAGACACAGAAGAAAGTAGTTGAAATGCTGCTGAGAAAAGATTCTGTGTGCCTTCTGGCCAATTAGCTTTTTATTAAACCAGTAGGAGGGACAATGTACCAGAACATAATCCCACTACACCTGGTGTTAGGAAAATACACAAGAACCCACAAAGATGACCCCAGTAAGAATGGAAGAGGGTGCCTGAGCTGGCCTTCCACTGTGATCAAATTGACGACTATCCAAATTGTCATTACAGAACCTTCATTCAGCAACTGTTAGAAGCAGATAGAGAGATCCTCAGCTAAGCACTGTGCCAAGCTCTCAGTTCAGCCAAAGAGAGGAAGGAGAAATTATATGAACAAAGGGGTCAAAATTATGAGAAAACCCACAAAGACAGATGACCCAAGCAATTAGGAGTTCACTGACTCTAAATTGACAGCTGGGGAACCTGCATGGAACTGAACTAAGCCCTCTGAATGTGGATGACTGTCAAATGGCATGGACAGTTTGTGAGGCCTCTAGCAGCGGGACCGGAATTTATTCCTAGCACATGAACTGGCTTCTTGAAGCCTATTTCCTAGAGAGGAACACCTTGCTCAGCCTTGATAGTGAGAGGAGGGATCTTGGTCCTACTTTAACTGGATATGCCAGACAGCACTGATTCACCCTTGGAGTCCTTACCTTCTCTCAGGAATGACTGGGGGGATGGGGTTGGAGGAAGCTGGGGAAGGACTGGAAGAGGGGAGGGAGGGGGAAGAGTAGCGATATGTTAAAAAATACTTTTAAATAGAAAAAAATTAAATTTTTTATTTAAAAAGAAAACAAAATGCTGATTACTGTTCCAAGGGACCAACATTTTATTTTCAACACCCGTATGGTGGTTCACAACCATCTGTAACTTCAGTTCCAGGGGATCCAATACCCTCTTCTTACATCTGCAGGTGCTATGCATGCACACAATGCATAGGCATACATTTGAGCAAAACACCCATGTACATTACATAAATATTTTTGCTGTTCTTTTTTTTTTTTTCAAGACAGGATTTCTCTGTGTAACATTGCCTGCCCTGGAACTTACTTTTTAGACCCTGAACTCACAGAGATCCACCTGCCTCTGCCTCCCAAGAGCTGGGATTAAAGTCATGTGTTATCACTGACTGGCTAATGAGTAAATATGTTTAAAGTGATACTGGTGTAAAAGAAGTTCAATAATTAAGCAGATACGGTAATCCATTCTGCAAATAGTAGTCAAATGTCTCTTTCCTCAGTCATTCAGCCATCTCTGCCACTGCCCAGTGAACCTACAAAGTGACCATGGTTGCAGGGAATGAGGTTATTCATGGAGTTAACAACATTCATACTGATTACAGGAACAATTCATTAAGAAGATATTACGATTTTAAGCATACAAATCCGAACCTTGATGCACTCAATTTCATAAGATAAACATTACTGAATATAAAAACATAGATTAATCCCAACTCAGAAATCTAGGGTGGCTTTAATATTCTACTCTTACCAAATAGGTTATTATTTAAATAAACAAAAAACCAAGCAGAAGTGCTGGAGAAATGGCTCACTGGCCTTGTAAGCATGAGGACCAGAGTTTTGACGCTCATATGAGAGACCTTGCCTCTAAGTATAAGGGGGAGAGTGATCAAGAAAAGACACCCAATGTTAACCTCTGACCTCCACATACATATTCATGTGGGCACATACACACATACCACATAGCAAATGGACATAGAGCACACACTCTTCACACACACACACACACACACACACACACACACACACACACACACACACGGGGGGGGGGGGAGATCTGAGTTAAATTACATTGTAGATCAAGTAGACCTCCCACAGATCCAAAGAATAGCCTGTTCAAGCACTGCAAACTCGAACTTTCTATAAAATAGGTCATACACTAGGACACAAAACAAGTCTTAATAAATACAAGAAAAAAATACAAGCTCTATTTAACCACAGTGGGATACAGGTAGAAATTAACAGTGAGACAAACTGTAGAACACACACAAACTCATGGAGACTGAGCAACACATCACTGAATGGTGAATGAGTCATCGAAGAAAACAAAAGGAAATGAATTTTTTTCTTCTAGAATTTGATGAAAATGAAAGCACAGCACACAAAACCTATGGGGTAGAATGGAAGTAAAAATAAGAGAAGTGTGCATAGCCACAGGGACCCACACTAAAAAACAGGAAGCTCTCAAATAAATAACCTACTCAGACTTTAGGGCCTTGGAAGGTAGTGAGCTAAACAAGTTCAGAAGACTGCACCAGTGATACGGATCAGCGGATCAAGGTGCTTGCCGCCAAACCTGATGATCTTAGTTCAAGTCCCCAGCACCCACACAGTGAAGGGAGAGAGGCAGTTTCTCTAAGGTATCCTCTGACCTCCATCCATGTGCTGTGACATACTCTCTGCCTTTGAAATTAATTAATAAAAACTAGTGGACAGAAAGAAATAAGATCAGGGAAGAAATTAATGCAGTGGAAATAGAAAAAAAATGCAAAAATAATCAATGAAATAAAGAGTTAATTCTTTGGAAAGGTAATGGAAATAACCAAACCCTTAGAAAAAACAACCCAAAGAGAGAAAAGACCCAAATTAATAACATTAAGACATGAAAAGAAAAGCATAACAAGTGACATCAATAAAATTCAATAAATCAATAGGATGTTCATTAAAAATATATTTCACAAAATTGAAAATTCTAAGAGGAACAAATAGACTTCAAGACTCATGAGCTACCAAAATTAAGGCAAGATGAGATAAACAACTTAATTAATAGCTAGGGATGAAACTAAAGCAATGTTTAAAAAGAATTAAAAAGGGGGTAGGATCATGTGGATTCACTACTGAATTCTACCAGAGCTATAATACTAAACATCAGCATTTCCAGAAGTATTTCCTAGAATTGCAAGGAAAGATACAAGACTAAACTCCTTGTTTTATGCCAGAATCGCCCAGAAAAGGTCAAAATTAAAAATAATCGTAAACCAACACCTGATGACCATAAGTGCAATTTTTTTCTCAATGAAACACCTGTTGTGGGATATTTAACTATGTAAAAATATGGCATGGTTGTTTATGCTGTGGAATATTGCCTCAACTATGTGAAGGTGTGTTACAGTTGTTCCTGCTGCCTTTGTCAATGATGTAAAGATGTGTTACATTTGTTCCTGCTGCCTTTGTCAATGATGTAAAGATGTGTTACATTTGTTCCTGCTGCCTTTGTTTAATTGTGTGAAGGTGTGCTGCATTTGTTTTGCCTTGCTTTCCTAAGGCACCTGATTGGTCTAATAAAAAGCTAAATGGCCAATAGCTGGGCAGAAGAGGGATAGTGGGGCTGGTGGGCAGAGAGGATAAGTAGGAGGAGAAATCTAGGCAAAACAGAAGATAACGGAAGAAAGAACAGGGAGAAAGGGAGGCACATGACAGACAGACACTGGAGGAAGCAGGGAAGTGAGACATACAGATAGAAAGAAAGGTAAAAAGCTCAAGGCAAGCAGTAGACAAGGAAGAAGAGGTTAATTTAGGTTAAAGAGAGATAGCCAGAAATGAGCCTACGCTAGGCAGAGTATCCTTAACTAATACAAATGTCCCGCGCCTTCTTCGCCCGCAAACAAGACGCAGTACAACAGGATCCTTCTGCAGCAGATTTATTGAAGCTTCACACACTAGGGCAAAGAACGGAAGACCCCAAGCCTCCCAGGCAAGCCGCTTTTATAGGCAACCTTGTTTATCCCTGACGTGGGCCTTTCCCATTGGTCAGCACACCCTCACCCGATATGATGTATCTGTCTGGGGGCCAGGCTTCTTGCTGGAAAATTACAAGGTGTCATGCGCAGTGACTTGTTTACTAAGGAGCTTCCTTAAACCACTTAGTTATAGGCCGGATACAAGCACCATCTTTAGGGTGCGGCTGGCTCCCTACATCTCCCCCTTTTCTTTTATTTAAAATGAGGGAGGCTATCCAGTGGATGGAAACAGAGGTTTGTCCTCCCAAAACTTTTGGGAACTATGTACAAAGGAGACATTCCTGATGCGTCCACCAGGTACACCTCCTGACCAGCCCGGCACCTTTGTGGGAGATGGGATTTGTGTGCCCTGCCCATATGCAGACAAACATGTTCCATGGAACCCCTCAAACTCTAAGGTGGAACCATTGCAGTGCTTAGCCTTACAATCCACATGGAAACTATAACAGGTATGCCCTAATGAGGTGCAATGGCAATTAAGCCTCTCAGTGCAAGAGCCATACCTATACAGTATACACAATCGACCCTGCTCAATTCCAAGCAATAGGCCAAAGCCTGCCCAAACTTCCTCACCAATCAGGGAGAGGCATACCTTCCACAAGGTTAGGTGACCACAATCAGTCAAACTTAAAATTTTTGCTCATTCAGAGCTGCCAGCCAAATGGTAGGGGATTGTCCATCTTCAATAGCCATTAAGGCTTGGGTCAAAATTGTCCTTTCTCTCTTTCTGGACGCTTGCATCTGGCAAATCAGCCAAAGACTGCCTCCGAATCCCACAACCATGAGGATTCTGAGGGTTCCCATGCCAGCCCATTCTTTCAGGTACGAGACGGCTAAGGAAATCCATGTGGAAAGGATCTCTGTTAAGGACAGGTCCAGACGGGTGGAATTAATCTGAACGATGGCAACGTGGAGCTCTCGTAGCGTCTGCTCAAACTCTGAAGACCAATTCTGTAAGATAAACTGAGAAAGGCTTTTCGACAAATTAGCTGCCCTAGAAAATTTTTCATACTGAATGGAGGTAACACAAAGTCCAGGAAGCTTTTGTTCACATCCCAATTGGGCCATTTGCCATAAAATGTCTAATTGTTCTTGTACCAAATCAATACGTTGGTTAACCAGCATAAGTCCTCCTTGAATTTGGGTATTAGCGGATGCTTGCTTATCTAAGGCCATTGTTACCGAGGCTGATAAATTATTAATAGCCCGAGCAGTTTGCACAGTGTTGGAAAGGGAGAGGGCTGAAGCAGTTGCCGTGGCCCCTACAGCCGCGACCGCAACAATCCCAACAATTATAGCAGAAATGCCAAAATCTCTTTTTTGTCGAAACAAACTCATACTGCTGGGGGCTTCAACCGGCACAGGCACAAATCGTGGCATGCGAGTCACCATCGCAAAGGAATACTTCTGAGCACCCCAACAAAGGGTATAAAAGCAGGTGCTCTGGGCACACTCTAAAACATCTTTATCTACAGAGACATTACTTACAATCCAAATAAAGGGTGGCCACACACACACGGGGGCAGCTGATATTGCTTGTTTTTGGAAACTTTTATATTTGATATCGGTACTCTGCCATTGACCAGCCCCTCCTGAGGACCCTGAAGATAAGGCCCTTCCAATCTTCTTTTGCCAGTCATGTTCTAATTGGCCCAATTCACTCTGTTCAGGGGTTATGGCCTCAGCATTTACTCTAGCCTGTTCTTGAGCTACCTCATGCCATAGAGCCTTCCATTCTAGATACTGACTCATGCTTGACAGGGAAGCTTTAGCCACCGTCTGCCAGTCTGATGGAGTCAGGTTCCAAAAGGCAAGCTGATCAAGTTGTGTAACAGTGAAGTTGGCATTTACACCAAACTTGCGGACAGATTCTGCAAGCTCTTTAATCTGACTAAATTCTACTGGGGCATAAACCTGATCATTATTTTGGCCCTCATATACTGGAAATGCTAAACTAAGTTGTCGCCTCGTGGCCTCCAGCAGAAAAGAAAAGTTTGTAGCACCGCTCATACCATAAGGAGGAGGAGCTGTAGGTGGAGGTCTGTGCATTTGCTGGCTTTCTGCCTTGTGCCTGTTCTTTCTGATTTGGTTACGAGGAGGATCATCAGGGTAGTATCTCTCTGCCTCATATTTGGCTGCCTCCTCTTCCAAATCAAATTCATCTCCTGGGTCTAGTGGGTCTTCCTCATCTACATGGCTGGATTTAGAGGAAGAAATAGAGGACTCTGTCTCATCCCTGATCTCTAAATTAGCCAATTCTTTCCAGGGGTAGGTAGGTTGGGTCTCTTTCCTTCTTCTAACCTCTGAATTTTTCTCAGAATTTTTCTCGAAACTTTTCTCCAAATTTTTCTCCCCCATACCAGTACCGGGGGGTCCTTTTTCCTTTTTCTCCCCCATACCGGTACTGGGGGGTCCTTTTTCCTTATGTACAGTTTTTTTGGGGCGCGCTCCCAATCTCTCATCCCGCTCAGTTTCTCATAGGCTATCCTGAACCTCTCTCAACATTGTCTGTCCCTCCGTGACTACTGGCAAGCAGGACTCATCCTTTAAACAATTCTTGATCATCTTCCATATAGCTTTGGTGCCCATCCTTAAATCACCCTCATTAAATTTTTGATCGAGGTCTCTCCCCAACTTGTTCCAGGAAGAAACAGTAAAGGACCCCGAACAACCGTACCATGGGGCGACCCGATCAACCTCCTTGATGAATCCTTTAAGGATTCTCGGTGCAATTTTGATATCATGCTGTTTTAAAATGAAATGCAGGGTCGAGATCATCGACTGCGAAGTACCCATGATACCATAAACGAAACCAAAGAGCGCTGTCGCTTACCTACGTTGGTCTTAGACACTCAGCACTGAAACCGATGAAAAAGAAAGGCAACCACAAGAAAGATGATCAGGGTGACTAGAACCAAACCTAATCCTGCCAAAACCTCCTGCCAGTAAGCACTAAAAACCAAACCCCAGTCAGGGACCATACCTCTCCGAGCGAACACTCTGCAGTTCTGAATCCTCCTCGTCACCAAGGGGTCTCCGCTGGTGCAGCTGATGTTGTTGTTCCCGGGTTTCAGCACCACTTGTCCCGCGCCTTCTTCGCCCGCAAACAAGATGCAGTACAACAGGATCCTTCTGCAGCAGATTTATTGAAGCTTCACACACTAGGGCAAAGAACGGAAGACCCCAAGCCTCCCAGGCAAGCCGCTTTTATAGGCAACCTTGTTTATCCCTGACGTGGGCCTTTCCCATTGGTCAGCACACCCTCACCAGATATGATGTATCTGTCTGGGGGCCAGGCTTCTTGCTGGAAAATTACAAGGTGTCATGCGCAGTGACTTGTTTACTAAGGAGCTTCCTTAAACCACTTAGTTATAGGCCGGATACAAGCACCATCTTTAGGGTGCGGCTGGCTCCCTACATACAAAATCTCTGTGTCATGATTTGGGAGCTGGTTGGTACCCCAAATAGAAAAAGCCTGCTACAAGTATCTGCAGACGTAACTCAAGAACATGCTCAAAATTCAGCCTGATCAACTTGGCATCATTACACAAATGCAGGCGTGATAAACGCATACGAGTCAACATCTCACATAACTGGACTCAAGGAGGATAATTTCATTAGATGCAGAAAAGACTTTTCGATGAAGCCCAGCGTCTCTTTATGTTAAAAACCCTGCAGAAACTAGAAGTCGAAGGAAAATGTAGTAAAGGATGAAGATGATAAACCTACAGCTAATATTAAACCAGCTGGAGAAAGGCTGAAAGCCCTTGTACTAAAGAAGAGATAACTTTCTCCTTCTTCCTCAGTGTGGATCCTGAAGGCTTAGCCAGAACAATAAGGAAAGGCTATAAAAAGGGATACAAATTTTAAAATATTCACATTTGCAGATGATATGACTCTGTGCATGAAAGACTCTAAAGTCTCCATGAGAACATTTATATAACTGCCAAGACTTTCAGCAAAGTGGCAGGATGCAAAATTAATCTTTAAAATAACCAACAACACAGTAATCTATCTATCTATCTATCTATCTATCTATCTATCTATCTATCTACCTACCTACCTACCTATCTATTTCCCTATGATATATATACATAGGTGATTTGTTTTTTTATTTTATGTGTATCTGTATTTTGCTTACATGTATGTCTGTGCACCACATGCCTGACTGGTGCCTAAAGATGCTGTAAGAGGGATTCAGATCCCAGGAACTGAATGTCAGACAGTTGTGAACCACCATGTGGGTGCTGGGAATTGAACCTGTGTCCTTTGTAAGAGCACCAAGTGTTCTTAACCATGACCCATCAACCTTCATATATTTAAAGATGAATATGCTGAGGGAAAAATCAGGGAAATAATCCCATTTGCAATTTTCTTCACCAAAAATAAGAATAAATGTAACTAAGGAAGTGAAAGATCTCTACAATAAAAACTTTGAATCACTGAAGAAAGAAAATGGAGAAACAACTAGAAGATAAAAAAAGCTCCCCATGATTATGGATTAGAATAATTAATATTGCGAAGACGAATGTGCTACCGAAATCAATTTACAGATTCAGTGTGATCTCCATCTAAATGTCAGTGGCATTATTTACAGAACTATAAAAAGCAATCTTAAATTCTTATGAAAGTGCAGAAGTCTCTGGAGAATCAAAGCAATCCTACAAAACCCAGTGCCACGAGGAACCTCATAACTTGAGTTCAAGTCATGTGACAGAGCCGTAGTATTGAAAGCACATGGTACTCTCACGAAAGCAAGCATGCGAATCCATGAAACGGGAAAGAAGGCGCCTATATAACCCCACAGAGCCTCAGCCTCTGACTTTTGACAAACATGCCCAACAGATGCACATATTGAAGCAAAGACAGAGCTTCAACAACAGGGTTCTGGAAAAACTAGTTAACCACATGTAAAGGATGAAACTCAGGGCTCGGGAGTTAATAGCACTTCACTTGATGCTCTAAAAGAGGACCTGGATTTGGTTTCCAGTACCCAATGGTAGTTCACAGGATCCTTAAATCCAGGCTCACGGGATCAAATTACTTCTTCTGACCTCCAGGGGCCTGGGCAGGCAAAACACGCACAGATATAAAATAAAATAACTTAAAATGAAAGGAGTCTCACTCTGTATAAAATAAACTTCAAAAGGATCAACACTTTAATGCAAGATCTGAAACTCTAAAACTGATAGAGGGAAACTCTGGGAAACACTTCAAGGTTTAGATAAAAACTCTCTGAATGACTCCAGGTATTCAGGGACAGTGCCAGCAGGTGGAGTTTCAAGAAATTAAAAAGCGCCCTCATCTCTAAACTACAAACTATCTGCAATTGAAGACCACTTAAAAAATGTTCCTCCCCTATTTGCATATGTGTTGTTACTTATAATTATTTGTTTGGTTTTGTGCTTTTACGGGATTTCTGAATGTGTAAACTTGTGTGTCTCTGAGTTTATATGTATTGCTTGTGATTTTTTAGCTCTTTTTTTTTTTCTATTTGCTTGTTCTGTCTTATTCTGGTCTTCTTGTTTTTATTTTGTTATTATTTTTAGAAGGCTGATTGAATTCTAATGTGAGGGAAAGGATCTGGATTTGGATGGGTAGAGAAGTGAGGAGGACATGGGAATAGTTGGGGAAGGAAAACTATAATCAGAATATATTGTATGAAAAAAATCTATTGCCAATAAAATGAAATTAAAAAGTTATGAAACAAGATAAATTAATTGAATGAAGAGACAGCCACAAAATGGAGAGAAATCTTTGCTAGCTATACATCTAACAAACAAATGGTCATTATTTAGAATACACCCCCCCCCAAAAAAAACCCTAGAGAAACTAGACACCAAAGATAAAACAATCCAATCAATAATTAAAGCAGACAGTTCTCAAGAGATTAGATGCAAAGGTTCATTTAAAAAAACGCAATAAAAATGACACCAAGATTCTATCTCATCTCAGTCAGAATGGTAGTCATCACAAAAACAAGTAATAGGTGCTGGAGAGGGAGAAGATATGGGTAAAGGGAAACCTTATACACGATGGTGGGATTGTAAGCAAGCCCCGTCACTATGGAACCCAGCATGGAGATTCCTCAAGTAAATAAATAAATAAATAAATAAACAAACAAACAAATAAATAAACAAACAAACATACATATATACATACATACATGCATACATACAAACATACATACATACATACATACATACATACATACATACATACATACATACAAACATACATACATACATATAGGTCAGGCTATATCATTCCTGGGTTTTTACCCAAATACTCTAAATCAACATAACACAGAGACAGTGCATCAGCATTTACCACAGTGTTATACAAAACAGCCTCTTTAAAGAGCCAGGTATGAAGAAAATGTGGCTTGAGACTGAGGAGGTGGTTTAGTCAGTAAAATGTCTGCCAGACAAGTTTTAGGACCCGAAACAGACCCGAAAAGTTCATGTAAAGAAGCTGAGGATACGGTGTGTGTTTCTGCCTTCAGTGCTGGAGAGGCGGAGACAGACAGGGTTCTGGGACTTACTTGCCAAATAGCCTAATGGGTGAGCTCTAAAGCCACTGAGAAACTTGTGTCAAAAACAAGGCACGTGACATCCGAAGAATGATGCTCACGATGGACCTCTGGTCTCCCCAGGCACATGTGAACACGCACAAATGAAAATAAATTTAACTGTGGTTTGTAATCGTAGTGCAATTTTTCCATAAGGAGGAAGGAAGCCTTTTCATTTGCAAGAAAATGGAATCAACTTGAAAAATCGTATTAAGTGATTTAAGTCAGTCTCAGAAAAACAAACATTCAGTTTATCCTCACTGTTATTAAAATTTGCAAAGCCATAAAATCATACATTGGGCACATGGCACAAAAGTAGAAGAGAGGGTGTCAAGGAGAACGAAGAAGACTGATGGAGGGAGAGAAGGGGGGGCACGTACACTTACATGAATATGACCTTACCTAGCCCTATATAATGCCGTTTTAAAGGTCTCAAAAAATGATATTCAAGCCGAGACTTGAAGAATGAAAAAGGTCTACCCTGTGAATTCTACTTATGTTTGGTCACAGAAATAGAAATAAACTCATAAATTGAAATATATTTGAGAGAGGGAGCCAACAGCATTTGCTGAAGATTCAGATATAAGCATGGAAAGAGGAAATGAACCAGTAAATGCCAGCCTTAGGCTTCTAACTGAGAGAGAATGTTGTGAGAAGGAAATTTAGGGACACTAGTCCTAATTTTATTAAAAACATTGTAGTGTAACTTGCATAGTCATATTTTCATTTTTTCAGAGGAAATTGTTATTAAAAACTCAACAGTGAATCTGCATAATCACACACCAACAACGGCAGATCCCAAAGCCTCCTGATCCACAGCTGACTAAGAGGTGAGTGGCACCCTGATCCCCAAACCAAGCAGAGACTTCGGTCTCTGAACCCTGGACCAGGGACACAGCACTTGACACCCCAAACACACCCAGCTCTGCCCTAAACCAAATACAGCTGGGAGAGGCCCCCCAAGCCTAATACCCCATAAAACATAGCTGGAGGGACATTCCATGGATCAAACCCTGCCCAAACTGCAATCTTCATTGTCACCCATCAACAACTAGAGACCCAGAAGCCTCCCTCACAGTCCACAGCTGACTAAGAGCTAAGAGCCAACTAAGAGAAGACTAAAACGGACCCCTATGACAACTGGAAATACACAGTTCCTTGGCCTACAGCCAAGCAAGAGTTGACTAAGAGCAGCCCCTGCAATTCCTGGAGACAGAGAACCCACAGGCCCACAACTGACTAAGAGCCAACCAAGAGCTGACTAAGAGCCAACCAAGGAAGCAATGGGAAGTCGCCAGTGCAAGAATACATATAACAATACAAAGAACAACAAGACGCCACCAGAAGAAGCTGGCAGTTCTACATCAAGTCCTGAGCATAATAATGAAATGGAAACAGTAGGAAACGACATTGAAAACAACTTTATGAAGACAACAGAAGCTTTAAAAGAGGATATAAAAAACTCCCTTAAAGAAATAGAAGAAAATACAAACAAAAAATTGAAAGAGATTAATAAATCCCCGAAAGAAAATAAAACCAAGAAAAAGAAAACAAACAGGTAAAAGAAATATTCCAAGAATTAAAAATTGAATTAGAAGCAATAAAGAAGGCACAAACAGAGGAAAAATTGGAAATATAAAGCCTGAAGAAATGAAACAGAACCACAGATACAAGCATAGCCAATACAATGCAAGAGATGGAAGAGAGAATCTCTGGAGTGTAAAATTCAATAGTGAAAATAGATATGTCAGTTAAAGAAAACACTAAAACAAAAAAAAGTCATAACACAAAAGATCCAGGAAATCTAGGACACCATGGAAAAAACAAACATGAGAATAATTGGAAGAATACCAGCTCAAAGGCACAGGAAATATATTCCACAAAATAACAGAAGAAAACTTTCCTAACCTAAGGAAGGAAATGGCTATAAAGATACAAGAAGCTTACAGAACAAAAAATAGACTAACCCCACCAAAAAAGTCTGCTCACCCCATAATAATCAAGCCACTAAACCTATGGAACAAAGAAAAAATACTAAGCACTGTAAAGCAAAAAGAACAAACTACCTATAAAGGCAGACCTATTAGAATAACACCTATTCGATGGAAACAATGAAAGCAAAAGGTCCTGGTCAGATGTTACACAGAGCATGGCTGCCAACCCAGACTACTATACCCAGAAAAACTATCAATCACCATAGATGGAGTAAACAAGATATTTCACAATAAAACCAGATTCAAACAACACCTATCCACAAATCTGGCCCTATGGAAAGCACTAGAGGGAAAACTCCAAACTAAGGAAACCAGATACACCCATGAAACAACAAACAATCAATAATTCCACAGAAGAAAAACCCAAAGAAGAAAAATACACACAACTTACTACCAATCATAACCGGAAATGACAATCATTGGTCATTAATATCCTTTAATATCAATGGACTCAATTCACCTATAAAAAGACACACCCTAACAGGATAGATACAAGAACAGAATCCATCTTTCTGCTGCATACAAGAAACATACCTCAACTTCAAAGACAGACACAGGCTCAGAGTAAAGGGTTGGGAAAAAGACTTTCCAATCAAATCGTCCTAAGAAACAAGCTGGCATAGCCATCCTAATATCTAACAAATTAGATTTCAAACTAGAATCAATCAAAACAGACCAGGACAGACATTACTTACTCATCTCAGGAAAAGTCCACCAAGATGAAGTCTCAATCCTGAATATTTATGCCCCTAACACAAGGGCACCTACGTTTGTAAAAGAAACACTACTAAAGCTTAAACCTCACATCAACCCACACACTAATAGTGGGAGACTTCAATACCCACTTTCACTCTTGGATAGGTCAACCAGACAGAAACTCAACAGAGAAATAAGGGAGCTAACAGATGTTATGACCCAATTGGACTTAATAGATATATACAGAACCTCCCACCCAAACAAAAAGAAATATACATATTTCTCAGCACCCCATGGAACATTCTCTAAAATTGATCACATACTTGGTCATAAAGCAAATATAAATATATACAAAAAATGAGAATAACTCCTTGTATCAGATCAGACCACCATGGTCTAAAGCTAGAGTTTAACAACAACAAAAATCACAGAAAACCTACAAATTCATGGAAACTGAACATCTCTCAATTGAACCACCTCCGGGTCAAGGAAGAAGTTAAGAAAGAAATCAAAGACTTCCTAGAATTCAATGAAAATAAATCTACAACATATCCAAACTTATGGGACACAATGAAAGTAGTGCTAAGAGGAAAATTCATAGAACTAAATGCCTATATGAAAAACCTAGAGAAATCTCACATAAAAGACCTAACTGTACAGCTGAGGGCTTTAGAACAAGTAGAAGCAAACTCACCTAGAAGGAGTAGACAGCAGGAAATAATCAAACTTAGGGCTGAAATCAATACAATAGAAACAAATAGAACACTACAAAGAATCTATCAATCAAAGAGTGGGTTCTTTGAGAAAGTCAACAAGATAGATAAACCCTTATCCAAACTAACCAAAAGACAGAGAGAGAGAGAATATCCAAGTTAACAGAATCAGAAATGAAAAGGGGGACATAACAATAGACACTAGGCAATCTAGGGAATTATCAAATCATACTTTGAAAATCTATACTCCACTAAAATGGAAAACCTAAAAGAAATGGACAGCACTCTGAATAGGTACCACTTACCAAAATTAAATCAAGATCAGATTAAAGACCTATATCCCTAACGGAAAATGAAGCTGTTATTAACAGTCTCCCAAGGGGGGTGGGGAAGGCCCAGGGCTAGATGGTTTCAGTGCAAAATTATACCAGACATTCAAAGAAGAACTAGTACCAATACTCCTCAAACTGTTCCATACAGTAGAAACTCAAGGAACATTTCTGAACTCTGTTTATGAAGTCACAATCACCCCGATTCCCAAAACATTCAAAGATACAACAAAGAAAGAGAATTACAGACCAATCTCCCTCGTGAACATTGATGCAAAAATAATCAATAAGATTCTGGCAATTCAAACCTAATTCAAGAAAATATCTACCACAATCAAGTAGATTTCATCCCAGAGATGCAGGGACGATTCAGCATATAAAAATTGTAAATGCCATCCATCATATAAACAAAATAAAAGGAAAAAACCACATGTTCATCACCTTAGATGCTTAAAAAGCCTTTGACAAAAATCCAACACTCCTTCATGATAAAATCCTGGAGAGATCAGGAATACTTAAATATAATAAAGGCAATACACAGCAAGCCAACAGCCAACATCAAACTAAGTGAAGAAACACTCAAAGCAATCCAACTAAAATCAGGAACAAGACAGGGCTGTCCTCTCTCTCCTTATCTATTCAATATCGCTCTGGAAGTTTTAGCTAAAGAAATAAGAGAACAAAAGGAGATTAAGGGGATACACATTGGAAAGGAAGAAGTCAAACTATGTCGATTTGCAGATAATGTGGTCACATGCATAGTGACCCCCAAAATTCTAACAGGAAACTCCTACAGCTGATAAATACCTTCAGCAATATAGCAGGGTACAAGATTAACTCAAAAAAATCAATAGCCTTCCTATACCCTGAGGATAAAGGGGCTGAAAAAGAAACAGGGAAACATCACTCTATAATAGATGCAAATAGCATTAAATATCTTGGCATAACTCCAACCAAAGAAGTAGCAGACCTGTTTAAAAAAAAAACTTTAAGTCACTGAAGAAGGAAAATGAAGAGGATATCAGAAAATGGAAAGATCTCTCAGACTCTTGGATAGGTAGGATCAACACAGTAAAAATGGCAATTTTACTGAAAGCAATCTACAGACTCTATGCAATTCCCATCAAAATCCCAACACAGTTCTTCACTGACCTCAAGAGAATAATACTCAACTTCATATGGAATAACAGGAAACCCAGGATTGCCAAAACAGTCCTGTTCAATAAAAGAATTTCAGGAGGAATCACCATGCCTGACTTTAAGCTATACTATAGAGCTACAGTAATAGTAACAGCCTGTTACTGGCTTAAAAACAGACTGTGGATCAATGGAATCAAATTGAAAACCCTGACATTAACCCACACACCTATGAACACCTGCATTTTGGCAGAGGCAAAAAATATTCAATAGAAAAAAGATAGTATCTTCAACAAATGGTGTTGGCATAATTGGATGGTATTATGTAGAAGAATGCAAATAGATTCAAACCTATTACCCTGTATAAAACTGAAATCCAAGTGGATAATACAAACCCAGCTACACTGAACTTGATAGAAAAGAAAGTGGGAAATACCCTCCAATGCATTGGCAGAGGTGACAACTTCCTAAATATAACACCAGTAGCACAGATACTAAGAACAACAATCAATAGGTGGGACCTCCTGAAACTGAGAAGCTTCTGTAAGGCAAAGGACACAGTCAATAAGACAAAATGACAGCCTAGAGAATGGGAAAAGATCTTCACCAACCCTACATCTGACAGAGGACTGGTCTCTAAAATATATTGAGGACTCAAGAAAATGTAGTCCCCAAACCTAAATAACCCAATTAAAACTGGGGTTCAGAGCTAAAAAGGGAATTCTCAACAGAATTATAAATGGCTAAAAGACAAAGGATGCATTCATATCCCAAAGGCATTAGCTCAACTATGTTCATAGCAGTATTATTCGTAATAGCAAGGACCTGGAAACAACCTAGAAGCCCCTCAACTGAAGAATAGATTAACAAACAGTGATATATCTATAGAGTATGACTATGCAGAAAAAAAATGACATCCTAAAATTTGCAGGCAAATGGACGGATTTGGATAATATCCTCCTGAGCAAGGTATTACAAGCCCAGAAAGATAGGCATGGGTTGTACTCACTCATAAGTGGTCTTTAGACAAAAAGCAAAAAGCAAAGAGTACCCAAGCTTCAAACCACAAGCCCTGAACAGCTTATGTTAGAGAAGATCTTATTAAGCTCTGTATAATTGATGAATCATCGGGTAGGGACCTTAGAGGTATACGTTATCTGCTACCTGCATTCCTGCACGTAGCAGCCCCCTCGACCTAGCTCCTGGTTAGTTCACAGGATATACATTATCTGCCCACTGCATTCTTTCACATAGCCACATTCCTGCACGTAGCAACCCTCCCTTAACCTATGCCTGAACTTCTTTTTCTAAACACCCTATAAAAGCTTTGTTCAAATTCAGCTCAGGGCTCTCTGTTCTTCGGAGATCAGTGAGTCCCACGCATGTGGAATAAAAATCCCCTTGCTTGATTGCATGAGAGAGCGCCTCTTGGAGTCTTCTTTCACGTGGCTTGTTTCTCGACCCTAACACTTAGGATCAGAAAGAACTTAAGAGAGACATCCAGAGATTCTCCTAGGAAGAGAAAATGAAGATCACCTTAGCAAATTGGGATCATAACAGGCTGCAGGCAAGAAAAATTGGGAAGAAACCATGAGAGAAGGAGATGGTTGAGTGAGAGGAGCAACAAAGAGGGAGAAAGAAAGAGATGGATATCTCGATAGAGGAAGCCAATGTGGGGTTGGAAAGAGACCAGGTACTAGAGAAACCTCCAAGGATTCACAGGATGTCCCTGACTAGGTCTCCAACCAATAGTGAAGGGGGTGCCTAAACAGGTCTTCCCCTAGAAATCAAATGAATAACCACCCTAAGTCTCATCACAGAACCTACATTCAACAGTGAATAGAGGTAGAGGCAGAGATCCATGGTTGAGCACTTGGCTGAGCTCCTGGTCCAGCCAAGGGCAGGGGAGGAGAGTTTGTCTGAGCAAGGGGATAGGAATTATGAGGAAAATTCCGACAGTGATAGCTGGCTGGAGCTCTGGAGAGCTCACTGAATCAAGAACAGCCCCTGGGGAACCATTTGGAAAAGGAGCTAGGCCCTCCAAGGGTAAGCAGTATGTGGAGCCTGAAGGGGTGAAATCAGACTGTGTTCCTGTGTGTGAGCTGGAGCCCATTTCCTGAGAAGGACACCTAACCCAGTCTTGATATTGGAATGAGGAAATCAGACTTGCCTGGAGTGGATGTGCCTTGCTGAGCTGACCCACCTTGGGACTTCCTGCCCTTTGGGGGAAGGGATGGAAGAAAGGCCAATTAGGAGGGATTAGGAGGAGAGAAGGGGGGAAAGGGGGACACATGGATAAAAAATACTTTTTATTAAAAAAAATAAAAATAAAAAATTAAAAAAGAAATCATAAAAATTTAAAGTTTAAAAAAAAGAAAATTGCCTGAAATAGAAATCAAGGAATCAATTCATTTTCAAGAGCTACCACAAAATTAAAATACCTAGCAATGAATCTAGTCAAAGAGATGAAAGACTTCTAAAACAGATATTTTAAAACCCTGCTGAAAATAAATCAGAAAAGTAGTAGTTCTTTGTATTAGAAAAATCACTATTGTTAAAATAGCCCCATGATTCGAGTAATTGACATATTCAATACAAATCTTACCAAAATACTAATGGAAATACTAATTTACAGAATTATGCAAAACAACTCTGCGTTTCCATGAAACCACAAAAAGCTCCAATAAGCAAAGCCATTTTGATTAATAACAAAGAATAGAGACATTGTGTGATCTGTGGTGGTTTGAATAAGAATGGCCCCTATTGGCTCATGTATTTGAATGTTTGGTTCCTCACCGATGGACCACTTAGCGGGATTGGGAGGTGTGGCCTTGTTGCAGGAGGGCTACAGACTTTCACAGTGGAGGTTTCCATCAGGAGAGGGATTCAAAGTTTCAAAAACCTATGCCATTCCCAGAGTCAGTCAGTCTCTCTCTCTCTCCTCCCCCCCCCCCCCCCCCCGTCCTTCCCTCCCTCCCTCCCTCCCTCCCTCCTTGTGGATCAGATATGAGCTCTCAGCTACTGCTTCAGTGCCCTGCCTGCCTTCCACGCCCCCTGTCTGAAAATAAACAAGACTCCACAATTAAATACTTTCTTTTATAAGTTATCTTGGTCATGGCGTCTCTTCATAGCAATGGAAAAGAAACTGAGATATTAGTTTTGACTTCAGAACATGCTATAAAGCTACCTTAATGAAGCAGCATGATGCTGGCATACAAAAACAAAAAAAAACAACCCCCCCCAAAAAAAAACCACACGAGCCAAAAAAGAACAGAGTAGAAAATCTAGACATAAACCACACACTTATACCTGAGTTTATTCTTTGCAAACATGCTAAGAACACACATTGGAGAAAGGTTAATCTTCAGTATCACTGGGGAATTGAATGTCAACAAGTAGAAAAATGTGACTGAACTCTCACCAGCTACAAAGGTCAACTCAAAACAAAGCCTAAAAATATGAGAGGAAAAAAAAAAAAAACAGATGAGATACTTCTAAACATTGTACTCGACAAGTATTTGTTGAGCAAAATCAGAAAGTGAGGTTAAAAATGAACTTGATTTTACAAAACTAAAAGTCTTCTGCACATGGAAAGAAAAAGTACAGAAAAAGCTATAGGATAGGAACGAGCATACATCTAGCAACAGTTGATACCCACAATATATATTAAGAACTTCAAATTTTCCATGGCAAACAAATAATTCAATTAAAAATAGGCAGTGAGCATAGGAGTCAAGAGCTGAGGTTGAGTGGGAAGCATTGTACATAAACATATACAAATATGCATTTACATGAAGAAATGAGCAATGTTGCCAATCACCAGAGAAACCCACATCAAAACCACTAAGCCATTATCTTACCCAAGCAAGAATGGTTAATAATAAAAGTACTAAATACAGAAAGTTTCAGGTAAGAGATGGAACGTGGGAACCTGGCTCAAGTTTGGAAACCAGTTCACTGGCTGAGACTCCCATGTGCCATGATCCAATGAAACTTTTCTATTTGCTTGAATTTTTTTCTTTTGCTTATATAGATTAAACAAAAATGCAGAAGGCCTCTTACCTGTTTCATGCCTAGAAACACCATGATTGACTAGCCAGTACCAAAGGTCCATACGAGTCATGCCATCCTAAAATTCACTTTGCCTTGCTAACCATTACGACTTAAGCCATTGTGGATATTGCCTATGATGTCCATCACAATAACTTTAATAACCTTTCTTTGGTGATTCAGTGATGCTACCTGACCCTGCTAGTTTGGGGTCCAGTTAAACCAACCTGTTGCATTTAATATATCCAGTTGAGCAGCAGCATCTCCCAACCTAAGGTCTTTCACAAGGAGCAGGGCAACAACAAAAGCTTTCAAATGTGCTAGTGCTCTCTCACCGTTTGGCATTTTATATAGTGAAGGGCAGATCTTCTGGGCCTTCCCATTGTGGGGGGATTAGAATGGGGCATATAGAGTACCCACTCTAGCATCGCAATTTCCCAGAGCCTTCAATCCCCTCATCAACACTAAGCCGAAGGATACCAGTCACCTCCAACTCCTGTTCAGTAGGCCATCTTTGAGCAAATGCTTCAGCCAACCATTCAACCTTTTATTTTTAAACTATGCAAGCTTCCATATTAAACATCGAATCTCCTCTAAGTGAGCCCATATCAAAAAACTCAGCCTAATCCAGTTTTGCATTCCTTCCGCCGTGATCTCACATATTCCCCAGATTTCTGCTTGAATAAATTAGCAAACTCATTATCTCCCTCATGGGCTACACTTTCCACCTCCTCTCTAGGAGCCTGCTTGGCCTTTAGTCTGGTTATATGTTTAGAGGCAACTATTGGCTTACCTGAGGGACATCAGTATGGTCTCAGTTGGCATTTCCATCAGAGAAAGTCACTGCTGGTTGGGCAGACAATGAAGGATTAATTTCCTCAATCAAAGGCAAAAAAAAAATCAGTATTTCAGGGGTAGGAGAGTGAGTATATCTGCTGAGGATAGCGAGACTACTTCCTTGTGTGAGAAATCTGAGGGTTCAAAGTTCTCGGCCTCAATAGAGTCCCCCCACACATCCCCGTCCTTTCCTAATTAGCCTCCTTACTTTAGCCACTGACACCCCCATGAAGCTGGGACTTGAATTTTCACTGTAATTCAGCCAACTTTATAATGAGGTCCCCCATTTGATTTTCTGAAACTTGAGCTCTGTGGCTGCTGGGGAGGATATTCTCTTCCAGAGCATGCTTAGAAAGCTTTAGACTTAATGCACATCTGGAGCTGGTCATTTTTAGCACCGAGTTCATTGTTGTCCGTCAGTGTGTTCTGAGATGCTACAAGTTGATTGAATTTTTATCATGGGTTCATTCCTTTCCCTTGTCAATTTATCCAGAGATGCTAGGACCAACCAAACAGTATCGTGATTTTTCTTATTTTTCCACAAATTGTCAAAATTTTATAGTCAACAAATCTCACCTCTCAAAATTGGTCAATGAAAATAGTCAAATTTACTTGTCTCTTTCAATTTGTAAAATGGCTCACACAATGGACTTTTAATACTCTCTGAGATTCTAGGGGGGTTTCAATGACTATAGGTGTTGGCAAATTCAAGAGCCTATTCTAGATACTTCAAAAATTCATCTTTATACTTCTGTGTCCTAGAACCTCTTCTGGTACTAAAATCTATATTAGTCAGGTTCTCCAGGGGAATAGAACTTTAAAAATGAATATATAGAGAAAGGAGATGTGTTATAATGGCTAGTCCAACAATGGTTGCGTATGAATAGAAGGTCTAAGAATCCAAGTGTTCAGTCTGCAAGGCTGGAGATCTCAGCTGGTCTTCAGTACACATCAGAATCCTGAAGAAGCAGGCTGTAATAGCAGTGAAGAAATGGACTTACCAGAAAGAGCAATCAGACAAAGCAAGCAAGTTTCCTTCTTCTGTGTCCTTTATATAGGCTACCAAAAAGAAAGTGTGTCCTGGATTAGAGGTGGATCTTCCCACCTCAAAGATCCCGATTAAAAGTGCATGTTTCTGTTTCAAATGATTAAAAAGTAATCCCTCACCAGTGTATCCAGCCACTTGTGTTTAGTTAATTCCAGATGTAGTCAAGTTGGTGACCAAGAACAGCCATCACAGTGACCCAGCAAGTCCATTCCTGAGTCCAAATCCAAAAGAAATGAAATCAGAATGTCAAAGAACCCCTGAACTCACAGCAGTCACATTGGAGTACCATGAAGAGTGTGCATGGGCTGGCACCTTGGAGCCCATTCCCTGCAGAGGAACACCTAACCAAGTCCTGATTTGGGGATGAGGAAATTGGACTTGCCTGGAGTGAATGAGGCACACTGAGCTTGGGACTTCTTGTCCTTTTTGGAGGAGGGGATGGGTGCATGGGGTGAGGTGAGGCTGAAGGCTGATTGGGAGGGATTGGGAGGAGGGAAGGGAGGGGGAGCAGGGGGATACATAGATAAAAACAATGTTTTATAAAAAATAATAAAAAAGAAAAATATGAAATAATTAAAATTATGAATATTAAAAAGAAGAGTGGCCACAAACACCTGAGCTATATATTCAGTTGGAAGCAGGACACAGTCCTATCATTTCCAAAAGCATAGATGAGTCAATACAGATGCAATATGAAGGCATGGATTTATCCTTACAAAACTATTTCAGAAAAAAAAAAGAGCATTTATTGCCTGAGGGCAGGGCGGGTCCAGGTCTGAGTTTGGAAAGAATCTCAGTAATGGCCAGACAGCCAATAGATTCAAAAGTTAAGTTCATGTCAGCAGATTCAGGGCTTTGGTATCCAATGGCTGCTGCACCCCATACGGCTTTGTCCAATCCTGGAATGTCAAGTTGTGTAGCATCCTGCTTAAATGCTTTTCTTTAAAAACCCCCTCACCTCTGGGCTCAAGGCCGATGACCCCCTGCAGCACTGGAACAAAGGGTTCCGACCAGGGCTCCTTTGAACCTGTCCTTGACAATAAAGACCCTCATGTGTTTGCATGGAATCCAGCTCCTTGGTGGTCTTGGGGGGGTGGGTCCCACAACAGAAGAAAGACAAGTACCAAATGATCTCATCACACGAACTCTGAAGGCTAAGCCAGGGGAGCTGAGGTATCAGTTATAGTCAGAGAGGGGCAAGATGCTCTGAATACTACCACACAGAAGAGACACCACAGACAGCAGACATTTACTGCCATCTCAGAGCCAGAAGAGAATACTTGGGAGGGTCTCACCATAAGAAATAATAAATATTGGAGGGAAAAAAAGTGTGTTGAATGGATCTAAACAGTACCTGGTATATATCAGTTTAAAATAATAAAGCCTAAACTATAGGGAAGTAGTCAGTTACTCAAATTTATCTTTTTTGCTCTGAGGTATTACTTAGAGCGAAATTTTCAGTATTAACTTTCCACCTAGCTGAGTCTTTAAACACAGACAAGATTTTCATTCATCATTAGATGGAACAGGTGTGTTGTGATGCTTGGGCAAAGAGATTCCAGAGTGAGGCAGATCTACCAGAACCTTCTTTCCTGCCCTTTGACTCAGTTTAAGACACATTTCAAAGAAATGCCTGTTGTTTCTAAGCAACCAGGTTTAGTGAAGGAAAGACTCTAAAACATGCAAGCTTTTATAATAAAAATCAAAACCGTTATTGAGAACACAGGAAGAATAGATAGAAATAAAATCTAGCCACTTAAAGTCACAGGTTAGCTTAGCTCGTGTCAATAAACAGGGATAAAATGAAATAATTTACGAGACATTGTCAAAAGCACATATTCTGGGCCAGTGTGTTCACCATGGCAACATCCACTCTTCTACAACCTTATCATACACACCCACATGGGCAGGCACATTGGTGACCTTAAAGCAACCATATCAGAAGATCTGCACCCAGCAGGGGTGATGGCTCTCCAAGGATATGTAGCCCAAGCCCCTCCCCTAGCCCTTCCCCGTCTATATTTTTTAGCCTTTTCCCTGAAGACCACAAGGTAGTTAGAGCAGAATTGCATACAGCTGTTTGGTAAGGGTGGCTGGATACTCAAGGGAGGGTCCCATGATCCTCTCTGCCACTCCTTCTGTGTCAGAAAACTGGGAATCAATCTCCCCAAGGATACAGCAATAGTGAATGGGCACATGCCCAAAGGAGGCACATTTGTACCCAACTCTGTTCATAGCAGCATTATTCACAATAGCAAGGACCTGGAAACAACCTAGATGCTCTCTACTGAAGAATGGATTAACAAACTGTGGTAACTTTACACGATGGAGTACTACTCAGCAGAAAAAAAAAAAGAACATCCTAAAATTTTCAGGCAAATGGATGGATTTGGAGAATATCCTCCCAAGCAAGGTATCACAAGCCCAGAAAGATAGACATGGGATCTATTCACTCATAAGTGGACTTTAGACAAAAAGCAAAGAATACTCAAGCTGCAAACCACAAGCCCTGAACAGCTTGGGATCTGAAGGGACTTAAGAGAGACATCCAGAGATTCCCCTAGGAAGAAAAAATAAAGATCACCTTAGCAAATTGGGATCATAACAGGTTGCAACCAAGAAAAATTGGGAAGAAACCATGAGAGAAGGAGATGGTTGAGTGAGAGGAGCAACAAAGAGGGAGAAAAAAAGAGATGGATATCTCGATAGAGGAAGCCAATGTGAGGTTGGAAAGAGACCGGATCCTAGGGAAACCTCCAAGAACTCACAGGATGTCCCTGACTAGGTCTCCAACCAATAGCAGAGGGGGTGCTTAAACAGGACTTTCCCTATAATTAAATGAATGACCACCCTAAGTGTCATCACAGAACCTACATCCAACAATGAATAGAGGTGGAGGCAGAGATCCATGGCTGAGCACTGAACTGAGCTCCTGGTCCAGCTGACAGCAGGGGAGGAGAGTCTGTATGAGCAGGGGGATATAGAGTATGAGGAGAATTCCCACAGTGATGGCTGGCTGGAGCTTTTAGGAGCTCAATGAATCAAGAACAGCCACTGGGGAACCATCAGGAAAAGAGCTAGGCCTTCAAGGGTAGACAACTGTCAATTGGCATGAGCAGTATGTGGAGTCTCAAGGGGTGGGATCAGACTTTGTTCCTGTGAATGGACTGGCACCTTGGAGCCCATTCATTCCCAGAGAGGAGCGCCTAGCCTAGTCTTGATTTTGGGATGAAGAAATCGGACTTGCCTGGAGTGGATGTGCCATGCTGAGCTGACCCACCTTGGGACTTTTTGCTCTTTTCGGGGAAGGGATCAAAATGATGGGGAGGGGGAAGGGGAAGCGGAGGCTGACTGGGAAAGACCAGGAGGCAGAAAAGGAGGGGGAAACAGGGGGATACATGGGGAAAGGCTTTTTATATTAAAAAATAATAAAGAAGAAAAAATTTAAAATTAAAAAAAATTGATGAGGAAATGTATGTACAACACAGTGCCTGGAACACAGTAATTGTTTAATAAGATTTATTTACTGACTAAAAAAGATATTAATAGCCTATTTTAATAATAATATTTTAATTATCAATGGCTCAGGCCCAATCCATCTGACTGAGATATTTCTTTTAATACTTTTCTGATATGCCCTTATTTAAAGAATAAGGAGTATGCACAAGTATAAGATTATATGTATATATATATATATATATATATATATATATATATATATATATATGTGCACGTAACCATTCTTACAAGGTTTCTTAATGATGTTCAACTGCTACCATTCCAGAAGCTGTCAACTTCAGGGACTCTAATGTCCATGTCCCGAATACCCCCCCCCCAAAAGCTGTCCTAGTTCTCTGGTTCTAGAATATTGTCAGACATGGTGCTGGGGTGCCACAAAAAGCCCTTTCTTCCAGCTTATGCTAAATGTAGTCAACTGATCCTTAGAGCACTGTAGCTGTAATAACGGTCCCCAGAAGTCTGTCACTTATATAGGTGATCCATGGCAGCAAACTGAATCATCTTCCTCTTCCTCTAGTTACCCAAAGCTCAGCCATTAATCACTTGCAGTAAGTATTTAGCCTCACTTGGGAAAGTTTTGGTTTTCTTTATGCAGCCTCTAGGAGAGGGTTTCTTCTTCCATGGAAGACTTCCTGGTATCAAGGCTCTAACAGTCTTTCTGCCCCTTCTTCTATAATGTTCCCAGTGTCACAGATACAGAAGCTGTAGTAGAGATGTCTTTGTTCGGGGTGTAACCTCCCCATCTCTGTTATCCCTACATTGTACTCAGTTGTAGCTTCTAATGCCTCCATTTGCTGTAAAGGGGCTTCTTTGATGGGGGGGGGAGGTGTTTGTGTCTAACTGTGTGTGTGTGACTGTATGTAACAATAATAAAGGAAAAGAGGCTTTGAACTCGGAGACACCAACACAAAGATATGGATAGGGCTAGAGGGAAGAAGAGGTGACAGGAATAGAATTTCATTTCCATTAAACACATTTATTAACATGATGCTTAAGAGCTTTATCTGGAACAAAAGCTTTTTAATTTAAAAAAAAAAAACTCATCAGTGATGAAATCTACTTTCCTTCCTTACTGGAATCATATAGCCATATGTTCAGGATGCGTAACCATGACACAAAAAGAAAGTAAAAGTTGTTCTTGAACATTTGTTTTATGAAAAAGAAAAATGTATGGATTTAGTTATGTACCACTTGCTTCTGTGGGGAGCTGGTAGAGGTGATTCAAATAGTAATGAGTTAAGCTGGAGAAAGAGCATAACAAATAGGAGCTTGAAGTGGAGCCTGGGCAGTGTAGAGACAGCATGTGTGCCAGCTGGTCTTAGGTCAGCTAGAGTTATCTGAAGGGGCTTCTTAAGGCCCAGCTGCAGGGCATTTTCTTAATTAGTGCTTGATAGAGGAGGGCCCAGCCCCTTGTAGGTGGTGCCACCCATGAGCTGGTGGGTCCTGGATGCTATAAGAAAGCAGGCCGAGCAGGCCATGGGGAATAAGCCAGTAAGCAGCGCCCTCCAGGGCCTCAGCTCCTGCCTCCAGCTTCCTGCCCTGTTCTGTGAGTTCTGAGAGTTCCCATCCTGAGGCTTTTTGATGATGAGCGGTGATGTGGAAGTGTAAGAAGGACAAACCCTTTTTTCCCTAACTTGCTTTTTGGTTGTGGTGTTTCCTTGTAGCCAAAGAAACCCTGAGACAATCTGTGTTTCCCAACTGAACATCACCCAATATTTCATTTGCTCTGTTTTTCTTTTCTTAACTTAATTTTCACCCAAACTCTGTAATTCTCATATTATTTCATTTTAAACATGACAAAACTCAAACTTTAATAGCTAAGTAAATAGCTTAAGGCCAAGGGTAACAAATGGCAAAGTGATGATTTTGAAATTTAAATTATATTAAACAGTACTGTCAAAGTCACAATCCTCCCCAAAATTATTTACACAAAGACTCGGGGAACTTTTCTCTGTAAAGGGTGAGAAAATAAATACTTTAGGTTTACTGTGGGCTTTTTGATCCCTTACTTAGCTGCTCAGTACTGCCATCCTGGCATAAAAGTCACACAGTACATAGTAAAGTGGATGGGTGTGGCTGTAGTTCAGCTAAACTCCGTTTCAAAATCCCGTAGTATTGGATGACCAGCTGGCTCAGTGGGTAAAGGCCTTTGCCACCAAGCCAAAGGATCAGAGTCTCGTCACCAGAACCCAGAGCTAAGGAAAGAGCTGATTCCTAGATGCTTCCCTCTGATTTCCGCATGTTTTATTGGTACAGTGTACAAGCTTGTTCACACTTGTTCACACTTGTACACACACACACACACACACACACACACACACACACACACACACTATGATGCCTTTGGCTGCAAACCACTGATTTGCATGAAGTCCTAGATCCCAGCTTATGGAGTTACTAAATAAGAAATTGAATGGTATAAATTTGTCTTTCTTATATTCTCTTTTATCTCTGAGAGGTGGAGCTGGGAAGGAAATAAAGAAAACAGAATAATGAGGGGGGAGAGTATTTAAAAACTCTCTGAGGAAGATCCCGCTTCCAAGTTTCTTCAAGCTGGCAAAATTCAATTCTCATTGTTGTGTGGCAAAGGCTGCGTTTTCCTCGATGGCCAGCCCTGTCACTTCCCACGAGCAATGGCACGTTGAATGCAGGTTTGGTGTTGACCTCAGACTTCCTCTTCCTCTGGGGAGCAATCATTTATATGCTCATTTATTAGATCCGTTACTCTGATTAAATGAGGAATGGTCCCATAGGCTCTGGCATTTGAGTACTTGGCTTCCATTTCTACTGGGGACATTGAGGAAGTACAGCCTTATTGCAGGAAGTATGTCACTGGGGTAGGGCCTAGATAATTTAAAGCTTTGTGCTACTTCCTGTTGGCTCTCTGCTTCTTGCTGGAGGTTGGGGAGGTGAGCTTGCTTTGGCAGCCATGCCTGCCTCCTACCATGTCTCCTGGCTTTGGTGGATTTTTACCTCTCTGAAGACATAAGCCAAAATATACCAAATAATCCAAACCAATCTCTGCACTGTACTTTTTGACATTTATTTTTATTAATTAAATGTGTATGCTCTGTGGAAGTGTGTACGTGTGAATGAACATGTTCTTGGAGAACAAACAGATGTCGATCACAGTGGAAAGCCAAGGTCAGAGGTTGCTCTTAGCCACTGAAATTGAGTGCTGGGAACTGAACTCCAGCCTCTTTAAGAGCATTACACACTCTTAACCATTGAGACATCTCTCCAGGCCTATAACCTCTGTGTTTTAAAGTCATATGGTCAATAATCTTTTGAAAAATTCTTCTCTCCATATAATCTATGCCAACTGCAGCCTCTCTCCCTCCTCTCCTTCCAGTCCTTCCATTCCTCCCCTCTCCCCCAGATCCACTCCTCCTCCATTCCCTTTAGAAAAAAGAGCAGGCCTCCCAGGGATATCAGTGAACATGGCATAACGAGATGCAGTAAGACTAGGCACAAACCCTCATATGCAGGCTGGACAGGGCAACCCAGCAGGAGGAAAGGGGTACCAGGAACAGGCAAAAGAGCTAGAGTCACCCCCACTCCCTCGGTTAGGGGTCCCACAAACACCCCAAGCTAAACAACCACAGCATGTGTGCAGAGGGCCCAATACAGACTCATACCACTGACTCCATGGTTGCCGCTTCAGTCTCTGTGAGCCCCTATGAGCCCTGCTTAATAGATCCTGTGGGCTGTGTTCTCTTGGTGTCTTTGACCCCACTGAATCCTACAATCCTTCCTCTCCTTCTTCCGCAAGATTCCCGAAGCTCTGCCTAATGTTTGGCTGTCGGTCTCAGCATCTGCTCCCATGAGCTGCTGAAGGAAACATCTCTGATGATGATTGGGTTAGGCACCGATGATCAATGATGTTAATGACATCTCCAAATGCCCTTTCTGTAGTGCTGTCACATGATCACAGGATATGGAGGTCATGGAGATGATCTCACAGTATACAAGGAAGAAATTGGTATGTGACCTTTTTTCTTTGAAGAAGACTGGAGTCAAATGTGTTTGAGTTGTAGAGTAGCTCATTTTTATAGCTGGCTTTAATGTCCACTTGATATAAATTAGAACCACATGAGAAGTATCGTTATCACTTTAATAGATGTGGGAAGCCTCATCTCCATGACGAGGGACACTTCCTGGCAGTAGCCCATATAAAAAGGGCAAAAGGAAGAACCTTTTACCTCCTGCTCATTTGGTCTCCTGTTTGCAGTTGAGTTAACTTTCCTTTCTTTTAAGCAGTTTGGAGAGCATGTATGAGTTAACATAAATTCTTTACCTAGTAGAATTTAGATGCTGATAGAGGAACAAAAAAAGCTAATAGACCATGATAGTATGTACACAAATAAGCATAGAGCTATGGTGTACAGGAATGTGTTGGGAAGCCTTGCTGGTCAGAGGTTGAAGTCTAACATGGCCTGGCAACTTTATCCAAAGCTCAACAACATGTGGAACTCCATCTCCAGCAAGACTTCTTGCTCTCTACCTGCCCTTATCTGGAGAATGTCTCTGAGTCCAGAGGACTGACCTTGTCTGAAAGCTGTCTCTAAACGTGGGTGCCTGATTTACCTCTAGCACGACCATTGACACAGGGCACAGTTTCCTACTAGAAACCTCCCTTGCTGCACATATGATAACTAGACTTTTTTTGTACTGGGAGCTTTGCTATAAGATTCTGCTGTCACACGCCTTATGATAGGAGCATGCCACTTAACGCACATTAGGGTTTGTCTCCAGGTGTTCCAATCCTATATATTCTCTAGACTCCAGAATAAAGCTGAGCTGATTGACTCAAGACATCTCAGAGGGCTGTCTCCATTGTGTTCACAGGCCATCCATGGATCCCTGTCATGGATTCTGCTCCGTTGTTCTCATTGACTGTTGATCAAAAGATCATGAAAGGGACCACACAGGAATGACCCTGTTATAAGAGTCAAGCTACAGTATCTAGAGAAATTTTCCTAATCCAAGAAATGAAGAGTCAGTCATCTCTCACGGTTTTTGTAACCGTGTCTTTTTGTTCTAAATGTTTACTTGCATTTTATCACCTCAATTGAGACAGGATTCAAAGAAGTGGAAATTCAAACAACAGTGACTAAATTAAGCTCATAAAATCCCCTGCGTTCTGGCAGTACAGGAGCCATCTTTCCTGATCTTAGTGTTCATCATTCATTTAACTAACAAAATTTCTGGGAAATGTGAATATAGTCAGCCTTTCCCTCCACATTCCAATGTGTTGTTTCACCAAACTGAATTTCTTAAACATAAACTATACCATAGACAAGGTAATGCTAGCGAAGACCATGTCTTAAGAACTTATCTCCCATGTCTTTTGGCTCATGACAAAAGCAGCCAGTGAGCATCTGTTGACTTCCATGGCTTACAGCCACTACGTGGCCATTTACCATCTTCTTTAATATCCAGTTCTCATGGGTGTGAAGGTCTGTGTCTGTTTGGTGACTGGGTCCTGGCTTTGTGGCCTGGTGAATTCTGTGACTCACACAGCACTGACAGCCACACTCACCCTGTGTGGACCCAATCAGATCAGCCATTTTCTCTGTGACATCCCATTGCTCCTGAAGCTCTCCTGCTCAGACACCTCTCTCAATGAGTCTGTGCTCCATGTGGCCAGTGCCACCATTGGCCTGAGCCCCTGTCTGTTCACTGCAGGCTCCTACACACTCATCATCTCTGCCATCCTTAGGATTCCCTCTGCTCAGGGCAGGAGAAAGGTCTTCTCCACCCGTGCATCCCACCTCACAATGATCGTGGTCTTTTATGGAACAGCCAACTTCAACTATGACAGACCCAGGGAAGGCTACTCTTTGGACATGGATATCCTGGTGTCTGGGCTATTCTGTGTTATGACCCCCATGTTGAACCCCATCGTGTAAAGCCTAAGTAGCAAGGTCGGGGGCAACTGGAAGAAGTTTACTAGAAAACATGGATTCTCTGGTGAGATAGTTTTTTTTTTTTTTTTTTCTTCTGGGAATATTGTTAGTTGTGAAAGAAGATGAACATTCCAGATGCAGTTTTACAAGTGCTTTGTCCATTTGGCCCCCTCTTCCCAGCTGTTCTGCCCCATCCCATGAGGACAGTTATATTCCACACACTGATCTCTGATGAACACTGGACCCCAAAGACTCTTTCATTGGCCATTACTTTCGTTTCTTAAAGACCTTCAACTCTGACAAACTGCTAATCTATTTTATGTCTTTGTGAATTTCCCTATTCTGGGTACTTAATGTAAATGTAAATATATGACAGCTGGTGTTTTCTGTCTGGAATTTTGCCGTTGGTACAATGTGTTGTCTTTACAGACATCGTAATGTGTATCAGAACTTCTTTCCTTTTGAAGCCAAAGCATTCTTGATTGTACAGCTATATAACATTGTCCCATTAGTCAGTTAGCTGACGTTTGATTGTTCCCACTTGCTTCCTGTTATGAATAACACTGTTCAGATTATTTCTGTTCTAGGTTTTAGTGGGTTTGCACATGTCCATAGGGAATGAATCACCAGGTCATGTGGTAACCCGATACTCAATATTTCAAATAACTACGTAACTGTTTTCCGAATTCTTTTATTTCTTTTCCTCTCCCTCCCTTCTTTTCTTCCTTTGCATGCGAGTGTATGTAAATTATTTGTGTGTGTGTGTGTGTGAGTGAGTATGTGTGTGTGTGAGAGAGAGTGTGTGTGTGAGTGAGTGTGAGTGTATGTGTGTGTGAGTGTGTATGTATGAGTGTGTGTGTGTGAGAGAGTGTATATGTGTGTGTGTGAGTGTGTGTGTATGTATGTGCGTGTGAGTGTGTCTGTGTGTATGTATGTGTGTGTGAGTGAGTATGTGTGTATGTATGTGTGTGTGAGTGAGTGTGTGTGTATGTATGTGTGAGAGTGTGTATGTGTGAGTGAGTGTGTGTGAGAGTGTGTATGTGTGTGAGTATGTGTGTATGTATGTGTGTGTGAGTGTGTGTGTATGTATGTGTGTGAGTGAGTGTGAGTGTATGTGTGTGTGAGAGTGTGTATGTGTGAGTGTGTGTGTGAGAGAGAGTATGTATGTGTGTGTGAGTGTGTGTGTATGTGTGTGTGAGTGAGTGTGTGTGTGAGAGTGTATATGTGTGTGTGAGTGTGTGTGTATGTATGTGCGTGTGAGTGTGTCTGTGTGTATGTATGTGTGTGTGAGTGAGTGTGTGTGTATGTATGTGTGTGTGAGTGAGTATGTGTGTATGTGTGTGAGAGTGTGTATGTGTGAGTAAGTGTGTGTGAGAGAGAGTGTGTATGTGTGTGAGTATGTGTGTATGTATGTGTGTGTGAGTGTGTGTGTATGTGTGTGAGTAAGTGAGTGTGAGTGTATGTGTGTGTGAGAGTGTGTATGTGTGAGTGAGTGTGTGTGTGTATGTGAGAGAGAGTATGTATGTGTGTGTGTGAGTGAGTGTGTGTGTATGTGTGTGTGAGAGTGTGTATGTGTGAGTATGTGTGTGTGTGTTAGTTGTTACCATTGCCATTCTAGCAGGTCATGGTAACATTGTTTTCATTTGCATTTATTAAGGTATTTAATGACGACCATTTTCATGCTTCTCTTTCACATGTGGAAAAATTCATGTTCGATTCTATGTGAGCTTTAAAGATTGTATTTGCTACTATACTGTAAAAAAAAAAAAAAATCCTGAACAAGCAACTAAGGGAAGCCTGTAAATTTTTTTGGTTCAGGCTTGAGGGCATAGTCCATTAAAGCATGAAAGTCATGGCAACAGAAGCATGAGACAGCTGGTCACTCTGCAATTGTCTAAAAGCCAAGAAAGATCAAGCCTGATTCTCAGCTACCTCCCTCCTTCCTTTTTTTTTTTTTTTTTAATCAGTCTAGGATCCTAGTTATTGGGCAGCAATTTTCTCTTAAGTAAACCTCCATCTTGGAGGGAAGTTCATTAAAACAGGGCATTCTAAAAGAAGATGAACATTCCATCCTGCAAGCAGCTCTTTTAGCCCAGAAAGCAATCAACTCAATAACTTCAGGATGTCCCTGAAACAGACCAGATTTACCAGACCCCTCCCTCTCCAAGTATATGTAATGTGTAGAAACTGTTGAGAGAGTCTCTGGAGAGGTTCAGACCAGAAATGTCTAGATGACGCAGAAATCAGCCAAATTGCTTGGAAGTGATTCAGATCCCATGAGGTGCCTGAAAGAGACACTCTCTGTCCCAGTTTGCTTTCTATTGTTGTGATAAAGTACCATAATCAAAAGCAACTGGAGAGGAAAGAGTTTATTTGGCATGCATGTTCTAATATTCCATGAAGGGAAGTCAAGGCAGAAACTGAAGCAAACCATAAAGGAACACTACTTATTAGCTTGTTTCTCACAGCTTGCTCAGATTGTTTCCTTATATGACTTATGACAACCTACCCAGGTACAGCACCAACCCTGATAGGCTGGCTCTTCCCACATTAATCATTAATTTAAAAAGTCTTCCACAGACATGCCTATGAGCTAGCTGGTAAATGCATTCTCTCAGTTGGCGTTCTCTAGCTTGTGTCAGGCACACACATACACACACACACACACACACACACACACACACACACACACAGAGAGAGAGAGAGAGAGAGAGAGAGAGAGAGAGAGAGAGAGAGAGAGAGAGAGGCGGGGGAGACCCTAACCTACTGATATGCCTGCAATGCAGTGTTTTCTAATTTTCTCGCTTTTGTGAGCTGTTACCCATGTTGGGTAGACTTTGGTGATGTAGCTGTCTCAGAATAATTTCTTCTCCTGTAACTAACTCCTCACTCATAATTTTGTAAATAATCCCCGTCTCACCTAAAAAAATCTTTGGTTCACCAGCTTAGACTTGGAAGCTAGCCTTACTTTTGTCCATTGTCAGGAATAGTGTCACACAACAACAGTCCTTGGTGTGGTGATGCCTCTCTGGAAACCTTCTCACAGACAAGCTCAGAGGTGTATCTCCTAGGTAATTCCAAATCCACTCAAGTTGACAATGAAGATAAACACAGATAATTAATGCTGTCTAACATTTTAATTAAAAATAGTTCAATAAAGCAGTGCAATGTTTTCACACTCATAGTTCTTTCCCCCATTTACGTCCTTTGGAGCCATTTGATGACTGCGATTTCTTTAAACTTTACAAGAGCAAACAGTTACTATTTTCTGAACGATGAAGAGACAAGGAATTAAGCAATCGGAATAAGGTGTTGTTGAGAGAGAGCAGAAAGAAGCCTTCCACCCAGAAAAGCTGCCCTGCTAGAAGTGACTAAAGGCTAAGAGAGCAGCTATGCTGTTAGCACTACGGCTCATGTGCATACCCAACTGGCAGGGTTCATAGCATGAAGTCTAGATTCATAGCTCTTGGCCATGGCTGCTAGTCATTTGTACATTAGAGAATCCAATCAAATTAGCATATGCTTGCATACACACTGGGAAGGAGGACAGACAAGCCTTTGGGCTTTAGCCACCACAAATCCTAACAATACATTCAGGACTGAAAGTCACTAACAAATGTCCCAAAAGGAGCTGTTCTCATTGCATGTTGGGAAAGGATAATTTTTTTTCGTGGCCTTAATGAATGCACAAGAGAGTTCATTGTTCTTTATTTTTACAGCTTCTATTTAGGCTGTTGCCCTTGTATATGTATGCTAAGGCACATTAGCTAGGTTACTCCCGAAAGGTCAGTGCATGCACCTTTATAAATTGCTACTCTAGAAAGGTGAACTATGGTGAAATCACAGGCTTTGGCTTCTCTGTGGAGCAATGAGTATGTAATAGGCAGACCTCAAGGATGTCGGATCATCATGATGTATGAAGGTCAATAGCCACTTTTACTAAAGCCCGGTGTTATGAAGGACACTGATGCTCGCTCACACCAAAGCCAGAGATACAAGTCTTTCAATGGGTATCAGTGGTAAGCAATTTATTTATTATTAACTACCACATGAGAAAAACTCTGCCCAGCTCAGGATATCAATCCTGAAAAATCAATTATGAAACATGGAACATATTCTTATCACCCTTTTTATGACATTTATGTAAAGCAATAGTCTTAATATTATTTTTATGTGCGTCAGCTACTAAAGTAGCAACAACAAAGCCAGAATTGATATGACATTAGCTGTTTACTTATTATCCCAAGGGATGCCTGAATTCCTTAAGTGAGGTAATATGGTGGGAAATATGCTCACAGTTATAAAACAAAATACTAGTCCTACGTTGAATCTGACAAACACAATTGTGGCTATAATTTTCATGGAAAAAACATAAGGTCACATTTCTTCTTTAATTCATTATGCTTTGACAGTAGGAGCAGACAAAAAATTGTTTAAATAAAATGTAATTGAGTTTGCATAACACTTGTAATCAGAAACCTTTTTATTCACTCAGCCAAGGGCTCTTATCTTGATTTCACAGCACACTGATCCATGGGAGATTTGCTGTGATCAGCTTATTTGCTTTATAAAGCTCTGAAGTCTGCAAATTATTTTCTTGCCCCATCCTAGACTGAATTATCTTCATTTTCTCAATTACTTATCTTTTGGAATGATTTGGAGATTGGGAAGAAAGAAGAGCTGTTTGGGGTTGGGGGAAAGCTGCCATTGTCACATGGTCACTGTGGGGGTCGTTGCTCATAGAGAGTGAGCAGTAAGATTTCACAGGGCAAGTGGTCATGGCATCAAACTTGGGTATTCAAGAACTGTTATCTTTCTTGAGTATATTTTGAACTAGAACTGCTGAACGGGGCTAATCATTATAGTTCAACCCATTTGTCTCCTTTAAACCTCTGTGTTCCTCCATGATTCCTGTGCAAGAGTTTAATTAATTAACAACGAATTAATTAAATCTGTGTGTGTATGTGTGTGTGTGTGTGTGTGTGTGTGTGTGTGCGCGCGCGCGTGCGTGCTCACACATGTACACATTACAGCATTGTGGAGATCCAGGGTCAATTTGCAGGGATGGATTCTCTCCTTGTGCTGTTTGAATCCTGGGGGTCTTAACATCAACCTGGGTTGCTTGTTAATAGACTTTGTACCTCAGGCTTTGCATCCTAGGCGGGTTCAAGTAGGCATGGAGATCAGGCACCACCAGGAATACACCTGAGGGGGGTCTCTCACAAAGAGGTACTTCTTCCATACTCTGACATGTATCCATGAGAAAGGATTAAAATTTTGTGGGTTTTTTTTAGGATTTATTTTCACTTACATGTATTTTGTATCTATGAGTATACGTCACACATGAGTGGATGCCCACAGAGGTCAGAGTGGGTGTCAGATCTCCCAGAACTGGAGTTACAAGTGGTTGTGAGTCATTTCACATGAATTCTTGGAACTCTGGTCCTCTGCAAGAGTGGGCAGATGTTCATAACCACCAAGCCATCTCTCTAGTCCCCCGAAATAAATCTTAATATTAGCTCTGTACTATCGAGGCTGTGAGATGGTGTAGAAGTATGGTTTCTCATACAGTTGCCCTGCTCTCACTCCTGAGACTAAATACACTGGTAAAATCCACAGTCCTTATCAGGATTGAGGTAGGAACTCAAAAACCTCACGGCTGGTAAGCGCGCTGTGGTTGGTCACCAGGGCTGTCTAAAGATGGGACCATTGATGCAAAGTACAACCGCTAATCATTCATTTTTTATAGCTATAATCCCAAGAAATGAAAATAGACAGATATTACCAATAACTTGATTTGTGTTTGGGGTTTTTTGTTGTTTTTGTTTAGGGAGGGAAGATGGTGATTTGATTGAGCTCTCAGAAAATCTGGGAAAGTAGAGTTTTTTCCTTATTTTCACTCTCCCACTTCCTCCTCCTTCCCTCTCCCCATTTCCTTCCCCCACTTCCTGCCTGCCTCCTTACCCCCTTCCGTCCCCCCCTTCCTGCCTGCCTCCTTACCCCCTCCCGTCCCCCCCTTCCTGCCTGCCTCCTTACCCCCTTCCGTCCCCCACTTCCTGCCTGCCTCCTTACCCTCTTCCTTCCCACCTTCCTCCTTCCCTTGCATCTTCCCATTGTGTTCTTCCATGCAATGATCTCAGGAGGAGACCATACTAGGAAGATCGTGCCCTTCCGGTCAGATGACACTATGCAATTCCAGCCCCAGTAGCAGTCCTGTGTCACGATAAACATGTATATAAAGTTGTGATGGATACTCAGGATAGAGTATCCACTGTAGCGTTTGCTACAGCATTAGCGTTCCACAAACAGTACCTACTATGTGGGCTATAGCATTGCTGTTGCTAGTCATGGGATCTGCAACTACTCTCATTTCCTCATTTACACACGCACATTAATACGAGTGATGGGAAGACACTCGCCAAGCAGGAGACATAACGCTATTTACATGTTTGAGTGGGTGACAATTGATGAGGGTAATCACGAAGACTGCCTGATGTAGGATCCCAATGGGAGACTAGCTGGAAGTCCAGGAGGTTAGAGAGAAACAATCCCCCAATTTACAGTGGAAATCACAAGTTTTGTTAAGAGGCCAAAGCTGCACAGGTTGAGAACAAGAAAGTCCATTATCAAATCATGGGCTGTTTGAGGTGGGAGGGGACTCTGTCCACCTCACCTGATGGAAATGTTCTGACTTGCACATAAAATGTAACAGACACTCATCACATGACATTTGAATATTTCATCTGGTCGGGCTTGTTCGTGCCACGTGAAGGTGTGCAAACAGTAACCAGAATCAAGGGGAAAGTAGTTTATATCTAAAGACAAAAAAAATTAACTAGAGTCAGAACTTTCTGTCCTGCCAGAAACTCTCAAATACCAGGCAGCCGCTTCCCAAATAATTGACTTGGAGGCTAAATATTATAGTAAATGCTGGGCCAGGAGTTCAAGCATATTACTAACTAGCTCTTACACTTAAACTAACCCATAATTTTTATCTATCTTTATACGTGGCTCAGTACCTTTTCTCAGTCTAGCATTCTTATCTTGCTTCCTCTGCATCTGACAAGCAACAGTGTCTCTGTTTTTTCTCTTCCCAGAATTCTCCTAGTCTCTTTGCCCTGCCTGTACTTCCTGCCTAGCTAAGGAATAATCATTTTATTAAACCAATATGAGTGACAAATCTTTACAGTACAAGAGCAATTAAAATTAAAACACTAAAATTTTACAGGTTTTCTTTTAGAAAAACTCTCCTGAATAGTGTGTGTGTGTGTGTGTGTGTGTGTGTGTGTGTGTGTGTGCGCGCGTGTGTGAAGTAGAAGAGCAATTCTCCTGGTTCCATGAATATTAAATTTAAAAGTATTGATCTGCATGACAGAATCATATATGAATGAATATGCCATTTTCTTGTCCTCAAAAGATTTAATCACTAAACAAACTACCTTGGCTAGTTTATGCTAGGTTTGTTTTCTTCAAGGACACGGATACCTAAGATTAGCTGACAAAGCATTTCTTGAGTGCTATCACTCTTACCTAATATGTGTCCCTACCCATTGCCCAGTTTGGAAGAACCCAATTGCATTCCAGTGTGTTGAACTGGGCTTTGTCCTTCCTTGACGAGTTCATTTTGTGGTTGATTAGATGTTTTGCAGTGAACCTATTTTAGTGTTTTAAAAAAAAAGTATAACTTCTTTTAAACTAACCTCAACATGGTTTCTGTCAATCTGTCCTTTGTGTGTGTGTAGATATCTCTATGTGAAATCTATCTTCGTCATTATCAAGAGGAAGGCTTCAGGTGGAGGTTTCTCCTTGTGCAAAGGAATGTGCTTTCCAGCTTGTTCATAGAGTCTTCTGATCATGATGATTCAGTTATTTCCATACACAAATAACATGAGCATGAGGAATGTGGAAAGTCCAGTAGATACCACATCTTATGATGTCCCCAGTCCACAAAAAAAAAAAAAAAAAATAGAGCAGTCAATCTGATTAAAGGAAAAAACACTATGATTGTGCTTCTGAGTCTACTGTGTTCATATATAAACGTGTACATTAAATGCTTTGTGGATGTGTTTCTCAGAGATTGCCTCCACACCATAATTGAAGGCATTTAAAACAAGCAGTGTGTGCAGCTCCAGAGGCTGTGTTTTGTTGTTTGATTTTTTTTTAACCTCTGAGTATTAAGAGCATCCCCTTTCACAAGTTGGAGGGCTATTAAAGCCATGGGTTTGCAAGACAGGGCAAGAAGAGAAGGCTAAGGTGAGAGCTTCATGGCTTAAAATGTTCTCATTAAGACAATGACTCTCACATTTGTATCTGAAAAGGATCAGAGTGTTGTGGGGAGGTGGAGAGGGAGAGGTGCCTATTGGGATACCTGCCTGCATATCCCATAGGTACCTAATGTCCAATTTTACCCAACTCTCCACTCTCTCCCCTCCCCAAACCTGCTGTCTTCCTTTAATTTCTGTTTTAATAATAAATAAATGATGCTGCCAATGGCTCAGCCAATCCAAACCAAGTCAGTACCTTTATTATGTCCTAACACTTTAAAGTGTTCCCAAAGATTCTCTCCAAACTCTAAACCCTGACAAAGCCAACTGCAGACCATTTCATGTTGAAGTTCTTTCAAAAGACATTTCTGAGTCAAAGACCTCAAGGTACTCTGGGAGTGGTTTCCCAACTATATGTCCCTTTTGGAATCACATGATAGGTTCTGTGCATGGCTACACTTGTGTTTCCTGCCAATTTCCCGAAGTTGAAGATTTCCAAAAACCAAGTTGAGGTGTCTCCATGTTGCCCTCACCTAGAGTATCCTCGGCTCATAACTCACATTCCATAACTATATACCGATTACCAAGCCAAAGGCTGGCTTGTAGACAGCCAAATATCTCCATTCCTGACATTCTTTGATATGAGATCAAATATTTTCAGAGGTCTCAGCTGGATTCGTACTTATTTGTTTTTGTAAGAACCTTGCTCATAGAGTGATTTTGACACAGCCTTTCTATCCCTGCATTGTTCATTGGTACACTCCTCAGAGGTAGCCAAGGAGATTGTATTTGAAGCAAAAATTCACCAGGTTTTTTGAATTAGCCATGGAATTTGTTATCAATCAATCAGACTGACCCACTAGCTGGCTTCGATGAACAGAACTCTCTAGGGACCAGGGATGCAGCTTAAGTGACAGACAGAACTCCTCAGGGACTAGTGATGGGGCTGCAGCAATGTTCTAGCAACTCACGGAAGGTCAGGTCTCTAGCACCCCAGAAACCTCTGGGATTTTTCTCCTTTAAACCTAAAGACAAATGATTCTCTTGCATTCAACTGGTCAAACCCATGCTTTCTATTTTACCTACTAATATTCCTGGGACACCAACCTGCTGTCTTCTCACAAATGCTCCCAATAAAAATACCCACAGTATATGCCTACATTGGGATGGTGGTGTCTGATTTAGTTTTTTTTTTCCAGAGCTCATGAAATTATTAATGAGGTTTATGTCTCCAAATTAATTACTATGAGGAAAGTAAGGTTTGTTTGTATATGTATAAAAAAGGGGGTAGTGTATAGGAAAGTATTCAGACATAGTCACAGTAGTCTGGGGGTGGGGTGAACTACAGAGCTCTTCCTGTGGGGAGGAAGAAGGGAGATGAAGAAAATGGAAAATATTTGGGAAGTCTATCAATTGGGTTAGATGTGCATCTGGTCAACCCATAAGGAAAACGGCATGAAAATACCTCTTGCTTTTATCTTTCCTTTTTAGAAAAAAAAAAAAAAAGAATCAAGGTTTATATAAAGTAAAATGGAAAACTCTATTGTCAGAAGTTTCTGGTGCCAAGAATTAAACCAGGGCCTCCAGCTTGTTCTACCACTGAGAAGCATCCAAACTTTTGTTCCTTTGTTTAATTTTTCTTATTGTTTGTGATAATTCATCTTTTCATTAACTTGCCAAGTAACAGATTTCTTTTTGGCCTTTTCATATATACTTAGTTTCAGCTGACTCCACATGCACTTTTATCTCTCTGCCTCCCTTTCTGGAGGGTACTCTTGTACCCTTGAGATTTTCCTGTCCACTCCCATATCTTATGCTACTATCTGTCCCACACCCTCCCTTAAAGCTTCATCTTTCATCCACAGCCCCTTCCTAGTTCCCTGTCTCCCATACAGATACACATACTAGAGGTAAGATCCTCATGTGAGCAAAACTGTGCAGTGTTGTTCTTGCTGAGCCAAGATTCCCTTGCTTTATGTTTTCCAGTCCTATCCACTTTTCTGAAGATTTCAGTTTTCTCTTTGACTGAATAGTATTTTTATTGTGTATGAGCACCAAATTTTCTTTACCCATTTATCCATTGGTATCCATCTAGGCTGGTTCTATTTCCTAGCTGCTGTGACTAGTGTGGCAATGAGCATGATGTGTAAGTATATCTGCGTGATTCATAGAGCCCTTTGGGTACATGCCTGGGATGGTATAGCTAAGTCATATGGTAGCTTCATTTTTTAGTTTTTTGAGAAGCTTCCATACTGATTTCCATAGTAGCTGCACCAATTTACAAACCCACTCACAGTTCAGGAGTATTATCTTTGCCTACATCTTCACCAATATATGTAGTTCTTTTTTTTTTTTTTTTCTTTTCCTTGTCTAAAGTTTCTGGCCTGTCCAGCCTTGAGTCTGGACCTGCCCATAGCTGCTTATTCCCAAATAACCACACAAAGGTTCATATTAATTACAAGCTATTTGGCGTATGGCTCAGGCTCATTACCAACTAGTTCTTACAACTTAACTCAATCCATTTCTACTCATCTATGTATTGCCATGTGGCTAATGGCTTTACCTGTGTTCCATTATATCTTGCTTTCTCAATGGTAACCTACAGCATCTCCTTGACTCTGCCCTCCTCCTGTATCTCTGCTTGGATTTCCCACCTGCCTCTAAGCTGCCTTGCCATAGGACAAAACAGCCTCTTTATTAACAAATGGCAACAAAGCACATTGACCATGTACAGAAAGACGTGCCACATCATTTTTTTTTTCATTTTCTGTTATTGCTACAGATGTGGTTTATATGTCTATATCTATAAAACCTACTAACTCCATTGAGCATCTTTGTTTGGTTGGTTGGTTAGCTGGGTGGTTGGTTGGTTTGGTTTTTGTTTTTGAAACAGGGTTTCTCTGTGTAACCCTAGCTGTTCTGAAACTCACTCTGTAAATCAGGATGGCCTTGAACTCAGATCTGCCTGCCTCTGCTTCCTGAGTTCTTGGGTTAAAGACGTGCACCACCACTGCTGTGAACCATTTAGTATTTGTTGTTTTTATGTTTATGTTTTTACAACTGACCCTGTGGTATTGAATAGCCAATGGAGGGGGGGGTGTTCTTCCCTAGAGAAGACAGTAATTGCCAGCAGTCAATAATTGTCTTCGCTCAGGAGTGAGGTCCTATGAGAAGTCTTCTATTTATACTGGTGTGTCAACTGATGGTGTCATCCTTCAGGCCTTGACCATATTGTTGAGGTTTCTTGAGTGCAGCTGTCCTGTTATGTATAGAAGACACAGTCTCACAGCAGATGACCTGGTCTTCCGGTTCTTAAACTCTTTGTGCTCCACGCCATTGTTCCCTGAGTTTTAGGTGTTGAGGGTTGTGTACCTACAGACCTATCCGTTGGGGCTGGGAACCCCACAATAAGATGATTGTTGCATTTTAATCATTTTGGGGCTTTTTGTCATAGTCATTACCTGTTTTAACAAGAGTTAATTTCATGAAGGGTGAGAGCTACGCTTATCTGTGGATGTAAGTATTTAGAATGTATTGGTTTGCACACTTTTTTTGTTTTGTTCTAATACCAGTCTATTTTTGTTACTCTAGCTCTGTAATAAATCTTGAAATCTGGAATAGGAGTCCTTTCAGTGATCATTTTGCTCAGGGTCGCTTTGGCTATCTATGTCTTTTGTGGTTCTTTTTAAGGGTATGCCCCCCCCCCCCCCCCGTGAAGAATATTATAGAGAGTTTTACTAGAATCACATTAAATCTTGTCTTAACTAGGGTTTTTATCATGGTTATGAAAGACCATAACCAAAAGCAATTTTGGGAGGAAAAGGTTTATTTCTCATATATGTCGGTATCATAGTCTATCATTGAAGACCGTCAGGGAAGGAACTCAAACAGGGCAGGGACCTGGAGATACAAGCTGGTACAAGGTCATGGAAGAGTGATGCTTACTGTTCAGCCTGGTTTCTTAAGGAATCCAAGATCACCAGCCCAGGAATAGCACCGTTCATAATGGGCTAGACCCTCCTACATTATTCACTAATTAAGAAAATGTCATACAGCCAGATCTTACAAAGGCATTCTATCAGTTGTTCCTCTAAACGATCCTAACTTGTGTTAAAACTAGCCAGCACAATTTGTAAATTTCTTTTTGTAAAATGGTCATTTTAAGAGTAATCCTACCAGTCCATGAGCATGGGATGTCTTTTCATACTTAATGACTTCTTTAATCTCTTTAGAGATTCAAAGTTTTTACTGTGGAGGTAAACATACCTTCTCAGCTACGTTTACTCCAAGATATTTTATTGTCTTTGGGACTTTGTGAATGCAAATGTGTCAATAATCAATTAATAATCAATTACCTCTTCCTTAGTGTGCTTGCTGTTTCCTTACTAATAGATGCTCTGACTGGGGTTAGATGGAATCTCAAAACAATTTGAGCTTACATTTGAATGGTGACTAAAGATGTTGAATACTTTAAAAATATTTATTGCCCATTTACATTTATATCTGAGAATTGTCTGTATGAAGTTCAGCTGATAGAGATTTCCCTCATTATGTACATCCTTTTCTGAGAGAAAGTAGAGAGAGGAAGAAGAGAAATGGGAGAGGAGAGAAAACCCTCTTCCTATGAATCCCAAGCAGGCTTCAAACTCATGATCTCCTGAGCTCTGCCCAAGTGTGAGGATTGGAGGTGTAAACCACCATACTGGCAAGATGGAAAGGCACTCAATTTACAAACCAACAATATTTTTCAAATATCTAAATCCATGGAATCACTATGCAAAAAAAAGAAACAACTTTCCCATCACTTCAGAAACTCTTCTAGTATGCCTTCTGCATTCATCCAAAGAAGAAATGGTGTGTTCACTTATCACAGAATAGTTTTGTCTGTTTTGAAACAAAAAAAAAAAAATTTAAGTAACACACAATTACCAAATACTTGTATGATATTCCGGTGATTATATACCATATACAGTGAACAAACATTAGAAACCGACTTACTACTGACCACCCAAACATAGATGAACACATTAGAGGATGTTCTGTTGCTGTCTTTGAAGAAGAGAAAATGGACACAAGAAATGCAGGCATGATAGGTGGCCTATCAATTTTACCTACTTAGCATGCCATCTGTTTGGTCTCCTTCAGAAGCATGTTGGCATCATAACCTCTGCAACTTTTCTCTTCAAAGCTCTCTGTTGTGCTCCTGTAGCCAAGAACACAGTAGAAGACATATTTATGAATCCATGACGGAGATTCTAGCTGAAGAGGCATGAACGACTGCGTTCTGGATTCACACATTATTTTAGCAGGCTCAGGCTGGCGATCTTGAGAGAAAAACCTTGATTGGTGGGCCTTTTAAGATCTCCTGTAAGTGACTTGATTTGGGGTTTCTTTGTGGAACTCATGCCTTCAAGTTCATCTGAACACAATGGGGCCTGTTTCACTTGCAAAGGGATTGGTCGGTCCTGCCACTGGCCAAGTAGAAAGACACAAATGCTCACAGGCTTGCTAAGTACCCGAGAGGTCATTCCCTCATGATCACTAATTAACATTCACGCCTGCGCTCATGAAACTGGCTTCATGCTGTGAGGATTCCTCTACCCTCTGCCTACAGCGAAGGCTCCAGCCAATGGCTGATGAGGAATTAATTCTTTAGCATGCTAAGCCCCAAATCTCTCTACACTGTCAGCAACATTTGTTACTGTCTATTTCTGTATTCTAGCCATTCCAGTAAGTTAAAAAGCAGTATCTCCACATGATTTTGAATGCAGCTTCCTAATAATGAATGTGAATCTTCCCAAATGCTTGTTTATTTATCTTCTTTGGAAAATGCATATCTAATCCCTTTGCCCATGTTTGAATTGAGATTTTAAGGGACTGTTGTTCAGCTGCATCCATCTTCTATATATGGAATGGATATGGATTAGTTGTAAGGTTTCTGGTATTCCACCCTTCGTGTTATCTTTTTACTATAACATTTAATAATTCTTTGAGAGTTTATAAAATGCACCTTAAACTTACACCTTCCCTAACTCATCTGAGATGCATATTCCACTTCCCCAACTTCGAACTCATGTTCTCTTGGTTTGCTTTTAACTTCCCAATCAAAGTTCCCCCCTCACTCCCCTCATACCTTCTTTTTTCAACGACTCACCAAGTCCAATTTGTGATAACCATGAACTTCTGGGTGTGGTTGATCTACTAGAGGTGATACTCTTAAAGTAAACAAATATCCCTCTGTCCCTCAGAAACCATCACCTTTCAATAGCTCCTTAGTTAGGAAAGTCCATGAGTCCCTCCCCACTCCATGCTAGAGTATTGATGACCTTGACTATGTGCAGGCCTTATACAGAGAAGCACATCTGCTTTGAGTTTTAAAATGTAGCTGATCTGTCATATCCAGGAGACACTATTTTACTTCAGTCTTCCCCAACCTCTGACAATCTTTCTGTCCCCTCTTCTGGAATGGTCGCTGTGCCCTAGGGAGTGGGTGTGGTTTTGTTATACCCATGTCATGAGATCCCCAAAAACTACCAGGGAGCTGGATTCAGATGCAAGCATACTAGGGTCAGTTTATTCTTTTGGATAAGCTTAAATGAACCAAGGCCAAAACCATTTGTCCCAGCGCAGTGGAGGAATTCAGCCCCGAGCTCAGGAGTGAGAGAGTTGTAAAGAAAACTTACTTAAGTGGGGTGTTATATGTCTTGGCATTTCAGGATTGGGTAAAGGAGTATGGGGTACATTAATTTTTGGAAACTTTTAGTTTCAGCATGAACTCAAGTTTTGAATCTACTGGCTGGACTTTCGGTGTGAAACCAAGTTTTAAATATATTGGCTGTCAGGTGCATTTCTGAGATTTTTCCTAGACTCTTCCTGGGTCCTGTGCTCAAGCACCAAGCAGTCCTTCCCCGAAACAAAGCTCTGCAATGATAAACCTATGCCGTCACAGTGTAGCATGTCACTCATTTACCCTCTATGTTTTGACTAGTTGTGAGGTTCTACATTAACCACCATCCACTGTGCAAAGGAACTTCTCTGATGAGTCTAAGAGCAGCACTACTTTGTAGGTAGAGATATGAAATTAGAGGACAGTTTATACTACATACATTTAGTAATGAGTAGTAGTAGCTCCATCTATGGCCGTTATGAGCTCCTCAACCACAGGTTCTTGGCCAGATTTATAATAGCCGGTATGTGTTTCCTCCTGTGGTGCAGGCCTTAAATCCAATCAGAACAGTTGGTTACCACCATAATATTTGTGGCACTACTGTACCCACCAGCATATCTTGCCATCTGTTCTTTTCACAATTCATAGAGTTTACTAGTGGATAAACATGTTGGTAACTTTTTCCCCCGAGAGCCTGAATAACACTTTCTAGTGCTAAGAGAGTTAACAGAGAAGAAGCTTCAAGGTCAGTACTGACTTGGCTTCTCCATGTTCTGTGACTGAAGTGTGCAGCATCTTCAGCAATAAAGTACTACCATCAAGTTCAATGACAATAACTGTATTGTTTTGTGGGTCTCCAGGATACCCATGACCAACAGCTTGAGAGGAGGTATTCTACACCCAGGACTGGGCTTTTTATTTGGAAGTCCATGGCTTTTGGGGAGAACATTTTTCCCCCGCATAGGCTAACTCAAATCACACACTTTTATTTGAGTGCGTATTTAGGAAATTCATAAAATAATAGTTTTCCACATGATTTTTTTCAAAAACTCTTTGTGTTACTTAACACACAACCCCCTCCTCTTCCCATCCTTTCCTCAAACCTTAAACCTTCTTGTCCATTTATTGTATCTTTTCACAATTCTTTCTTAAATCAATGAAGGATATAATTGATTTACTTTTGTTATTGCCTACACACCTGGTGTTCAGATCTTCAATTCATTTTGAATTAGTTTTGTATATAGAATAAGGTGCATGGTGACAGGCAGTTTTCCCTGAACCTCTTTTTAAGAGTACCAGGCCTCCTCCATCAGATGATGTCGACCTCTTGCTGAGCAATCCATAGACCTGTTTCTGGGCCTTCTATTCCATTACCTTGGACTGGGTGACTGCTCCTGGGCTAGTTCTATATTATTTTAATTACTGTAACTTCGTGGTAAATTTCTGAATCAAGAGGTGTACATGCTCCTATTCCATTTCATTTTTCTTCCAGTGTTGCTGGATGCTTGGTATTCTGTGCAATCCACACAGATCTGGAGATGGATTTCTCCTTTTTGGTTGAAAACAACGACAAAAACGTGCTAGGACATGTGTTGAATCTCTACCTTTGGAAGTTATTGCCAACTTCACCGTGTTAAGACTCCCTACTGATGAACACAGGGTTTCTTTTCGTTTGCTTAACTTTGTGTCTCATTTCTTCCAGCAATATCTTGTACTTTTGGCGTCCGAATCTCTTACATGATTAGTCATATTGGTTCTTTTTAACATTTATTTAATTTACATTTTTCATTTATTTTACATACTGACCACAGTTGCTCCTCCCGCCCTTCTTCCCCCCTCCCTCTCTGATGCCCCCCATCCCCATCTACTCCTTTGCAATATCAATTCAGAAAAGGTCATATTGATTCTTATTTAATTATTTTAGAGACATATTATAAATTAAATTGATTTCTTAAGTGTCCTTCCTAGGTTTTCAGTGTAAATGTATAGGATGCATATATTTTTTATGTACAATATCACCGAACTTGTTTATTAGTTTTAGCCACCTTCTGGTGAATCACTAGAAACTTTCTCTATATAAAATCATAGAACGTATGGCTGGAAATAGTTTAATTTTGTTCTTTCCATGTTGAAAAATTGTGCTCTTGGTATTTTATAGCTTTAAGTTGAGGTCAGGACATTAAATGAAGACCGAGTATATAGCTCATTTAAGTGCTTGCTAGCATGTAAGTGTGAGAGCCAAGTTCAACCTTCACCCCCAATACAAAGTCAGAGATTGTTGGCATGCTCTTATGATTCCACTGCTAGGTGAATAGACACGGGGGGGAGGGGCTCCTTGGAGCTCAATGGCTGCCACTCTAACATGATCAGCCAATCCAAGTTTCCTGTGAGAGACCCTGCCTCAAAAAACATGGTGGATAGCTCTGAAGAAACTACACCCAAGATTGACCTCTGGCTTCCATGTACATGCACAAATATGTACACATGTTCCTACCCACAAATATGTACACACACACACACACACACACACACACACACACACACACACACACACACACACACAATGGAAAACAAAAACCACACAGTGCAATTCACTGAGGGGGAACATTGATATAGTCTATAGATGACTGAATTCTTGTGATTCTTAACTTTTGCAATGAAAATTCATGTCTTTTAGAGAAAAAATAGATGTTTACAAAAAAGGACAATAATACTGGAGGGACAGTGTTGAGTGTGTGAGAAAATGAGCTGAGAACAATACAATCACTGGGGGATTATGTTGGCTTTCAGTATGCTTCCAAGTATTCCTGCCCTGCATCACCCATGCAAATTGGTGGGAGGTTCTGGGGCTAAACTGCCTTGGCTTTTATTGTAATGGTCACTGTAAGGCTAACACCACAGGCGACCACCATCCAGACTCCTTTATGAGTTGTTATTGGAGATGGCTCTGGAAGTTTAGAAACTTGTTAAACAGTGCCTTCAGCACATTTATTCTTTGTTCTCTTTGTAGTTAAGACTCCATTTGAAATGAGCAATCAGACACACGTCACAGAATTCATCTTCCTGGGATTTTCTAACCACTCCAGCCTACAGGGCGTCTTCTTCCTGGTCTTCCTGGCCATTTACCTGACAACTCTCCTGGGGAACACACTCATAATGATGGCCACCAGGGTCAGTCCTGCCCTCCACACTCCAATGTACTATTTCCTCAGCAACCTGAGCTTCTTAGACATCTGCTACACGACCACCACCATTCCAGTTATGCTGGTGAACTTCTTCAGGGAGAAGAAGACCATCTCCTATGAGGGCTGCCTCTCCCAGATCTTCTTCTTTGTCACATGTGCTGGCACAGAGGGTGTTCTTTTGGCCGCCATGTCTTATGACCGCTATGTGGCCATTTGCCGCCCTCTTCAGTATCCAATTCTCATGAGTGTGAAGGTCTGTGTCTGTTTGGTGACTGGGTCCTGGCTCTGTGGCCTGGTGAATTCTGTGACTCACACAGCACTGACAGCCACACTCACCCTGTGTGGACCCAATCAGATCAGCCATTTTCTCTGTGACATCCCATTGCTCCTGAAGCTCTCCTGCTCAGACACCTCTCTCAATGAGTCTGTGCTCCATGTGGCCAGTGCCACCATTGGCCTGAGCCCCTGTCTGTTCACTGCAGGCTCCTATACACTCATCATCTCTGCCATCCTTAGGATTCCCTCTGCTCAGGGCAGGAGAAAGGCCTTCTCCACCTGTGCGTCCCACCTCACTGTGGTGGTAGTTTTCTTTGGCACAGCCAACTTCAACTATGACAGACCCAGGGAAGGCTATTCCTTGGACATGGATATCTTGGTGTCTGTGCTCTTCTGTGTTGTGACCCCCATGTTGAACCCCATCATCTACAGCCTGAGAAATAAGGAGGTCAAGGGTGCTCTGAGGAAGCTTACTATAAAACATGGCTTTTCTAGTGAGATCAGCAACTAGCCTGTCTACTCTTTCTTTCCCCCTTTTGGCCTAGTACATTAAAACGTTTTGAGTTATTTGATAATTTTAAACAATGTGTTTTGACCATATTCAACCCCCTCTTTCACATCCTCCCAGACACATCCCTTTGCCCTACCTACTAAGTTTTCTGTTCTCTTTTATTATTTTTTAAAATACCCATAAAGTTCAATTTGAGCTGCCCGTATTTGGCTGTGTGGCATTCTACTTATGTGTGGTTGTCGTATCAAAAGCAACACTCTTAAAGAAAACTGGCTTTCTTCTCCTGGAAGCTAACAAGTACCAATAGCTCCTTGGTTAGGGGTAGGAATTTATATCTAATCTCCCTCTCCATTCTGGGATTTGGGCTGCATTGAGCTCACACAGATCTTGTGCATGCTGCCACAACCAGTGTGAGTTCATGTATTGCACAAATTCTATTTGTATTATAATAAAAACCTAGGGCCAGATATTGGAGGGAAAGCTGAAATATCAGAGAGACAGGGAACAAACCATAGCTACCTCTCACCCAGCCAATCTTCAAGCCTCTCTCCATGAACCCTCTAACTCTAAGATTCTCTACCTTCAACGAAAAAGGGACATGCCCAACACAGCTAAACTCCTCACTCCTCCGTCTCCACCCAACTGTCTCACTTCCTGGTTCAACTTTCCTAAGGCTAGCTTTAAACATGTGTGCTACCACTGCCTGGCTCTGTTAGGCCTTGAATTCACAGAGATTCAGACAGTCTACTGATGTGGGAATGCGTTTATGTATGCTGTGAATCTCAATCTTTAAATAAAGGAGCTGTTTTGAGCCATGGCAGGCACCATAGAAAAAGTAGGAGGAGAAATCAGAGTTTAGGTAGGAGAAGCAGGGCGGAGTCAGAGGCAGATCGAGCCAGCCGCCCAAGGAGCAACATGTAAGGAGCACGGGTGAGCCATGGGCCACGTGGCCAACAGACTAATAGAAATGGGTTGATTTAAGATATAAGAGCTAGCTAGCAATGTGCCTGAGCCATAGGCCAAACAGCATGAAGTTAACAGAAGCGTCTGAGTCGTTTCTGGGGGTCTGGGGGTCTGGGCGCTAAGCGGTCCCGGGCGGCAGGTCTGTGGGTCTCAGATCTCTGGCCGCCCGGGACCGAGAACCCCACTACTACAGTCTACCTCCTGAGTGATGGGATTGAAACCATGGATCTCCACTCCCTGACCTTCTTGGCTTGGCTCTGTCCTCTGATATTCCAGACTATTTTATTAAATATACAATACATCACCACATTCATGAGCTTCCCAGCTATGTGCAGAAGGCACTGCTTACTTGTAGTCATCACCTCTGAGATTTATGCTCTGTCTGCCTCCTCGCCTTCATTTATCTCTTAACTTTGGGTGGAAGTGTGCTATAGTTGTCCCATTATGTTGAGCATTAAAAATCTCTAATTTTTGCAGCTTGAACAGTTATGGGTCTCTATCTAATGAAAATATAAGTTTTTCTGATTAGGGTTGCGATACATTAATGTATGGCTAGAATGGTAAGTAATTAAGAAATGGCTTAACTCCTTTCCCTAGAGGTTCCTCAGCAGTTGTTTCTGATTCCGTGAGCTCCCTATAGCTACAGTCAGCCATGTCTGTGGATCTCCTCTTTCTGTGGAAACTTCAGGGAAAGGAACTAAACCCTACAAAAAAAAAATGAATGTCAAACGCTGTGGGCAGTTTGTGGAGCCTCTTGCAGTAGGACCAGACTATGTTCCTGGCACATTGACTGACATCCTGGAGCCCATTCCCTGCAGAGGAACAGCTAACTCAGCCTTGATACTGGGGTGAGGGCCTCAGACCTACCTCAACTGGATATGCTAAACTGAGCTGACCCACCTTGAGACGTCTTGCTGAGAAAGGACTTGGAGGGAAGGGAGGGGAAGCAGTGGTATATATGGAAAAAACATTTTCAAATAAATAAAAAAAAACAAATTAAAAAAGAATTGGTTTAATACTATATCCATGTATCAGACTGGAAGTAACAGGGTTTCCTCTAGTACCTAGGACCAACCTAGCCACAGGTTCTTGGCCCAGTAATGATGCTGTGAATTGGCTTTAACTTGTGGAACAGGGCTTAAATCCAATCAGAAATAGATTATTCCCATATTTGTGCCTCGGTTGTACCAGTTGGTATGTCTTTCCAGTTGAGTTGTCTTCACAGCTCTCAAGGTTCATAGCTTGGTAAATATTAGTCACTACTTTTTACCTTCATTAGCATGCCCAGCATCTTTTGGCATTATTAAGTTGGCCAGTAGGGATGAAGTTTTCTGGTCAATACAAGTTTGATATCTCTATATCCTATGACTTGGGTATATGGTATTTTCTACAATAGGTTCCTACTGTCAAGCTCTGGATCTATGGGACATCATTGGCCAACAATTGCAAAAGAGATAACCCATTCCTGACACTGGGCTTTTTATCTGTAGCCTTCTATTGGCATGTTTATTACAAACTAGTGTGTTTTATTATGAATTCTTACACATGCTCATATATACCCCCATTATGATCTTGTCTTTGCTTTATTTTTCATTTCATCTTGAGACAGAGTTTCACGTACCTTCAATTCCTTATATAGCCAAGGATAATCCTGAACTTCTGATCTTCCTGCCTATACTTCTGGAGTATTGGTATTACAGGCATGCATCCTCATGCCCAGTTTGTGCTGATATTGGGATTGAAGTTAAGGTTTTGTGCACGACAGGCAAGTACTCCACCAACTGAGGTATATCCCTAGCCTCTATACGCCTGATTGACTCCCTTATCCCTCTCGGTCCTGCCTCCTCCTTCCAAACATAAAAGGAAATACGTAGTAGTTGTCATTAGGAGCCTGACTTATTTCTCTTAATATGATGGTCTCCTGTTCAGTTCATTTGCCTGAAAGCAGAGAATTCCATTCTTCTTTATTTCTAACCTAAACTCCATCGTGTATATATACCATGTTTCCTTTATCCATTCATCTGTTGGGCACCTAGGCTAACTCCACAAGTGGCTCTTTAAACAAACATTGGTGTTCTTTAGTAACTAACCCAACTCTTGATTGTAGATACATAGTCAGAAACTGTTCAATGCGGTCATATGGAAGTTCTATTTCTAAGTATTTTGGGAAATTTTCACCCCGATTTCCATAGCTGATGCATCGATTAATATTCCCAGTGATGGTGTGTAAGGTTTCTCACACACACCAGTATTTTATATTCCTTTTTTTGTTTACATGGTTCTAAACCATCCTGACTGGTTATGATGAAATATTATTATAGCTTTCACTTGTCCTCAGTTGACTAAGTGCATAGATTTTTTTTTTGATTGGTCACTTGTACTTCTTTATTTGAAAATGGCTTTTTGGTTTATTTGTCCATTTATTGGTTGGTTTATTTGGTTTTGGGGAATAGGTTTGCAGTCCTTTATATATGACAGATATTAATCCTTTGTCAGATGAATAATATGTGAAGATATTAGCTAATTCTATTGTTGCTTTCTCTTCAACCCACTAGTTAGTGTTTTTTTTTATCCTATAAGAGCCTTTTAAGTAGTTATTCCTATGCCACACCTTGCTCTCCTTCTCTGAACTATTGGAGTTCTGTTCGGGTCGATGCCTGCATCCTTATCTTGAAGATACTTTTTTCTATGTTTTCCTTCAATAAGTCCAAATCTTTAGGTTTTACTTTGAGACATATGATTCATTTTTGAGCTGATGTGTATAGTGAGTAGAGATAGAAATCTAGTGTCCAATTTCAATGTGTGGGTACTCAGCAGTCTGTTTATGGCACCTTTGTTGAAAATCAGATATCCACAGCTGTATGGGCTTATCTCTGAATGGGTCTGTGTATGGCAGTTCCACGTTGGCTTTGTCACGGCAGCTGTGGCAGTTTGAATGGGAATGGCCACCATAGGCTTATAAATTTGAAGCTTAGTGTAGCACAAATCCTAATTGGCCTTAATAAAAGTCCAGAGCCAGATATCAAAATAAATGCTGTAAGATCTGCAAAACAAAGAAACCAGCCACAGCCATCATTCACCTTCTCTAGGAATCCTCAGATGGAATGGGCCTGAGATCCTGTCTCCATCCACCTTCTATTTCTGTCTTTCTGTCTCAATCTCCCTAGGGCTGGGATTAAAGGTCTGAGTCACCACCACTGCCTGACTGTTCTTTTTCAGAAAGATTCAATTTTGTGTAGCCCAGGGTGGCCTGAATTCCTGATCTTCCTGCTTCCTCCTCCACAGTGCTGGTAATAAAGCAGTGTGCCACCACTGCCTAGCCTCTATGGTTAATTAGTGGCTGGCTCCGCCCTCTGATCTTTGGGCAAGCTTTATTTGTTAGAGTACAAACAAAAGATCACCATATTTCCCCCTTTTGCCTAAAATTTTAAAAGGTTATAATTAATATAAAAACTATATACAATAACTATATAGAACATATCCAGTCAAGAATTACTGTAGTAGGAGGTTTCTGTTCCATACTTTTGGGCCTAACCTCAAGGTCTAGGCCCACAGACCCGCAGACCCACAGACCTGTAGTCCCACAGTCCCACAGAGACACACAGATGCTTTCAATAGGTTTTGGCTAATCAGCCTAAGGCCCAGGCATATAATTTGCTGGCTCTTTACCCTTCATCTAACCCATGACTCATCCTGTTCAGCCATGGGGCTCAGTACCTTTTCTCTCAGCAGCATAGTTGTTCTCTGCTTCTTCCGGCTTCTCTCTGGCCTTCTCTGGGCTTCCTGTTCTTCGAGTTTTCTTAGTCTGGTAGCTCCACCCACACTTCCTGCCTGCCTTTGACCAATCAGCACTTTTTATTAAACCAATGGGTGGGACAATTATTTACAATGAAACAATACAATCTCCCACAAATTACATTAGCAGTGTCTAGTTCATTAACATTTGACAAATTCAGAGAAAAGACACTTTTATCCCATTTTGGTGAATCCAGAGAGTTGTGCCCAATTCACCTTCTATCCTAATTTGTATTACCACTGAAAACTATCTTTTGATGTCTCTCAAACTTATACACTTTACACCTATCTAGTGAGTTTATTTTCTGAATTTGTTAACAAGGAAAACTATATCTAGTCTTCAACTCTATCAGACACCAGAGAAGGAAATAATGTTAACTGAGTAAGGAGGAAGTGTAAATGACTTCCAAAAGAAATATAGGAAATGAGAGAAACAACTGCTTGCCTGGACAGTTGTCCAAGGTTCTTCTGTAACATTGGGCACCCCTCTTCGGTCTACATATCTGACAGACTTTTCTGTGAAGCAGAATTTTCTGAAGGGCTGTCCTACCTTGTCTTGGCAAGATTCAGCTGTCCATTCTTTTGTGCCCTGCTTGTTCATTTGGGTAGTGCACTGCCAGTCAGCAGTTGAGTCAAGGACACTTTCTTATCCAGTAGCTAACTTTGCCACAAAAAAAAAAAAGACAAAAGTTGTTCGGTGCTGCCAGAAGCAAACATGTCTTACTGTCCTATGTTATTGAAACATCTTAAATGCCATATTCTGTAGATCTCTGAAGTGTTTGAAGATGACCTGTCTATCTAAAATACATCTGTTTGATCTTGAAAACATACCTAATATGACTACAAGTTCAATTGTAATAGGTGACCACTAATCTGCTTTTCTTTATATCCTAACTAGTTGGTTGTGGCGGGATTAAGGTGTCAGCCGATAAGGTCAGAAGACCCTTATCCAGGAGCCCGGGACCCTGGAGGGAGTGTGGCCAACCCCATTGATAAGTGGCTGCTGGGACACGAGGACTCTCTCTTCCTGGTTCCTGGCTGCTGGCTGCTGGGGAGACAGAATCAGAATCCATCGTCCATCCATCACTCATCCATCGCTCGTCCATCACTCAGATAAGCCAGTCCCTGTTCAGGTGCCACTATAAGCTGTTACTAATATTGTGAGTGTTGATTTATATTCTAATAAATATTTATCTTGGACTGGTGCCTTGTAAGTAAAACTCCGCCTACAGTTGGTAATAATGAATTTTAAGAACTAGAAATCTGTATTACATTGTTAAATGAGCAGTATAGGTAAATACCGTGAAGAAGCATAGAAATATATGTACAGCAACAAAATTAATCTCAACTTTGTATCAGTATACACGATTTGTATACAACATACAAAAGTTCAATCCAATATAAAATATTTAAAACTAGTAGTTGCTTTTTAAACGTATATTCAGTAATCTACCTTTTTATTTTATCTATAACCTCCCCCTTTTTTTTAGAGCAGATTCACCATTCTACTCTTATCCTACATTTCTATATTTTTTTCAGAGTAGGTTCAATAATCTACCCTTTTGTCCTATCATATCTGTCTTCTCTTTTTTCAAACAAGACCCTTGAATCTAATCTCCTTTGATCAGCTTTTTTCCTGACCATGACCAATACACCTGGTAACCAACTACCTTAAAGAATGACAATTATTCATAACCCCTTGGATGACCAAAAATCATTTACCCTACCTCTTGGGAATGTGGGCATCGTGTCATAAAATTACTTACTGCTGTCTGGGGGTGATGACATGTTGAGGGGATCCTGAAAAGAAAATTTGGGGTTAGTTGTCAAGTCTTGGGTGAGGTAGCTATATCAATTGTTGTCCAGTCTTTTCATAATTGGAAAGTGCAGGGCTTGTCTCAAGTCCTGGCTAGAACAGTCTGTGACGCCGGATCATCTCAGCTAGCCACCTTAAAATTGTCTTGAGAATCTCAAAGTTTATGATCAAAAGTCAGCTCTTGGGTGGTGTGTGTCAGCTTAGTAGCAAAATATCATAGTCCTGGTGGAATTGTCATTGTGGGATCCCATCATGTTTTGAAGAGTTTATAGATAACATTAGGCCAGATTATTCTTTTTCTTGGTAATTTTTTCTGGGTAGTTCTCCCCTCTTCTTTGGAAGCTTATTTGTCCAAAGGTCTTTAAATTCCTCAATATGGTTGTTTATCTTTCTGAAAAGACCAGGAAGTGGAATTATTTGAGAGAAGTAGGAGATATTGCTTTGTTGGAGGAAGTGTGCTACTAGAGGTGTGGGTGGTAGTAAATTTTATTTAAAATATACTAATACAAGATAAGTATTTATTGGTAAACAAATTAACACGATAACAGGCTATAGCTTAGGAATACACTTGAACAACCAGATGGATGAACGATGGACATTGATCTGGTCCGTCAAGAAAGCAGGAGCAAACAGGGCTCCCCAAGATCCCAGCAGCCCCTCTTGAATGGGGTTGGCCACTCCTCCTTCGAGATCCTGGGACCCTGGATAGATAAGTGTCTTCCGACCTTATCAGCTGACACCTGAATCCCACCATAGAGGTGGATTTTGAAAGTTTCAAAAGCTCAAGCCAGGCCCAGTGGCTCTTTCTTCCTGCTGCCTGCTAATCTGGATTTAGAACTCTCAGCTACCTCTCCAGCACCATGCCTGCTTGCGTGCTGCCATGCTTCCTGCCATAAGGACAATGGACTAAGCCTCTGAAAATAAAAGCAAATTTATAAGAATTGCTGTGGTCATGATGTCTCTTCATAATGATAGAATGTTGACTATGACTAACATTGTAATATCACCGAAATTTATAAATTATGACACCTCTAGCATTGCTTTTTTGGCTTAAAATTGGTCTGAGTAATCAGGCTCCTTTGTATTTCATAATGAATGTTACGATTATTTTGTCTGTTTCAGTGTTCAATATATATTTTATTTATTTCTAATTGTTGTGTCTTATTGATAAGTTTTCCTTTTGCTCTTATACGGTGGCCTTCCTTAACTCTTCTGATTAACTTTGGCTTGATGTCTGCTCTGTGAGGTGAGTACACTACCCTACCTTACTTTCGGATCCCATCGGTGTGAAACATGACTTTGCACCCTTTCACCCTCATCGGCCCGTGGGTGTTTCTTGTTAGAACAAACAGTTGGGCATTATTTTTATTGCAATTTTGGGGCTGAATTGACGACTCGGTTCTTTTGTTCCTACCATATCCGTCTCAGAGACTGCATTTGTCTTCTTGTCTGCTTCTCATAACAGAGGGCACGTGCACGCTGCAGCGCATGTGTGGAAGTCAGGGGGCACCTTTCAAGAGCCTGTTTTCTCCTTTCCTACTTAGGTCTTAGGGATGAAGGTCAGTTCTTCTGGCACATTGAGTCATCTCACCCACTTTGATCTCTCACCTTGACTATTTCTTCTTTCGAGTGACAGACTGTGCGTCTATAAAACTCTCCAGTGCTTCCCTTTTCACTTCTACTAGGGGCTCCTCCCTCCCCCACCATGTTGTTTAGTGCCTGATGATGATACTTTGATATTTTTTTTTCTAGGTTTACCTGGCTTCTGTCTACTATTCACGATTGTACTTCTGAGCCTTTCTAGCTGCTTGATGGTCTATTTCAGACTCCCGGAAGCACAAGAAAATTATAAGGGCTCCTAACCCACGGACTCCCCTTTCTGAATTCTATATGGTATTTCACACTCTGGAAATGTTCTTAATTTAAGATAATCAGGACCATATCTGCCGTGATTATAACAGTGGTGCTCTATGCAGTGTATCTTAGCAACTGTGCTGTACGAGCCCAATAGGACAGACAATAACTCCTGTGTTCAACAGTTCACAGGTTGTAAATCTCGTGTCTTCTGTGCCCTCCATTTTTACACCATTTTCTCCCCAATCCCTGTATTATAATTCCTTTCAATTTTCCCAGTTTTGCTGCCATAGTATGTATGAAGCATTATAATGAATGTAATTTTGATTTGTGTCTCCATAAAGTCTTTATAATAATCCATGAAAACATGTCAATATTTTGGGTGTATTGGTAGTTCTATCATATGTGTTTCATTGCAGTCAAGTAATACATGCCTTGTGGATTTCATTTCTTTTACTTAGAGTTATGTTTTCAAGTTTCATCCTTATTAGATTGGAATTATAACTTATAGGAAGAACAGGCCCTAATGGTCAATGAGCCCAAAAGAGTTTTATTATTTTGCTTTGTTCTTTATTTTATATAGTTTATTCTTTTAAAAAATAACTTGCAAGTAAGAAGTGTTTTTTTAAGATTGTGTTTGTGTGCTTGTGTGTATGTTAAAGTAGTCTTGAAGTATCAGATCCCCTTGAAGCTATAGGTTACAGGTAGCTATAAACTGTCCAATATGATTCTGGGAACCAGAGTCAGGTCTTCTAGAAAATCAACACACATTCTTAACTATTGAACTACCACACGTATAAAAACATGTTATTAATAAGACTATTGAACTTTAGAGACTTGACTTTTAGCCTGGCTTAATGTTTTTATTTGAATGCTGCAAGACTTAAAACTTTATTGCCGTGGGACTATTGCTTTTATATGCTGTAAATATCTGTCAGTGAAAATGTTGGTTTAATAAAATGCTGATTGGCCAGAAGATAGGAAGGAAGTATAGATGGAGCAACCAAATCAGGAGAATTCTGGGAAGACAGGACCACACAGAGACTGGAGCCAGATGCAGAGGAAAAAATAGCAAGCCAGGTGTCTAAACAATGACAATCATGGGTTGGTTTAAGAGGAGTTAGCAAGTAATAGACCTGAGTCATAGGCCAAACTGCTTATTTAATTAATAATTATTTGGGGCTAAATGGCAGCGGGACTGGCTGGGAGGGACAGAGAAACTTCGACTACACCTTACGGGCTTTTTCTCCACATGTGCTCCACTCAGCTGCTTGACAACTCTGACTTTCTCATCTTTAAACTCTGCAGCAAGTAACACCATCAGCAGCAGCTCATGAGAAACAGGGGCCGTAAGTCAGGGCTGATAATGAAACAGTGGGCACTAATAGAGAAGTAAGAAAGTATTATGTCCAGATGAACAGCCCTAACTAGGAGTGTCACAGCTCTAAGTGGGCAGGCATCCAGCAATACTGTATTTGCAGATGCTTGTCTAAGTAAGTACACATTTGTACTTATATCCTCTCTCTAATGTAAGGGGAAGGCAGCTTCAGTTTTAGCAGCTGATGACCTCTGAGCAAAAAATCTGGTAGTGAACTTCATTTACCAATGTCCCCAAAGAGTTAGGAAAACAATCTTCTCACTGAATACTTGGGAAATATGATTGCCAAGACCTTAATGAATCCAAGAGAGAATTGCTCTTCATTTCTCCAATTTCTATTCAGGCTGTTGCCCTTGAGCTGTGCTTACACAGCAAGAGTCCCAGAACAGCTGCTCAGAGGCAGATTAGACGGGATGTTCCCTAAAGGTTGGGTCTTTATAAATGGCCATTCTGGAAAAGTGAATTGTGAAGAAAGTAAAGGATTTCCAACTCCTCTGTTAGGCGATATATGTGTTCTGTGAAGATTCCAGAATGAAGAATCTTCTACACGATGCTTGGAGGTCAACTGTCAGTTTTTAGCAAAGAATGTATTTTCAAGTCAGGCATTGATTTGAAAAGCAGCAAGCCCCATATTGAAGTCAGAAATCTAAGGCTTATGGTAAGAGTCAAGAGTAAGTGTGTTTCTTTATTTACTGTCATTGTTGAAAAAGACTTCAACTATCTCGATATAGCTAGCCCTTAAAAAAACATTATAGGATATTATATATATTTCCATCACAGTTTTGGGGCTATTTATATAATGACATTTTAAAATATCCGTCTGTATATGTATAAATTTCTGCAATGGTACTTATAAAACCAGAGTGAAATTTACTTCTAAGATTATCTAGGATAAAACCCAAGGGATGTTTGCATTCCTTTAGTGAAATGGTATGAGAATAAAATTATTTGTGGTAGATAACGTGCAATACTAAGTGTTTATCCTCAGATTTTAAAGAGCAGAGCAAAAAGAAATATTTTTTTTATTGAAAGCACAGGGACACATTTCCACAAGGATCCCGTACAGTATGATAATATATGCAAGCAAGTTGTTTGTTTAAGAAAATATAATTAACTTTCTACAAATGGATTTAGAGATATGTTTATTCCCCAAGTAGAGGTTTTTTCTTTTTAGTAAAAAAAACAATTCATATAATGCATTTTGATCATGTTTTTCCCTCCCCAATTTCCCCTCAGACCCTCCTCACCCCCAACTTCCCTGCTCACCTCACCTTCTGTTTTCTATCTCTCACTCTCTCTAAAACACAAAACCAAAAGAAAAACAGACACACACATGCACACAGAAACACACACACACACGCACACGCACACGCACACGCGCACGCACGCACGCACGCATGCACACACCCCTACAAAAAGCATATATGTACATATATATAATAATACAAGGGAAAGAAGCAAAATGAGACCAAAAAAAAAATCAACAAAATGAGCCATTGGATTCATTTGTTCAGTAATTTCAACTTTTGTTGAAGTACGGTGATGCTTAGGCCATGGATGTCGAACAGCTTCTTACAGCCATAAAACCCCAAGCTCTTGAGTAACTGATTTCACTCCACATCCTTGTTTTAAGTATCATCTATCTGGAGTTACTCTTAAATCATTTGGTCCTCCATCATTTCTCCTTGAGATGATTGTCAGTTGGGAAACCAAGAACCAGTGTTCTTCTTTCAGTTGGGCACTGAGTCAATGCCTTCAGACAGTCCTCACTGGGACCGTTGCTCTTGGAGGGACTAGACCCAAGTCTTTCACAGACAAAAGGATCAGAAGGCCACATTTATGTCCACACCAGCCATTAAGTCCTCAGGTCTATAGGAATTTGCAGGAGAGCTGTTGAACAGAGATGTCCCACAGCATTGTCAAATACCTGCCCAAATCTTCTAGTGCTCACTCAAGACCGTCTTAGAAGAACCTTTGGAGGCCTCTATTCCATAACTGTGCTGTGGAGCTCTTCTTTAGTTTCAGAGACTCATTGAGGGTCTGTCCATACAAGGCTTTTTATAGCTTTTCCATGCAGAATTGAAAGACCCAAGTTAAGACCTCAAGGAGCTTGCACTCAAGATGGGGGGGGGGGCTTTTGGCAGGTAATCCATGCACTGTTACTAGAGGTAGTCAAATAGGTGCCCTCTAGCAAAAAAATAAACAATAACTTTTAAATCACACAAAATATGATCAAGCTTTATGTCCCATGCTATATTTTATCCTGCTGTTAGATAGGGTCCAGGATGAGAGTCAGATCCTTAGTTTCTTCATAATATTAGCCTTGGGCCGTATTAAATCCTGTAACAGAACTGGATAGGTTTAAATTAAGACTTGTGAGTATCAAGGTAAGATTGCAGGCAAGTGTTGGAAGGAACTAGGAATTCATAATCTGAAAAATGCTGTGGCTCAAAGGCTCTTGTATATCAAAGGAAACAGTCCTTTGTCTAGAAATGTTGTGAATGTGTAAGGCTTTTAACACACTGCTCATTAGTAAGTGCAGCTCCTGTGTCAGGACGGACAAGCTGAGGCTCACCTCCAGCATGTGGTCCTCAGAGCAGGCACATCAGCATCACCTGAGGGCTCATGAGAGCTGCAGGGCATTTACACAAACATTCTAGGTGGAGCAATGGCACTACTATGAGGTCTCTGGAAGGTCCATCAGGTCCTTGGTACCCATGTTAAGGGAACTACACAGAGCTCTGGGCCCCAGGAGGGGTAGGGGGCTTCTACATTCTATACACTAACTTTGCTATAAGCGTTGAAATTATTTAAATGTTCAATGAGATAAATTGGTGCCGTGTGTGAATGTGTGTGTGTTTTATGTAGGTCAGAAACTTACTGGGCTACATGAGAATTAGATTTAAAAATTTAAATCATTGCTTTGTGCAATTGGAATCAAATATGAATAGATGTTTCCCTAGTGTGCTGTAAGGGCTTCACAGTCACCAGTTTCTCATTTTGTCTGTGCCCATTTTGTTTCCTTTGAGGAAATGAACCCCTTAAGGTTAGTCAACAGAAAATTTCATTTATTGCAAAATAAATAAATAAATAATTAAGACCTTGAGGGTTATTTATTTCCCACAGTTTGTTTATATTTAGGCTTAAAAATTATGCTTAACTTCAGTGCCAACTTTCTATTGAAATTTAAATACTTTAAGCTCCTTAAGGCCAGAGACTTGGAATTTCTAATGAAAGCTGTGCTAGCCTATTAATCATGTGCATTAAATTCTTACAACCAAAGATAAAAATACTTGGACTTTGAAGACTACAAAGCAGTTTACAAATACACTATTATCCGTAGCAAGATATTGTCACAAGTCATGATTGTTATGAAAAAACTCTCTCTGCACCCCAATTTTGCTATTTGCAAAAGAGAAATGATACATCATTTTATAAGTTTTTGTGGAAAACTGAATGAGTCAAGGCATGTACAAGTCATGAATACAATTCACATGAAAGAATACCACGATATGGGCATTTAGGCACAGTATCATTATTTACTGTGTTCTCACTGAATTTGGAAAATTCTGGCTAAATTCAGGTACACTAAAAAAAACACATCTTTCCAAAGTAATACACTGAGTTTTTTATTGGATAGTTAGACTAAATTTAATTTTTAAAGAAAAATGCACCCCTTTTAAACTACTCTACAAGATTTTTCTAAAAGCCAGGCAGTTACATATACTGAAATACCTTAAGAAAACTCACTCTTGGGGCTGGAGAGATGGCTGAGCAGTCAAGAGTACTGGCCGCTCTTCTAGAAGCCCAGGTTCAGTTCCCAGCACCTACGTGGCAGCTCACAGTGTCTGTGTAACTCCAGTTCCAAGGGATCTGGCACCCTCACACAGGCATACATGCAGGCAAAAACATCACTGCACACAAAAATAAATTAAAAAAAAAAAAAACCTCTCAAATTCACTTTGCTATGATATGTACACACCGGTGACCATAGAAAATAAAGTCTCTATTACACAACTATGACTTACCAACAAGGTTACTGATCACTGTGCAGCAGTGTGTAAATTCCAAGGGTTGGATGTGCACATCTGAGAGGGTTAGGTGTAAGAAGTGACACATGTTAACATTTCGATGTTCAACCTAGTTTCCCTATGCAGACAGAATCAGCTTCAGAGATCAGGAAAACAGGTTGGATAGTACCACCTACAGCCCCTCAACCCTGCTCCAGAAGTAATTAGCTTAGCTAATGAAATCAATGGAAACACCCATGAGGAGATACAGATAAATAATGCTTCATGAAGGTATTCCTCAGGAACCGATGGCGGCTAATTAGCAGTTTCCAAGAACTTTACAGTAGAAAGAATGTGCAGCTTCAGAAACTGGATTCTAACTCCAGACGCTGATGCATAAGGACTTCAAGTCCTGGGCCAGGACCGGCTACATAGTGAGAACTTACCTCAAACCAAAAAACCACCGAAAAAGGGAACATGTACTTTTTGAAGCCTGAATGTCTATTTCCACAGGTCATGTACCCATTTCCCCTTAGTAAGACTCAGGGGGAGGAAATGTGACAAGATCTTCCATTTCTCAGGGTATATGGACATCTTCCTATGGGAAGGCATCTATCTGAATGTTTTCTTATGGAATGTGTAAACAAAATAAATGTCTGTCACTGGTTTTAGGATAACTTGAAGTTCGTCTGTGCAGTCGAGAAAAGAAAACACATAAATAGCATGAAAATAACAGTATGTGCAGGTCCCAGAACAGTTTCCGTGTCACTGACTGTAAATCGGTGCTAGCAAGGGACATGTTCATAAGTTAGGGAAACAGACTGCAACACAAACACGTTGGTGTTTTCTGTCCTTCCTCCGCGCATGCTCAATACATTGTATCAATGTAAAGCTCTCAACCCTCATCTTGGCCTTTCTCTCCCGCTGTTCCATCTGCTCTCCCCAGTGTGTAGCCACTGCTATGGCAGTTGTAGGTCATCTCAAACCTATACCTGCAATTCTAGTCTATCTAGAAGTCATTTTTGTGAATATCCCATACTAGCATTCAGCATCACTCAAATCTAATCTACCATATCCTCCGAAACCTACTACATCTCACTTGATGCCCATTTTAATGAGTGATCCCAAACTGATTGGTGTCTTTCCCGTGTCTTCATGGATTCTACAGTGCTTCCAATTTTATTTCTATTTTTCCGGAGCTCCCAGATGCTATACTTTTAGTTATGGGCCATTTCATTTTGCTCTTGTTTTAGCATTCAGAAGACTCTCTTGGAGTAAGTAAAGCAGTTTATACGTGAAGGAATCTGGTCATTGGGTTTCACAATTTCATGGAAGATTTAATGAATGGATGTTCATGAATTTTCTAGACATGCTGGATTTTTGTTTGTTTGTTTTCATGTTCTCAAACCAAAGATGTTTTGTGGGGATATTTTCAAATATAATAAAAACATTCAGAGATGTCAGAGGAATCTACCCACAGTCAGTCTAGGAGGATCACACAGTGGTAACTCACACCTCTAATCCCAGCATAGGGAATATCCCGGGAGTGGTGACCTACGCCCTTAATCCAATCTGAGTAGAGGTCTTCTTAGTTTGCAGAAGGAGTTCCAGACTCCCAGGCAGGCAGTGGTGGTGCCACGCCTTAACTGAGCAAAGAAAGTATTTAAGGCAGACATAGAAAGACAGAGCAGGCAGAAGAAACCAGGTGAAGGGAGGCTGAGGAAGCTGGAAGACAGCTGGGTGAGATCTGACTGTGGTGTTTACTCTTTCTCTCTCTGATATCTCCACCTTTCCCAGAGATCTGGCCCTGAGTTTCCTTTATTTGTGCAACAATGTTAACAAATTCTCAATTTGCCCCTATATAAATAGTTACCTATGGCCCTCTATTGTTAATAATTTGCATCCCTGCCTATTCTGACTTCTAAGAAGACATTGCTCAGTGCCCATCCAAAGGGGATAATACTTTCTGAGTGTCTAGAGCAGAAGTACTATCTGGTTTTGTCTGACAGAGGTTCACACGTTGTCTGCCACCTGCACTGGAATGATCATCACGAGGTTCTGCTTAAGTATAACTCACAAAGCTGTAAAAAAATATACAAAGCTTAATGGCAACCAGCTAGATTGTCTTACCAGCTCCTGGAAAACTAGCAGGGCTCTCAATATTTGTGGAATATAGAGGCAAGAGCTTCCAAGACCAGAATCTAGAGGCAATGCAGCTCTCATGAAAGTTCACTAATGCCTCAGAGACCTCAGGGTCCACACTTCTGTAGCAGTCAAGTCAACAAACGTCCTTTGAATTTACTCAGCCATAGATAAATAACATCATAGTGTTTCCCCCTGAGATTTACCCTTAACATTTCCTGGGAGGCCAGCTTATCCCCCCTTAGCTATGAACCTGTGTTCTCAGACATGATTGCTCCATTAATGAAATACACCCAATAGGCATGTGCACATGTACACACACACACACACACACACACACACACACACACACACACACACACACGGTTTTGCATTTGTTACCCAAGTCCATTTGCCCACCAAGCCCCCAAATTGTCAAGAAAGAAGTCGACGTCATTTGTAAAATGTGTCGCATACTGACCTGTGGTAGAAAAAATAAATAATGCAAATAAGGGAAGTGTTAACAACCTTTAAAACGTCAAGCCTCAGCCCAAGAAATTTTCAGAGGAAAACTGCATTAAAAACTTCTCCTCTCTGTTTTCATTCTTTATTTTGAAGATTCCAATAATACTTTTTATCTAGTGAGATCATAGGAGCGTGCGCTAATACATTTCTACACGTTCAAGCCACCGAAATTAAGATGCAGAACATTTTCCTTAATCTGGAAAACACTTTCACTCCCCTTTCCAGTCGCATCAATAATTGCCATTCTTGCCTGACCATCATGGAGAGATGATCTTCATTCAAAGGAAAAATGTAATAGCTATTCTTCTGCTCCTGGTTTCTCTCATGTAACAAAAGCTGCTTAGACTTACAGTGCTATTAATGTTTCCGTACTTTGTGTTTTTTTAAATTGCATTCATTAGTCTGTTTTACAATATGCCGCAATTTGTTGTCTGCTCTGTTCATAGACATATCATTTCTATAAGTTGTCATAGAAGATTTTTTGTGACTTATTCAGTTTATTGAGAGTACTCTAAGGCTGATATCAACAAGTCATGGCATAACTATATTCATAACTTACTGGAAGTTGCCAAGTTATCTCCAAAAATTATCGTACAGACTTTGACTCTACCGTGGAGAGTTGGAGAACCAGAAACAATGGCGTTTCCATCATCCCAGCATCCTCTAGAAAAGTCTGATGAAAATCCATATTAATATCTCTTCTCGAATTTATTGGAGAATTGAGATTGCAAAGCCAAAATCTAAACTGAAATCTGGAGAGACGTCAGCAGCCAAAATCATCCATGGATGCTTTACCTAGAAAAGAAGAACTAGATGTCACAAAAGCTAACAAAAATCAAAAAGGAATAATTGGTGAGTTGCTAAATATAAGTTAATGTCAGAACATGGAGTCCCTGAGAGCCATCTGCGATGGCTTGCATGTACTTTTTAATTTTTCTCTATAAATTCTACCAAATGCGTACAGGAAGACAGGGAGATATTCTGGGAGTGTGTCTTTCAAGGTGCTGGTTTTTGTAGAGGCAGAGGAGGAAAGAACAGCCATACTTCATATCCATATCCAACATGAAATCTTTAGATAAGAGTAAAGAAACTGCCACATCAAGGTACTGTGAAAATAGCTACATGTGGGGAAAGGGAACAGAGGGGTAACAGGCCTAACCCTGAGGGAGGAGAGGCATACACACTAGGCAAAGTGCTACAGCTGGAGCCGGACAGGACCACATGAAAGGGATGTATCCAGGAGGTGGGATGAAGCATCCAAGGCTGAGGCTCACCTGAAACAGAAATCTCCTCTCTTTTCCTGGGAAACAGTTTGCCAAACAGATTATCTCTAGACAACCCTAAAGTCAGAATATCCAAAGCCAAGCAGAATGCATGTAGGTATGCTAGTCTATACTCTATACAGTGTTACTACAACTGAGGCTTGTGACATTGACTACAGGAACAGCAAACTTCAAAATTAACCCAGCTCCTGTCAAGATTAAATCTCATAAGAAATGTCTCAAAAAGAAAGAGCATCTTCAAGTAAAAAAAAAAAAAAAGTAACCTCGGGATCTGTCTTTTATGACTAACTTTAACCCAAAAGTTATGGTGCATTTTTTCCAAGTAAGAGAAGTGGTCTAAAAAGACAAAACATATATCGGAATTAACCTCAATTCTGAGAGATTTTCAAATTATCTGACAAAGAATTTCAACTAGTAATTAATAGGCTAATTATCGTATAAACTTTGACTATACTGTGGAGAGTTGGAGAACCAGAAACAATGGTGTTTTCATCATCCCAGCATCCTCTAGAAATGAAAGGTTAATCACTCTCATGGAAAGGCCAAAGAGCATCTGAGATGAAATAGATAGTTTCAAAAGAAATAAAAGCTGTTTAAAATATGTACTAGAGAGCAGCACCAGGTGACAAGAGAAGCATGTGCTGGCGAGTCAGTGTAGGAGAAAGTGTGGGCAAACTTTGAGACAGGTCAATAGGAAAGGGAAACGTGGACAATTAAACCAGAATGGAAAGAGACGCGGCATAAGAGGAAGCTATCAAAGCACACAGAATTATAATTTCAGAAGGAGGAGAAAGATGAACACAACAAACAAAGTATTTGAAGAAATAATGGGCTGAGAACTTCCCCAGATAAATGACAGATACCACCGAACAAGATTATCGTGAAACATAAGCCCAAGTATATGGTGTTCAAATGGTCTTAAAGGTAACTGAAAGAAAAAAAAATAACTGGCAGAGTACCATTTATAAGGATTACAGCAATTTTTCCATCAAAGAACCACATAAGCAACAAGACAATACCATGACTGTCCCTAAAGCACCAACTACAATAACCCTGTTAACTCAGAAGACAGCCTTCAACAGTAAAAGGAGGGCTTTTCTTAGGCAAAAACCGAGAGAGCATATTACCAACAGAGTCTAAAAGAAATGCTAAAGGAAGCTCTTCAACCATCATGGGGTAACAAAGAAAGAAAGGTAGCTTGCTGGGAGTCTAACTTCTAACGGATCCAGTGACCTGGGACAGGTGCGTAATATCGGTTCAGCAATGAAATGTAATTTCAGATTTATAATCCCAGAATTGAGGTGGCTGAGGCAAGATTGAGATTTCAAGGCCAGTTTAAGGGTTGCTGATGTGGCCCAGTGGTCCAGCACTTGGTTAGCATATCCAAGACTGGGTGTGACAAAGAAAAACCTGTATCTAAAAGGGGCAAATTAGGCAAATCAAAGCAAAGAAATGACAACTAGTAAGAAGCAACAACAAAATTAAATACCAAAAAAATTTAAACATAAAGTAGTTTCTTCAAAATATTAATAATATTAACAAATAGTTTATCCAAATTATTTAAAAAATATTGAGACACACAAATAATAAACATCAGGAACAAAAGAAAAGGCCCAGGTACTGACTCTCTGACTACTCATACTACACCAATCAGCCCTTCAACACAGAAAATACAAACTCACTCAAGAAGAAATAAATTGCCTACATCATTCTATAAAAGTCTGAAAATTTGAATTTGAAGCTTAAAACCTTCCAAAACAATGATGACCAAGCACACATGACTTCACTGCTGAATATGAATAGGTATCATAAAAATAGTAAATATATATAATCGCTGCTGAAAAAAATCAAAAGAAATTCCTTAAGATATTTTATATGGTCAGCTTTTCCTCATAAAAAAGTTAAGTAAATATATTACAAGAAAAGAAGACCCGTACGCCAGTATCATGTCTGGTGAATAATAGGAGTATTTCACCAAATCATTAGCAAATTGAATCTGGAAGCATATATAAAGGATGACATCACAGTTCTTGAGATCAAGCCTTGGAATGCAAGACTGGTTCACCATTCAAAAATTTGATCCATATAATGTCAACACACTGCAAAATCGTCCCAGTATATCAAGATAATATTTTCAGAAAATTAAACATGTCCTCGTGATTTTAAAATATATATTAGCATATGGGAATGCATGTGGTCTCAGAAGTAGAAGACAAAACAAAACCCTGAGTTCATTCTCCAGCACTAAATCACACAAGCCCATCTAAAAAGTCTACATAAGATGGGCTTTCCAACTCGATAAAGAAAAATGAGCAAATGTAATGTCAAGAACACGGACTATTAATTCAAGATCATTTTTCTTTCCCCAACAATAACATAACAGACACCATTCACAATGCACTGAACAGACTGAGAGAAGGAGCAAGTATTGCTTACCGTCAACAAACAATAGATAGAGAAGTTCAAGCCACTTCAAGACTAGAAATCCACAATTCTTCACACCTCCAAGACTGACAGAAACCATGGGTTCCAACAATGATTCAGAGTTAGGTGCAAGAGACCTCAGAGAAAATTAATAATTTAATTGGTTAAAATTTCTTATAAATTCTGAAAAGATCAAAGTTCCTATTTCAAAAGGTTATCAACTTATTTAAAAGGCTGACTTAAAATTCCATTCTGAAGAAGCAGTGAGAAATGTTTCTAGATGTTCTGTGTATGTGTTCTCCCCCTAAAATTTATAATGAAAGGAAGGGAATCATCTGAGTGTTTAATCGATGTGGAGATGAAATTTCTTTGGTGTTATAAGTACAGTGCAACTTTGGGGGTTTGTATTTCTGATATTTTAAAAACATAATTAGATTTAAAGGTGGATATGGAAAATAACTATAAAGGACAGGCAGCATGGGCTCCAGGAATGGGTATGTTTATCATTATAATATGCTTTGTTTTTCTTAATTTTTGACAAAAAGAATTTAGAACTTAAATAAGACACATGCAAAGGAATTTAAGAACAGGTTTATTGTTTGAGGGAAGTATGGCAGACACAGGGAAACACAGATGTTATCTATTTGTTGTAGATTTTGCCCAAGTCTACATTTGCTCTTCTCAATCGACAGCTGTGCAAAACCCCTGGGAAATCAGGGGAACTTCTCTTCTAAATCTCTCTCCATAGCCTATATTGCTGTATACCTGATGTTACTAGTCATAGCTCTGGTAATTCAGATATGTATTTGACAGTTTCTTCAGCACATATTAACTCTGGGTCCTTTGCTCTCTCTGTAGTTAAGACTCCATTTGAAATGAGCAATCAGACACACGTCACAGAATTCATCTTCCTGGGATTTTCCAACCATTCCAGCCTACAGGGCGTCTTCTTCCTGGTCTTCCTGGCCATTTACCTGACGACTCTCCTGGGGAACACACTCATAATGATGGCCACCAGGGTCAGTCCTGCCCTCCACACTCCAATGTACTATTTCCTTAGCAACCTGAGCTTCTTAGACATCTGCTACACGACCACCACCATTCCAGTTATGCTGGTGAACTTCTTCAGGGAGAAGAAGACCATCTCCTATGAGGGCTGCCTCTCCCAGATCTTCTTCTTTGTGACATGTGCTGGAACTGAATGTGTCTTGTTGGCCGCCATGGCTTATGACCGCTATGTGGCCATTTGCCGCCCTCTTCAGTATCCAATTCTCATGAGTGTGAAGGTCTGTGTCTGTTTGGTGACTGGGTCCTGGCTTTGTGGCCTGGTGAATTCTGTGACTCACACAGTACTGACAGCCACACTCACCCTGTGTGGACCCAATCAGATCAGCCATTTTCTCTGTGACATCCCACTGCTCCTGAAGCTCTCCTGCTCAGACACCTCTCTCAATGAGTCTGTGCTCCATGTGGCCAGTGCCACCATTGGCCTGAGCCCCTGTCTGTTCACTGCAGGCTCCTACATACTCATCATCTCTGCCATCCTTAGGATTCCTTCTGCTCAGGGCAGGAGAAAGGCCTTCTCCACCTGTGCGTCCCACCTCACTGTGGTGGTGGTCTTTTATGGAACAGCCAACTTCAACTATGACAGACCCAGGGAAGGCTATTCCTTGGACATGGATATCTTGGTGTCTGTGCTCTTCTGTGTTGTGACCCCCATGTTGAACCCCATCATCTATAGCCTGAGAAACAAGGAGGTCAAGGGTGCTCTGAGAAAGTTGGCTGTAGCATGTGCATTTCCCAATAGCAGTGCCTAGAGAGTAATCCAGCATTCTGTCATTGTGATACAGCATTGTCATTTACAAAATCCATGCTCCAGAACCACACAATCAAGCTACAGAAAGAAAATCACAGAAAACTCAGAACATTTAAGTCAGTTTATAATTTTGCATTTGGCTGCAGTCATTCATAGCTACCCTAGGATGCATGTGCCCCGCGGGCTGTGTGATAGACATTACAGTCGTCTTCCGATTGGGGCATACAATCACCTGAAGAAAATTCTTCATGAGTTTCACAGCTCTAGAGCTGCTGGACCTGGGAGAATGAGGCCTTTATATGAGGAAGACTAAAGTCTGATGCAATAGCCTTTATTTGGAGCACCAGGAAATTCATATCCTGGGGGTTAAAAAGAATCACATGAGTAAAGTCTACAAAACAAGCCACATGTGGCAAAAAATGTTTTTCCATAGAGTCAAATAAACAAATAACAGTAGCCGACTGTCATAAAGAATCTCAAGTAAACTCATATCTGCTATACCCAGGAAGAGCATAAAAACACATTTCAAAAAAAAAAAAAACTCCATGTTTTGAAGGAACTGAAATCACAAGACTCTTATCTTCGAGTGTTTTCTCAAGCACTCATAATTCCGCTCATATTACTACATTCTTGGACCAAGTTCTAACATCTCCTTTTTATTTTTTAAAATGTAGGCTATCCAGAGTCATTTTGATTTGAGATGTTGTAGACAAATCTAATTGTCATTTGATGAGTGAGTATCCTATAAACAAGAAAATTATAAACATGAGCAACATTAGAACAGTGGAAGCATTGTGTGTAATTTTCTGCCACAAAGAACAGGGATCTACACTATATCCAGTATGACTGGAAATTTGAAAGACTGTTATGCCTATATTAACAAAGTTCACCTTTCCTCTGTGTCCTGAAGAAGGCCTGGCAATTTCTTCTGTGAAATATGAACCCTGAAGAACCATCCCACCCTGTTTAGGCAAAGTTTAGCAGTTATTTCTGTGTGGCTTCTGCATGTCCAGTTTATACAACATATTGTCAAGCAGTCCAGGCAAGAACAGTTTCTTGCCCAAATGGCTATCCTTGCCACATTGAAATCAAATTCTATAAGGAGTTTCTTTGATGCCCATCATCTCTGAAGTAAACTGGTGCTGCCAGGAACAGATATGTTTCACTGTTATAAAAAAATCTCAAGTTAACAAACATTCTAAATTCTTTATTCTGTAGGTCTTTGAACTGTTTGAGAACTATTTATCTATCTAAAATATATCTCTGTATGATCTTGAAGACATACCTAACATATCTACAAAATTGATTGTTATAGATGACTAACCATTGACATCTGTTTCTTGAGTATCCTAAATAGTTTGCAATAATAGCTTCAAGAATTAGAGTTTTACCATACATTTTTAAATGAACTGCATACATACAATACCTAAAACAAGAGTAAAAACATATATAACATGTTGTAACAAAAATAACCTTTAATTTGTATCAATATACAAAAATCCTTTAAACAAGAATAGAAATATATATACAGTACATTGTAGCAAAATTATCTTAAGTTTGTATTAATATATGAAAGTTCTTACAAATACAAAATATTTGAGATTAGTAGTTGTTTTTTAGTTTAAGGTAGATTCAATAATCTAACCTTTTATCTTATTATTTCTATATTTCCCTAAATGATAACAAATATCCATAACCCACCAAATAACCAAAAAAAAAAAAATCTACACCTCTCAACTCTTGGGAATGTGAACATTGTTTTCTCCAAACTGCTTCCTGCTACCTGGGCATAAAAGCAACTTTAGGGTCCTTGGGAAAATTTTGAGTTAATGACCAAGTCCTGGGAAGTCGAGCTATAACCTTTGTTGATAGATGTCACCTTTCAAGTTTCAGGAATTCTCCCTTGATCAAACCTGATCAATATTATTCTTGAAGGAATCCTATGGAAACAAAAGCAAAAACAAAGTATGGCATCTTTTAAGTTCCATTTTACAAACATATTTTTGACTTCTGTTTTAAATTTAAGTCATTATTAAAATATCTAGGCTTCTTTTAATCTTTTAAGCTGTTGTTTGTTTATTAACAATCAAAAATTCAAAATCAACACAGTACTATACAGGATCCAGACTCTCTGTATATTTCTCATCTCTATATGGCTTATTCTTTTTTATTACTTGTTTCCCTTTTTAAAAACTTTTAGCTATTTATCTTTTTCTATGACTATATTCTTTTTCTTTTATTAAGCCTATACACACACTAAAACCTGTTTAGAGGTTTTTCCAACCAGACCTCTTTTACTTCAAATCTCTATTGTAGTGGGATTGTGTTCTGTTCCATTGTAAATAATTGTCCTGCCTAGGAGCTTAATAAAAACACAGACTGGTTGAAGGCAGACAGGAAGTCTGGGTGGGGATACTAGGCTAAGAAAATTCTGGGAACAAGGAGAGCAGAGCAGAGATTCTGCAGAGAAGCCAGAAGATGCAGAGGACAACTATGCTGCTCTGAGAAAAGGTATGGAGCCACACGGCTGAACAGGATACGAATCATGGTTAATTTAAGAGCAAGAGCTAGCTAACAATATGCCAGAGCCATAGGCTTATCAGCATAAAATTAATGTAAGCATCTGTGTGTTTCTGTGGGTCTGCAGGTTGTGGGTCTGTGGGTCTGCGGGTATGTGGGTCTACGAGTCTATAGATCCAAACCTCAGGGCTAAGCCCTAAAGTCTGAACCAGAAATTTAATTCTACACTCTAGTGTGTGTCTGTCTGTGTATGTGTGTGTGATTCCAAATATGAGTAAACTTTAGACTTCTAAACTATACCTGGATACTCTGCATGGCTCTTTGGCTGGCCCTGTCCAGTTCTCAGGTCATAAAAGCCAGTCCTAAAGCTCACAGCCTGGTTGGAGGTTCATGACAGAGAACTGCATTCAGCCTTCCTAGCTATGGAAGTCAGTACCTGCATTGCCACAAGCAGTTTTTACTTAGCTTGCCATTTTCATTTAGCCCAGCCAGCTGAAGAGCAGTGTCTCTTAATGGAGCCGTGACCATCCCCCCAACACACACACACACCTTCCTCCCACCCTCACCCGCTTTCTCAGGCCCTACTTGAATACAGACCCACATCAGTCAAAATGCTGTTTTTACTCTGGCTCTTTTGGCTCTTTTGCCTTTGGTCTTTTGGGGGGCCTGACATTCAGGTCATAAGTCACACACTGAGACTTATTCTTAATTAGAAATGTCCAGTTAACTTTGCTTATTGCTAGTTAGCTGTTCTTAAATTACACCAGCTACCTTTTGCCTCTGGGCTTTTGCCTTTCTCTTCTGTAAATCTTACTTTCACTCCTGCTCTGTGGCTGGCTGGGTGGCTGTGTAGCCAGGTGACTGTGTAGCCAGGTGGCCATGTGACTGGGTGACTGTGTGGCTGTGTGGCTGTGTGGCTGTGCGGCTGTGTGGCTGGCTGGCTGGCTGGTTGGCTGGCTGGCTGGCCAGGTGGCCAAGAGGCTGGGGTGGCTAGGTGGCTGGGTGGCAGGGTGGCTATGTGGCTGGGTGGCTGGGTGGCCAGGTCACTGGGTGGCAGAGTGGCAGGGTGGCTAGGTGGTTGGGTGGCTGTGTGGCTGTGTGACTGTGTGGCTGGGTGGCTGGGTGGCTGGGTGGCTGGGTGGCTGGGTAGCTGGGTGGCTGGGTGGCTGGGTGGCTGGCTCCTAGCATCTTCTTCTCATCTTCTCTCACTCTTTTTTATTCTATCTCTCTCTCTCCTCCCAGATTTCTCCTTCTCTTTACCCTCTCTGCCCTTCAACCCCACCTGTTTCTCTTTCCTGCCTCACTATTGTCCATTCAGCAACACAACTTCACGAAGTTAAACAAATGCAACATAAGCAAAAGTAGCATACTTTAAAATAATATTCACAAAATTGAATGCAAATCTTTTCCCCTTGTCATATGTTCTCAATATTCTTTTGGACTCTGTTGTTACAGTGAGGTTTCTTGGACCCACAGACCTGCAGCCCTAGACCCCTTAGCCGCCCGCTGCTGCTCAGGTCCCAAAAATGATTCAGACACTTATATTAACTTCATGCTGTTTGGCCTATGGCTCAGGCACATTGCTAGCTAGCTCTTACATCTTAACTCAACCCATTCTCATTAATCTGTCTGTCACGTGGCCTGTGGCTCACCTGTGTTCCTTACATGTTGCTCCTTTGGGCTTCTGGCTAGGTCTCTTTGACTCTGCCCTGCTCCTCCTACCTATGCTCTGATTTCTCCTCCTACTTTTTCTACGGTGTCTGTCATGGGCCAAAACAGCTCCTTTATTTAAAGATTGCTATTCACAGCATACAGAAATGCATTTCCACATCGCTCTGTCTCATTATTTCTTCATCTAAAGTTTCTTCTTCTGGAAACCCAGGATTATAATCATAAACATCTTGTACTCTAATAGTTGTGATTCTAATACTTGTGATTCTCCTTTCTTTAAAATAAAAAAAGTGATTTGTGAGTTCAACATGACAAAGCCTACCCCGGTTTCTGCCCTGCTTTTACTCACCTCCTTCTGGGAAGGTCCTCACTCTCTTATCTCACAGACAGCTGCAGGTCCCTACACATGGAGCCACTTGTCTACTAAAATGGCAGTGGAACCTAGGAGAATGGGGCCAACAAAAGTCTGATGCAAGCAATAGGCAACTTTATTCAGAGCATCAGACAATTTATATTCTTAGGGTTAAGAATCGCATGAGTAAAGCATACAATCACAAGAACAAGCTGAATGTGGCAAAACGTATGTTTTTCCATGGAAGCATATAAGTAAATAACAATAGCCATTTATAATGAAAAATCTGAAGTAAACTCACTCCTATGTACTACATAAAGAAGAAGTACACATACACACACACACACACACACACACACACACACACACACACACACACACACATACACATTCCAAGAACAATTCTGTCTTTGAAGAAACTGAAATCGCAAGACTCTTGTCTTGTTTTCTTGGAGTTTTCTCACAAGCATCCAGAATCTCCTGACATGACTCCATTCTTGGACCATGTTCTGAGACGTGGGAGTTTCAACACAAATCCTTTCAAGGAGTCTTCATTTGAATCCTCAGAGTCTACACACCACTTGGGGAAGCTGGTCTTCCCCAGAACTCACTCTTCTCTTTCTCGAGGGCTCTGTTTCCCATTCTGCACGTCAGGATGTGCCATGAGCCTTGCTTTGATTCCCAGAACCATTTCTATCCTACTGCGTTCTTCTCTACATCACGGGAGGAGAAAGTGTGGCAACCATATTCCTAGACTCTCTTGCTGACAGAATGATGCTTCAGATGCTGTCGGTAAGAGTTGTATGTGATATAGTAGAAAGAAAGAGGAAGGAAAAACTGTCTTTCTCTCAGCAAGAACAGAGGAAAAATATTCTTGTCTTGCAAACCTCATACTATCATGAGAAGCAACAGACTCTTGCAATGGCAGTAGCTGATTTGTGCTGTTTCCTATAGCAACTGCTCCTAAACTGTGAGATCAGAGAGGGATGGTCAGAATGTTTCTATGGAAATTAGAGGCTTGTAAATGAGGGAAGTGTTACCTACACCATGTCAAATTCCTTTACACTGAAATATCTCTAATATCTTTTTGTTCCCACCAGGAACAGGGCTGTATTATTTCACATGAGGAATGCTTCTAGGAAACAGCCTCTTACAAGTGGAGGAGGCTACCTGGTCCAAGAGCTGGAATGTGGTGATGATGTTACATCCAATAGAAGGTGAGAATCTAACAGCATGTGGTGGGCAGTAGTGAAACAGAGGCTCATAGTTATCAACAGGCATTCTCTGAAAAGAGTTTCCACTGAAATCCAGCTCAGGAATATCACAAACCTCTGTGTGGAGTAAAAATTGTAACATGGTTAGTAGACTGCCATTGGCAACTGCTGCAGGAAACTTATAAGAAGAGTATGACAGGCTTCCATACTCTATTTCTCTTTGAAATCAGGCCAGACAACCAAAACCCACTTGCCTCATAAAACTGGCAAAGGTAAACATCAGAACAGTAACACCAACAACAAAAACTATGTGGTAGACATTTCATTACTGTGACAAATATCTAAGAAAAACTACTTAGAAAAAGTTCCTTTTGGCTCACACTTCCAGAAGCTTTAGCCCATAGCTGGTTCATTTCTTACTTCTAGAGGTGAAAACACAGTGATAGTGTGAGACCTTGGGTTACCCAGGAAACAAAGAGCAGGTCAGGGAGGGGGAATAAGAGACGAGAGAATGGAGACCTTTTAGAACGAGCTTCTTTCGACCAGGTCCCATTGCCCACCACTTTCCCAAAAATTCCATCACATTGTAAATCAAAGGATGAAACAGTCCATTGATAGAACAGAGCCTTCAAAATCCAATCACATCTCAATGATTTAATCATCCAACTGCAGAGCAAGACTTCAATGCAAAGATTTCCCAGACACTTCACACATAACAGCACTACAAATTGCAGAATTATAAAATAAATGATAAATCTACAATTTCCTCAGGTCCATTGGAGCATTAACAGAAGAATTCGTGAAACCTTGTTAGCAATAATAAGAAAATACAACTGAATTTGGACAGATACTAGCGCATTAAAAATTTTCCATTGACCTTCCTTGTCCCTGGTCTCTGAGGAGACCCACTTAGTCATCGGTTGTCTTAAATGTAATACAGATTCTATTAAGATGCTTATCCATACTGAATTCAGCATGTAATAAAGATGCCTACACACACATCAGAGCACTGTTTGTCAGGCCTAGGTATGCATTCGTGAATGAATGGATAAAGACATGTGGTATAGATACACAATGGAGTACTATTCAGCATTATTTCTGTCATTTGAGGGAGAACGGGTGGAACTAGAGATCGAAATAACAGTTTTCTCTTATATGTGGAATGTAGACGTTTTCTTCAATGACATTAAAGTGGAAGAGGGACTATTTGGCAAAGGTAGACTAACGGAAGATCAAGAAAGTTTGAAGGGATAATCATGATTAAAAATACATTACATACATGTTTGCAAATGTCAGAGTAAAACCTATTATTTTGTACAAATAATGTATACAAGTAAAATTATGTGTAGGAGCACAAAGCATACTCTGAAGGGTTGTCAGATTTGTTTCCAAATAAAATGTTCAGATTGTAATATTTTTAGTAGAAACATTGATAATGTGAATGCTAACAGATTTTTCAGATGCTGGACCAAACAAGTCAGAGGCACTGCGTGTCCATCCATTTACATAAATGATGGCCCCAGCAGCTTTGAGGTAGGGTCTGAATAGTTTCTTTCTTTGGTTGACTCTGTAATGGCAAAACTTTCACAAAGGTGAAATGCCAAATTGTCTCTAATATTGTATGAAGGTTTGGAAAACTAAGATTGTTGGAATGTGGGAGTAGAGAAATGGCTTGGCAGTTACGTGCACTTACTGCTCTTATAGGGAGACCTGGGTTCAGTTCCCAGTATCCATAGGTGGTTGGAACCATCTGTAACTCTACTTCCAGAGGATCCGACACCCTATTCTGACATCATCTAGTACTTGATATTCATGTGTGCAAAACACACATAAAAGGGATAACGATAGAAAACAATATTGGAATGTGGAATGGTATTAGTTACTTTTCTCATGTGACAAAACATCTGGCAACAGCCACATAAAGGAGAAGGGATTTTATTGGTTAACAATTTAAGGGTATGGTCATCCTGGTGGATATACATTTTATGACTTTCTTACCCTAGCCCAACAATACAGTCAAGAAGGGGCCAGAGAACATTCCCTTGGCCAAAGCTTCTCTAAAATTTGTTGATAATGAGAGTACCAACATCGTTGTACAGCTTGTTCTATAGCCTAGGAGCCTGAAATAGACTCCCTGGTTTTCAAAGGGATGTTGGGAAATTTTTCTTCCTGGTCTGGGGACCACAAAACCTCTGTCCCTCTAAGGTCTCAACAACAAACCAAAGTTTAATTCCTGGGTAGGGTGTGGGGCAATGAGTTCATTGAACTTACCTACAGAAGCTTGATGTGGGGTTGCTCGCAGGAGTGTGGGCTACCCCAAAGCAACCACACTGGAGCATCTGTACTCGATATGAATGATGGCTTCCCCATAGCACATAGATAAAACTCCCTTCCCCAATCTTCCAAAATATCTATGTTTGAGCCCAAGACACGAAAGCCATCTGCAATTAGGGCAGAATTGGAAATAACTGCTTGGGGGAGGTGGCTGAATTCTCAGGTGAGGGTCCAATGAATCTCCCTAAGCCTCCTTCTCTGAGGGAATGTCAGAAGGCAACAAGCCTGGAAGTGATTATGTTTTCCAAGGAAGCAGAGCTGATCTGATTGAGGTGGTGATAGTATGACTTGGAGAATCATGTGATGGGCAACAGGGGGTGGTGGGATTTAAAAAGTGAAACAAGTTATGTGTCTGAGCAGGAATCTACAGAGACATTTGGTAGGAGCTAAATATTATGTTATCTGTAGATATAGAATCACAATGCAACTAAAATATGGCCAGTTATGTATAATATGAAGAATTCCTAATTTTGTTGACTAGAAGTTATTACAATGGAGTGGCACCCCCAGCCAGGCTTCCTTTCGAGCTCACTGGGCCAATGCTGACTAAAGCAAATCATACGCCATAGGAAGCCTCAGTGACTTTGACCATAGAGTCCCTTGTCAGAGAATCGTTGTTCCAATCCTCTATAATATGGAGCAAAGTTATGCTTTTTTCGTCAAATAACCCTTTGCCTTTGAGTGCACTGATATTGGAGCTGTCCATGTGAGTTGTGTGTCCTTTGACCTATCAAGACCCACATGAGTAGAAAAGGACTTCCAACTGACAGTGGTACATACAAGATCTGATTCAAAAGGTAATGAAGGTTTAAGTTAATTGCATGAGCAAGCACACTAGACTTCTGAATTTCTCTCTACCGCACTGAAGAGGGAAACTCTTCAAAGCCAGTTGACAACTGACAAATTGAGAGACTGGTTTAAAAATTCCTCTGTAGGTATGCTGGGCTTTGTAGTGGGATTATGTTGTTACATTGAAAATAATTATCCCACCTACTGGTTTAATAAAAAATCCTAATTGGCCGAAGGCAGACAGGAAGTGTAGGTGAGGCTACCAGTCTAAGAAAACTCTGGAAACAGGAAGAACAGAGCAGAGAAGCCAGAGAGACACCACACAGACACCATGATGAGACACCAGCAGACACAGAGGGAAGCAGTTGAAATGCTGCTCTGAGAAGATACCAAGCTTCATGGCTGAACAAGATAAGAATCATGGGTTAGTTTAAGAGCAAGAGCTAGCTAGCAATATGCCAGAGCCATAACTTATCAGCATAAATTAATGTAAGCGTCTGTGTGTTTATGCTGGCCTGCGGGTCTGAACCACAGGCCAGACAGGCCAGAAACTTCATACAACAGGGCTTGAACTTACAATCCTCCTGCCTTTCCCTTGAGTGCTGGACTTATATAAAGAGCTGCCTTGCTTGAGAAAGTATGTCACTAGAGAAGGGCAGGGCTTGGGTTTTCATAGCTTTACAGTAGTGCTTTATCTGTTTCATGCTTGTGTTCAAGATGTGAGTGCTCAAAATTTGCTCCAGTTATGGTGCCTCCCAGCCACGATGGTGATAGATTGTTGCATCTGAACTGTAAACCCAAATAAAATCTTTCATCTATAAGGTTCCCTGGTCATAGTTTTAGATCACAATGACAGAAGAGTAACTGATCATCTCCAAGAACTGAGCAGGCTCTCACAGTTTGCTTCCCTTGTGGGCAGAAACATGGACAGAAAGTCTCCCACAGTGAGTGAATTAGAAAGCTCTGGACCTACTTTGGCTTCACGCACAGAAAGGGTTTAAAGGTTTGGGGAGAGTGAATGTTAGAATAGATGCACGATTTAACACCTACTCACCCACTGGATGAAGAGCCAGAAGAAATGACTGTGGAAATTAAATGTATGAGAGAGGAATCCAGGCATTCTTGAAAAGCTGCCTCACAGGCCTTACAACAGAAACTATGGTAATGGAGTTACCTAAGTGCAGTTAAAGTAATTGTATTCAATGTTATCATGGGCCAAGTGTCAGCACACAACTATCAATGTCAAGTGAGCATGGTTACAGTAACAGATGGCAGACTCAAGGCAGCAATTGTGGTGGTCTGTCCTGTGCTAATCTGTCATTTTAGTTAGTTGGCCATGCTATTCCCAGAGGTGAGTTGGATAAAAAAGTCTTCTACAGTCCTACTTTATCTGTAAAAGTCAAAAGGTCTAGTTCAAAGGAACATACTTCAAACCTGAATTGTAAAAGACAGCCACGTCTCCTCCACCAATTCCTACACTGAAGCCTGTTTATATTCTTAGACACTTTGAATGACAAAGTGTCTGGGTCTCCTTGCAAAAGGACTCCAGACCAAAACCAAAAGTCTACACAGCTAATCTCTCTCCTAACCTTCCCCAAAGGAAACTTTCATCAGGAAAAAAAGACAATGATCAGATTGAGAGTGGAGAGGAAAACTTCTAGGTGTTGGCTCTGAAAGGATGATAATTCTACATGAACCAAAATGTCCCTACTGACCGCAGTCGGAGTAGGAGTTCATAGAAGGGAGGTGATCATGGAAGCATATCTCGAGTCCATTTAATAGTGTGCACAGTGGGTCCCTGAACTCTTTCTGTGGTCATTTCCCAGTTCTGGAGTACATAATTGAATAGGTGTAATAGCTGGCAAAACTTTTGAGCTTTAAGATTTATTTATTTATATTTTATGGGTACAGGTGTTTTACTTGTTTGAGAAAAGCCAGAAGAGAGTATTGAATATCATGACCTGAAATGTGGGTTATAGGAAATAAGGGCATGTTCTCCAGAAAAACAGCCAGTGCTCTTAACCACTCAGCCATCGCTCCCGCCCTAAAACCGTTGTCTTCTCGATTGTAAAGGGAAGGTTACTATGGTGGAAAATTCCAGGTGGAAGTCATTACAGAAAAAACAAAGCAAAATCAATCATTTATTCCTGGTAAGATGGCCGACACCAGTGTCACCATCAAGGACCTGAGGGGTCTGTGGTAGTCATTGCTATCACTTCCCTACTCAGCTTATCTCCCGGTCTGCGTGACTTGTGGTAACCTTAGACATTGATTCTGACCATAGCTGCTGCAGCTGATGCAGCCTCATGACGTGCCCATATTATCAGACCCTTAGAATCTGGTATGCAGCCATTGATCCAGCACATTAATCCTTTGAACCTGTTGATAAAAGGCCACCAATGAAGCAATGCCCCATCTCGGTGGCATGCCAACCTTTCACACTGTACTGTAGCTTACTTCATCTTGATCATCATCTTCCTCTTCTATATAACATGTTGTGGTAGATTTGGATAAGAAGGGTACCCAGGAATATGGGTGATCACACACAAACAACTGGAGACCCCAAAACCTGGTGGTCCACGGATGACTAAGAGCCGACTAAGACCGACTCATGTGATAATGGAGACACACAGCCACCAGGCCCACAACTGACTAAGAGGAGTGAACTTAGGAAGCAATGGGCAGACACCAGTGCAAGAATACATACAACAATATAAACAACAACAAAACACTACCAGAAGAAGCTGGTGGCTCTACAACATCAAGATCCCAGCATAACAATGAAGAGGAAATAGAAGGAAAGGTTCTTAAAAACAACTTTATAAAGATAATAGAAGCTTTAAAAGACATATAAAAAACTCTCTTAAAGAAATGGAAGAAAATACAAACAAAAAAAATTAGAAGAGATTAACAAATCCCTAAAAGAAAATAAAGAAAAAGAAAACAGACAGGTGAAAAAAAAATTCCAGGAATTAAAAATTGGAATTGGAGCAATAAAGCAGGCATGGAAATAGAAAACCTAAAAAAATCAAACCAGAACTCCAGATGCAAGCATAGGCAACAGAATGCAAGAGATGGAAGAGAGATTCTCTGGAGTGGAAGACTCAGTAGTGGAAATAGATACTTCCCCTAAAGAAAACACTGAAACCAAAAACCACAAACGTACAGGAAATTTGGGACACCATGAAAAGAAGAGTATCAGCTTAAAGGCACAGAAAATATATTCAACAAAATCATAGAAAGAAACTTTCCTAACCTGAAGAAGGAAATACCTATAAAGAAGCTTACAGAACAACAAATAATCAAGCCACTAAACATATGGAACAAAGAAAAAATACTAAGAGTTGCAAAGCAAAAAGGCCAAATTACCTATAAAGACAGACCCTTTAGAATAACACCTATTTGATGGAAACAATGAAAGCAAGAAGGTCCTGGTCAGATGTTACACAGACACTAAAAGACCATGGCTGCCAACACAGACTACTATACCCAGCAAAACTATCAATCACCATAGATGGAGTAAACAAGATATTTCATGACAAAACATGATTGAAACTATACCTATCCACAAATCTGTCCCTACAGAAAGCACTGGAGAGAAAACGCCAAACTAAGGAAACCAGATACAATCATGACACTACAAATAATGATCCCACAGGGAAAAAAACCAAAGAAGGGAAATACAAACATGCTATCACTAAAAATAACAGGAAACAACAATCATTGGTCATTAATATCTCATTCATATCAATGAATTCAATTCACCTATAAAAAGACACACCCTAACACAATAGATACAAAAACAGAAGCCATTCTTCTGCTGTATACAAGAAACACACCTCAGCTTCAAAGACAGACAAAGGCTCAGAGTAAAGGATTGGGAAAAAGACTTTCCAATCAAATGGCCCTAAGAAGCAAGCTGGTGTAGCCATCCTACTATCCAACAAAATAGGCTTCAACTAAAATCAATCAAAAGAGACCAGGATAGATATTACCTACTCATCTCAGGAAAAAATCCACCAAGATGAAGTCTCAATTCTGAATATTTATGCTCCCAATACAAGGGCACCTACATATGTAAAAGAAAAACTACTAAAGCTTAAACCTCATATCAACCCCACGCACTAATAGTGGGAGACTTCAGTACTCCACTTTCACTCTTGGATAGGTTGACTAGACATAAACTCAGAAGAGAAATAAGAGATTTAACAGATGTTATGACTCAATTGGACTTAATATATACAGAACCTTCAACCCAAACACAAAGGAATATACATTTTTCTCAGCACCCCATGAAACTTTCTTTAAAATTGACCACATACTTGGTCATAAAGCAAATATCAATATATACAAAAAAATGGGAATAACTCCCTGTATCATATATAACCACCATGGTCTAAAGCTAGAGCTTAACAACAACAAAAATCACAGAAAACCTACAAATTCATGGAAACTGAACATCTCTCAGTTGAACCACCTCTGAGTCAAGGAAGAAATTAAGAAAGAAACCAAAGACTCCCTAGAATTCAATGAAAATGAATCCACAACACACCCAAACTTATGGGACACAATGAAAGCAGTGTTAAGAGGAAAACTCATAGCACTAGATGCCTATATGAAAAACCTAGAGAAATCTCACACCAGAGACCTAACATCACAGCTGAAGGCTTTAGAACAATTAGAAGCAAACTCACCCAGAAGGAGTCAACGGCAGGAAATAATCAAACTTAGGGCTGAAATCAATACAATAGAAACAAAGACAACAATACAAAGAATCTATCAATAAAAGAGTGGGTTCTTTGAGAAAGTCAACAAGATACATAAACCCTTATCTAAACTAACCAAAAAGCAGAGAGAGAGTCAAATTAACAGAATCAGAAATGAAAAGGGGAACATAAAAACAGACACCCAGGAAATACAGAAAATTATCAGGTCATACTTTGAAAATCTATACTCCACTAAACTGGAAAACCTAAAAGAAATGGACAGCTTTCTGGACAGGCACCACTTAACAAATTAAATCAAGATCAGATAAATGACCTAAATAGACCTATAACTCCAAAGGAAATTGAAGCTGTTAATTAAAAATCTCCCAAGTTAAAAAAAAAAAAAAAGCCCCAGATCAGATGGTTTCAGTGCAGAATTCTACCAGATATTCAAAGAACTAATACCAATACTCTTCAAACTGTTCCATAAACTAGAAACTGAAGGAACATTGCCAAACTCCTTTTATGAGGCTACAGTCACCCTGATATCCAAGCCACTCAAAGATCCAACAAAGAAAGAGAATTACAGACCAATCTCTCTCATGAGCATTGAAGCAAAAATACTCAATAAAATTCTGGCAAACCAAATCTAACAACATATCAAAAGAATTATCCAACATGATCAAGTAGGCTTCATCCCAGAGATACAGGGATGGTTCAACATACGAAAAACTGTGAATGTCGTTCGTCATATAAACAAACTGAAAGAAAAAAAAACCACATGATCATCTCATTAAATGCTGAAAATTCTTTGACAAAATCCAACACACCCTCATGATAAAAGTTCTGGGGAGATCAGGAATACAGGGAAAATACCTAAATATAATAAAGGTGATATACAGCAAGCTGACAGCCAACATCAAACTAAATGGAGAAACACTCAAAGCAATCCTGCTAACATCAGAAACAAGGCAAGGCTGTCCTCTCCTTATCTATTCAATATAATTCTTGAAGTTTTAGCTAAAGCAATAAGAGAACAAAAGGAGATTAAGGGGATACAAATTGGAAAGGAAGAAGTCAAACTTTCTCTATTTGTAGATGATATGACTGTATACATAAGTGACCCCCAAAATTCTACCAGAGAACTCTTATAGCTGATAGCAGTGTAGCAGGGTACAGGATTAATTCAAGAAAATCAATAGCCCTCCTATATGCTAAGGATAAAAGGGCTGAAAAAGAAACAGGGAAATACCACCCTTTATAATAGCTACAAATAGTATTAAACATCTTGGTGTAACTCTAACCAAAGATGTAGCAGATCTATTTGACAAAAACTCTAAGTCATTCAAGAAAGAAATTGAAGAGGATATCAGAAAATGGAGAGCTCTCCCATGTTCCTGCATAGGCAGGACCAACATAGTGAAAATGGCACTTTTATCAAAAGCAATCTAAAGATTCAATGCAATCCCCATCAAAATCCCAGCACAGTTTTTGACAGACCTTGAAAGAACAAAATTAAACTTCTTATGGAATAACAGGAAACCCGGGATTGCCAAAACCCAGAATTACTCAATAAAAGAACTTCAGGAGGAATCACCATGCCTGATTTTAAGCTACACTATAGAGCTATAGTAATAAAAACACCCTGGTACTTGCATAAAAACAGACCTATGGATGAATGGAATGAAATTGAAGACCCCGACATTAACCCACACACCTGCGAACACCTGATTTTTGACAGAGGCCAAAAATATTCAATAGAAAAATGATAATATCTTCAATAACTGGTGTTGGCATAACTGGATGGTGGTATGTAGAAGAATGTAAATAGATCCAAACCTATCACCCTGAACAAAACTGAAATCCAAGTGGATCAAAGACCTCAACATAAACCCAGCTACACTGAAATTGATAGAAAAGAAAGTGGGAACTACCCTCCAATGCATTGGCACAGGTGACCACTTCCTAAATATAACACCAGTAGCACAGACACTAAGAACAACAATGAATAAACAGGACCTCCTGAAATAGAGAAGATTCTGTAAGGCAAAGGACACAGTCAATAAGACAAAATGACTACAGAATGGGAAAAGATCTTCACCAACCCTACATCTGACAGAGGACTGGTCTCTAAAATATATAGAGGACTCAGGAAACTAAAGACCAAAAACATAAATAACCCAATTAAAAAATGGAGTTCAGAGCTAAAAGGGGAATTCTCAACAGAAGAATTACAAATGGCTGAAAGACAGTTAAAATATTGCTCAACATCTTTAGCCATCAGAGAAATGCAAATCAAAACAATGAGATTCCATCTCACACCTGTCATAATGGCTAAGATCAAAAACACAGATGACAGCCTATGCTGGAGAGGATGCAGAGCAAGGGGAACACTCCTCCATTGTTGGTGGGAGTGTAAACTTACACAGCCACTCTGGAATGCTGTAAGCGGTTCCTCAGAAAACTGGGAATCAATCTCCCCAAGGATCCAGCAATCACTATTGGGCATATACCCAAAGGATGCACTTTAGCTCAACTATGTTAATAGCAACATTATTTGTAAGAATCTGGAACAACCTAGATGCCCCTCAACTGAAGAATGGATTAACCAACAGTGGTACATCTATACAATGGAGTACTACTCAGCAGAAAAAAAGGGGCATACTAAAATTTACAGACAAATGGATGGATTTAGAGAATATCCTCCTGAGTGAGGTATCACAAGCCCAGAAAGATAGACATGGGATATACTCACTCATAAGTGGACTTTAGGTAAAAAGAAAAGTATACCCAAGCTGCAAACCACAACCCCTGAACATCTTGGGATTAGAAGGAACTTAAGAGAGACATCAAGAGATTCCCCTAGGAAGAGAAAATAGAGAAGATCTCCTTAGAAAATGGGGATCATAACAGGCTGTAACCAAGAAAATTTGGGAAGAAACCATGAGGGAAGGAGATGGTTGAGTGAGAGGAGCAAAAAAGAGGGAGAAAAAAAGTGATGGATAACTTGGTAGAGGAAGCCAGTGTGAGGTTGGAAAGAGACTGGGTGCTAAAGAAACCTCTTAAGAATTCACAGGATGTCCCTGCTTAAGTCTCCAACCAATAGCGGAGGGGGGGTGCCTAAACAGGACTTCCCCTATAATCAAATGAATATCCACCCTAAGTGTCATCACAGAATCTACATCCAACACTGAATAGAAGTGGAAGCAGAGATCCATGGCTTAGCACTGGGCTGAGCTCCTGGTCCATCTGAGAGCAGGGGAGGAGAGTCTGTATGAGCAAGAGGGTAGGGATTATGAGGAAGAATCTCATAGAGATGGCTAGCTGGTGCTCTAGGGAGCTCACTGAATCAAGTACAGCCACTGGGGAACCATTGGAAAAGGAGCTAGGCCCTCTAAGGGTAGGCAACTGTCAATTCGCATAGGCAGTATGTGGAGCCTTGAGGTGTGGGGTCAGACTGTGTTTCTGTGCATGAGCTGGCATCGTGGAGCCCATTCCCTGCAGAGAGCTCCTAACCCAGTCTTGATATTGGGATGAGAATAAGGACCTGTCTGGAGTGGATGCACCACGCTGAGCTGACACAGCTTGGGACTTCTTCCCTTTGGGGTGACAGGATAGGGGGTGGTGAGGGGAAGGTTGAAGGCTGACTGAGAGGGATTGGGAGGAAAGGAGGGGGAGCAGGGGGATACATAAAAAAGAATGGTACCCAGAGGCTCTCTCTCTCTCTCTCTTCCTCCTTCCCTCCCTTCCACCCTGTGGATCAGGTGTAATCTCTTAGCCACTGCTCCAGTCCCATGCCAGCCTGCCTGCCACCATACTCCCACCATAATGACCATGGACTCATTCTCTGAAACTGCAGACAAGCCTACAATTAAAGGCCTTCTTTTTTTAAGTGTCTCTTCCCAGACACTTAGAATGGTAACCAAGACACATATTGATCCATTGCATTGAATTATGATGACTGGACCAAGTGAACAAAAATGTAATTACTGTCAAATTAGTTGTAAAGCATTTATGTCCAAGGCTAGGAAATAAAACTGAAAAAAAAAATTCGGAGGTCTTTTGCATTAGTAAAATGCTGAGGGCCCAGTGGTGTGGGTTGTTAAGAGGTAGTTCCTGTCAAGGTGAAATCGTTGCATCTGACTTCTCCTACAGTGAAGGAGGAAAAAGACAGAAGGCAAATGCAGTAGGCGTCTGGTGTTGGTATCAATGTGTTCCCCATCTTTGTGTTCAGTTCTTCAAATGCAGCTAGGCTTGGATGGAGCCCTGCAACAGGCTCAGGTCACCAAGCAAGAGGCTATAAGTCAACAGGTCCCATAATGCTTGATATGCCCTCGGATAATGGTGCTGATTGGAGCCTTTGGCTCCGTGTAACAGGTAATGAGGACTATAGCTGCCATGTGCAATGGCCTCCTTGTTTGCCTCCCTGTAGATCCTAAGATTTCTTTATTTAAATAAAATCAACCATTGATCAAGAGGCAGAGCAAGCAGTGGTAGAGAGTGAAGTTAAGTCAACGGGAGAGAGGGAGTGAGGCATCTGTTTTCGGAGTTTTGTTTCAGAAGAAGTAAGAGAAAACACTCTTTCTAAGATGACAGCACAGACTTTCTCTGCCTCTCTAAGCCAGCAGGCCAGCAGGTTTCCACCCCAGCGTCTGGGTCCCGAGTCTTTATTGGCAGCTGAGGTGAGAATAAAGGCTCCCCCACACCCTCCCACACCCCCACATCCCCATCCCACCTCTGACTTCAGCATCAAGGAGGCTGTGCAGGCGGAGCAAGCAGTTAAGCAGCTGAGGCAGTGATGGGATCAGGTACAGCTGTTTTGCCACAGATTAAAAAAAAAATAACAGAGGTATTAAGAATCTTTTTAAATTAATATTCATCCAACACTAAGAGAAGCTTGATCAGACCAATGATAAGTTTTTCAAGCTTGTCGTCTGAATAGCATTGGTGTTCCTTTACATTAGCAAAGATGCCAGGAGCATGAGGCAACCTGACTTTCTGACCAGCCGCTGTTGGGCTCTGTCTTCCTGCCTTGAGAAAAATGGCTATCAGTCAAGATCAGCTGAATCGGTCTCCAACCAGCACCACCACTCTTCCGGTGCTGTATGATGATCTCAACTGTTTACTTGGACCCCGAAACTTCTGACTCAGCCATGCTGAACTTCATGCTGAACATGCCCTGAAAACACTTTCATCCAGACCAATGGGGGACGTTCTCCTGGAGGCCTAGCAGAAGGACTGCTACACTTTTTTTCCTACTCGTGCATACTTACAGGTCTTTCAGCTCACTTGGTGACCTAGACTAAAGACACTCATGGTGACATATAGTATATTTAATAAAAATAGGCTGGAATATCAGAGGACCAGACACCCACAGAGCCAAGCCACGAAGGTCAAGGAGCAGGGACCCATGCCTTTCATCCCATCACTCAGGAGACAGAGATCCAGGTGGATCTCTGTGAGTTCAAGCCAAACAGCCAGGCAGTGGCAGCTCACACCTTTAGTCCTAGCTCTAGGAGAGTTGAACCAGGAAGTAAAATAGTTGGGTGGGGAAAGAAATATGAGGCAGGAGAAGGAGAAGTTCTGGATTCTATTTGAGTGACCAGTCAGGCTGACGACACATGAACATAGGACTTACTCTGTTTGGCCTGAGGAGTTGGCTGGGTGAGAATTGGCTTTGGATTGTTCCCTATCTCTGATATTGGGATTTCTTATGAAGGGCAGTTAATTTAATACACGGTGAGAGGGTTTTTTTCCCCACATTAAAAACAGGAAAAGAGTATTATGATGGTTTGATAATACACTAGATGGTTTGAAATGGAACCATTAAAGAAGCTAATTAACGAAGATGGGATTATTGTAATGTTTATTATAAATATTAGCTCATTGATCATTCTTGTTTTCGCCCTAAAAAATTGGTTTTTACAAGTGCCAAGTTTGCTGATAGGAGTGTCAAGTTGGTTGATATGAGTGCCAAGATACAAATATTAGAAAACCTTATTAAAACAGATCACAGAGCTATTCAGACTCAGACAAAAATTTAAAGAACCAATCTCAACATTGCCTTATAAGATTACAGAGAAATAATGTAGGGTTTTCAAATAGCCAACCCTAATATATCCAGTAGCATTACAGTAATTGTCAAATGATAGAAACTGTATAAAAGGTGAATGGGTTCCAGTACAAATGTTAGGTTTAAGGAGATTCAAGGAAACAATAGTCATTTGTGGTATGATCCCACTATTTGTAAAGCAAATGTTAAATTCCTGGTCAACTTATAACAGACTGGACAGATACAATTGCAGGTGCCTTAGAGGCCAGGCCTCAATTACAGTGGAGAACCTGGTAGAAGGATGAAGATAAAAATCATAGACAAATGCAGGAGAGATAGAGGATTTGAAATCTCCCAAGACCAATTTCTTGGAGAAGGAGATTATGCTAACATAGGAAGACGATCTTTATACGATAACCACACCCTATATCTAATGACAGCCTTAAACTCTTGGGATAGAACTGAAGACATAGGAATGAAAATTGAATCCTTTACAATAATAATAATCCAAAAGCCAAAAGAAACATTTACAGGAGTCTTAAAAAGATTAACTTTAGCAATAAATAGAATGGTGCCATATTCAGAAGCTAGATGAATAATAATTGAATCTCTGGCTTATGAAAATGCTAACTCACAATGCAAAAGGATAATTAGGTCATTAAAGGCAAGACCAGCACCCTTGGAGGATTGGATCCAAGGTACAATTAATATAAAATCTTATAACTATGATGATAATTTGGTAGGAGAGGTTATTTTTGGAGGTTTAAAGAGAAATCAAAATATCAAATATTTTTTGATATTTTGTGGAAAGGAGGGTCACCTAAAAAGGGACAATAAGCCAGGCAATTCAAGAATCAATGTCTTGGCTAAGAATAACCCCAACAGAATGCTACTCCCTTCTGAAGTATGCAGAAGGTGTAGCCAAGGCAAGCATTGGACCAATGAGCACAGGGGAAAAGGTGAGATAACTTTTTGCCTTTGGGTAACGCCTTGAAAGTGCTTCCTCAGGCCCCCAAATCAAATTCAGCTCAGTGTTATCCTGTCACTGTGGACGAAACACCTTCTCAGAGCAGTTAAAAATGCCCATTGTAAACAATTATATTGCTCTGGATGATAGAAAAGCTATAGAAGAAAGAACAAAATATCAGGAGAAACTATAAATCAAAATTTATAAAGATTAGATTCAAAAACTCCCCAAAGTTAGGGTTGGAGAAGGGTTTTGTTTTGTCTTTACAAAAAAATTAGAAATACCCATCCTCAAGAAGTCAAAAGACCTTGGACATCTTGGTAAATAAAGCAAAAGGAAAGGCTGTTCCTTTTTTGTAAAATTTTTACAAGCAAAGAAAAACAGGTATCTTTTGTTACTGTACATATATCTCTATGCTTGTTCAAGGTTTTGTACCTATAAAGTTCATCTAACAATGTAATACAAATTGCTAGTGCTTGAAAGTTATTATTGTCAATTAATTAGGAAGTAAAGAAGTGAAAATTAGTAGTTAGACATTACAATCAAACTTACAGTCATATTAGATATGTTTTCAAGGTCAAACGATTGTATTTTAGATGGACACGTCTTCTTCAGATACTTCAGAGATCTACAGAATATGGCATTTAAGATATTTTACTAACATAGGTTCTTTTATTTTTATTGCAGTGAGACATGCCTGTTCCTGACAGCACCAATTTACTTTAGAGAAGATAATGGGTATCAAAGAAACTACATATGGAATTGACTTTATTTGTAACAAAAGTTAGCCACTAGGAAAGAAAGTGTCCTTTCCTTGACTGCTAACAATATGATGTTCAAAATGGACAAGCAGAACACACAAAGAAGAACTTCTGAACATTGACAGGACAAGGTAAGAAGGTCTTTATCTATGAATATCCTGCTTCATAGAGAAGTCAGTCAGTTATGCTAGGCCTATAGACTGAAGATGGATACGTCAGAGGAAACTTGGGTGGCTGTCCAGGCAGCCAGCTGTTTCTGTCATTTTTTTGCATTTTTTGGAAGTCGCTTGCTTGCACCTTCCTATTTACTTAGTTAATATTATTTCCTTCTCAGGTCTCTGAGAAAGTTGAAAATTAAGAAGTTATAGTTTTCTAGTTACAGATTCAGAAAAGAAATTCATTAAGTGAGCTAAAGTGTATAAGTTTGAGAAACAACAAAAGATAATTTCTAGTTGGTGATATAAGTCAGATAGAAAGTGAATAAGTTATAATCCTTTGGAGTCACAAAAAATAGGCTTAAAATGGAGTATTTTCTCTGAATTTGTCAATTGTAAATGGATTAGACATTATTGATATAATAATTGCTTGTATATATTGTATATAGTTACCGTGCCTATTGCATATAGTTTTTCTTATGTTACTTATAACTGTTTTCAATTTTGACATAAAAGGGGGTATATGGTCGTATATCATATATTTAATAAAAATAGGCTGTAATGTCGGAGGACAAGCCACCCACAGAGCCAAGCCATGAAGGTCCTGGAGTGGTGACCCATGCCTTTAATCTTATCACTTGGGAGACAGAGATCCATTTAGATCTCTGTAAATTCAAGGCCACTGTAGCACACACCTTTAATCCTCACTCTAGGAACATTGAATTGGGAAGTAAAATAGCTGGACTGGGAAAGAAATATAAGGCAGGAGAAGGAAAAGTTTAGCCATTCTGTCTGAGCAACCAGTCAAGCTGAGGACCCGTGATATAGAACTTACCCTGTTCGGCTGAGGAGTTGCCCGGGTGAGAATCAGCCGTGGTTTGTTCCCGTCTCTCTGATATTCCAGCTTTCCCCCCAATATCTGGCTCCAGGTTTTTATTATAATACTAAGTAGAGTCCACACAATAGACACTTCTCTGCTGTTTCCTTAGTGTTTCAACATTAGGCTCTACAAAAGGCTTCTCTAAAGTGGTTGCTTCTGCCCTATCTTTGGTAGAGCGGGCTTAGCAGGTGATACTACAAAGAAACAGCAGCGGCAGAGTTGGAAAAGCAGCTGAGAGGCCACCAGAGTGGTGAAGGAGGAGTTGGCTACTTTAACAGATGGAGAAGAGTCATGGAGCCCAAGTCTTAGATACACCAAACCCCCAGGGAGCTGGTGTCCTTGGCAATCACAGTAGCAGAGACTTGGGAACTACCAGTGACCTTGACTTCTAAAAGGCTGCACACAAGTACTGTAACACTAGGGGGCACCACTTACTGCTGATCTGCTGGTTGTGGTTGAGTATTGAAATAAACCACCAAAGACCATCACTTAAAGAGCCTTCTGTGCTTAGTCATGACTTCTACAAAGGTGGAACTGAAGGGCCCCACTCAGCAGGTTGGGAACAATAAAGGTTGAGAATCTGGAAACCACACATGTGAGTGGTAACAGCTCTTGGTTGAGTCCAGCCTTCGGAATCACAAATGTCAAGATCAAAATCAGAAAAAAAAAATAAAAAATAAAATAAAATAAATAAATAAAACTCTTTTCAGTCGCCTTCAGACTGGCATCAACTGCAAAGCAAGACCTTTGAGGTCCGGCAGTGATGTAGTTTATGTTCCCTGGCCACTAGGAAAATGCCAGCTTGCTCCCACTGTGCTCCTACAGCATTCTCAAGTTGCCAAACTAAATTCTCCGTGCCACATGGTGCTCAGCTTTAAGTATAGCTCCCTCAGTGAACAGACCCTGCATAGGTCTGAAGCCTTACTCTCACCCTCTCTGAATATCACTCTAGTATTTCCTGGAAGGCATCGAAGCCTCCTTAGATGGCGATAAAAATAGCAATTAGACATAAGGTTAGGAAAGCCATTGAACTAGTGACATAAATTCTTTGGGATGTAAAAATAATTAAAACAGACTTAGCTTTCAACAAAGTTGAAGAAAGAGCTGATTTGGTAGTCAGCTAAGAGTTGACTCTCCAATTTATCCCAACATCTGGCCTTCTGAGTCCCGTCACGATGTCTTTGCCATTCAAGACTCTCCTATTACTGTCTTTCAGCCTGAAGGACAATTGGTCTTCTCATTTCTGTGTGTAACTCTTCCAGCAACTTACTCTCTCGGCCTCCTTTATCTGCGATGCTCTTGCTTTAACGCTGATCTAGAAGAACGCTTTCACCGAATACAGAATTCTGGGTTGACAGCTTCCGTATTCTTCCCACATTAATTCAAACATTGCTTCAGTGTCGTAAACACTCACGCGAACACACAATGTTTATGATAGCAAGTAGAGATCTACATTTTTGTTGGCCCTTTAAGCCAAACGATGACATTCTTTTTTGTTGCTTTTTAGAGATTCTCTCCAGCTTCATTTTTCACCATATTGGTGATTAACTAGATTGAGTTTTATTGCATTTATATTGTGAAAGACTTATTGTAAATCTTTCTTCTGCAGATTGGGGGAACTTTTGAGAATAGCTTCACACATATAATATATGTTCATAAACATTTTTGTTTCATAGAAATTGGCGGGCAATCACAAAGACTTTCAAATGTATTGTTACAGGTATGGACACCTCACTGGTTTTTCTGAGCAATATTTTAACTTATTCATGTCCAGTTTCTCTAGCTTAGAGAAGTAGAAATTTTCAGCTTCATTTTCATGTGATTCTACAAAAGGATCACAGACATAAACATTCCTGTAAGAACTTCTATACTTTTAAACCACTTATCCTTCAAAATGACATGTTAAAAGTAATTAAAGAGAGATTCTAGCTCATATTTATACTCAAATAGTAGTTTGGGAGATTTTTAATATTTGTTTTACATATGTGGTGTTTTGTTACATGTATGTGCATCTAATGCATGTGACATCCGAAGAGCAGAAGAGGATGTCAGATCCCCTGAGGTGGAGTTACAGATGTGCTGTCATGAAAGTGGTGGGAATTGATGCTGGGTCTGAACCTCTGGAAGAGCATCCAGTGCTCTTAGCCACGGAGCCATCTCTTCAGCCCATATATTCTAATATTATTTTGTGAAGCCATACTTTGCTTACAGCAACACATATTAAGTGCACAACTCAATACACTTTGGCAAACCCTGTAACCATAATACAAACCAAGCAAAAATATTCTCATTAACTTTGCAACTGTATCATCACATAGTTAATTTTTTCTTTTCTTGAACTTCATATATTAAAAAAAATTATCCAATGTATACAGTTTTGTATCTAGGTTTTCCCTTTCAGTGTTTCAAAGATTCATTTGTGTGGTTCCTTTTTAATTGATAGAACTATTTGTGGGTATAGTATGATACTTTGATATAATTCAATGTGTATTCAATGTGTAATGATGATGTTAGACTAACTTGCATGTACACTACCCAAAACATTTATCATAAGAACATTCAAATCTCTGTCTTATAGAATATAATAAATTATTGCTAAATATAATGGTCCTGTTGCATTGCAGGACACAAGTTTACTTACAGAGATAAAATGTACCCATTAACCAGCTTGCATATAAATGTTTTGTCCTTTTTATCTTAATATGATGAATTGTAGCAGGCTTTCTTTTGGGACACTGTGGGGATATGCTTCAAATTTAATAAAAATAAGTCTGAGATATCAGAGGGATCTACCCACAGTCAGTCTAGGAGGATAAGAGAGTGGTAACTCACACCTTTAATCCCAGCACAGGGAAATCCAGGAGTGGTGATTTACGCTCTTAATCCCAGCTGACCTGAGTTTGAGACCAGTTTAGTTTACTGAGGGAGTTCCAGGCTCCCAGGCAGTGGTGGTGCCAGACCTTTAATCTTAACCTGTATGTGAAACAACTGGGTGAAGAGTGTATTTAAGGCAGGCATAGAAAGACAGAGGAGGCAGAAGCAGCCAAGAGGAGCGAGGCTGAGGAAGCTGGAAGACAGCTGGGTGAGATCTGACTGTGGTGTTTCCTCTCTGATATCTCAGCCTTTCCCAGAGATCTGGCTCTGAGTTGCCTTTATTCGTGCTGATGTATTGGACACCAACCAGCTCCCAAATCATGGAGACTTCTTATTAATTATGAATGCTCTGCCTTAGCTTATGCTTGTCCCAGTAGCTCTTATAACTTATATTAACCTGTTTTTCTTCATCTATGTTTTGCCTTGGGGCTTTTTACCTCTCTGTGTGTCCTACTCTGTGTATACTATCTATCTGTCCAGTCCCAGGGGTCTCTCTCTCTCTCTGCCAGCAAGCCCCACCTATCCCTCTCCTGTCTAGCTATTGGCCATTCAGCTCTTTATTAGACCAATCATGTGCCTTAGGCAGGCAAGGTGAAACAGCATAGTTAAACAAATTTAGCATAAACAAATGTAACACACCTTTACATAGTTAAAGTAATATTCCACAATAGTAAATTATGCTGCTGTTTATTTATCCTTGTGCTGATAAACATTTGAGTTCCTCCAAATTTAAGTATGTTAATGAAGAAGGCAGATGTGTATTGTCTCACAGAAGCCTTAAATGTGGACATTCACATTCAGAAATCATGGATATATATGTATGTGTGTTTGCTCCAGTGTACTCTGTCTGATTTATGATTATGGTTGAAGAGATGAGCTCTTAGCTTCCTGTTCTAGCTTCCTGCCTCCACGCCTTCCCTACTTTCATGGACTCTGAAGTGTAAGCCAAAATAACCTTTCTTCTATTAAGTTTTCTTATCACAATAGAAATACAACATTCGAGCCTCTTGCTCACACTTCAATGGGCTATACACCTTTCTTAACTGGTTAATAGGAACTCTTCATATATTCAGATTATGACAAGTGTGAAAAGATTCTCCCCTGAGTGTGTGCTGAGCAGTGGAAATCCTCTTAAATTTTAGTGGAGTTCAACGCATCAGCTTTTCTGTGCCCTAGAAAAAGTCCTTCTAATACACAAGCCTATAAAAAGGTTTCTCTTTTCCTATCCTATCTATACTCACGATTCTTCACAAATTAGATTAGAAAGGTACAGAATACTCATTGCCAATGCTCTTTCTCAGCCGGGTATCAAATCTTCCCAGAATCATTTATGTATAGGCCCTTTTGCTCTGTTAAATCTCAATGATAATTCTTAAAGTAAAAGACTTTGTTGACTAAATATGTGTGAGTCTACTTGAAGGCCTCAAACACCCTGCTCATTTGACTGGCCTAGGAAATTCAGAAAATCACTTCGTAAATCTCAACTGCCAGTTTTTTCTCTCTTTTTTGTCAAGGCTATTTTGGCTTTTCTATGAACTCTTCACTGGATTCGAGAAACTCAAGGAACCCCAAGAATCCACACAAAAGTGTTTTCAGAGAACACTTTGGATTTCATTGATTTCTGCTTTTGACTTTTTTTGTTTCCTGCTGTATGGTTTTATTTTTCCTGCTTCTTGGAGTAGAAGTGTGGCTTATCCTTTTGAATATTCTCTAAGGGCTGGAGAGATGGCTCCATGTTGATTGAGTCCCAGCACCCACATGGCAGCTCACAACCACTTTAACTCCAGGACCAGGAGATGTGATGCCCTCTTCTGGCCTGATCAGGTACTGCATGCTTGTGCTTCACAGATGCAGGCGAAATGCCCATATGCGTATAATAATCTTTTTAAATGTTTTGAAAATTTCTTCTTTTCCAATGATGCCATTTAAACATATGAATTTTTGTTAAGCAATTCTCTGAATAAAATGTTTTTATCTCACAATTTTAGTATTAAATTTTCATTACCATTTTCACATCATTTTGTCCCAAATATTTTAATTCTGTTATAACTTCTTTTTCTTACTTCTGGATTTTTTTAGATGTAAGTTGTTTAATTTCTGAATAGTTTATGGTTTTCTATTTATCTCTTGTTATTAATTTTCTAGTTTAATACCATTGTGGCCAGAGATGCGCTTTATATCATGTTTATAATTTTATGAAGATTTATAGACAATAATGAGGTATACTTAGAAAGAAATCAATTGAGACTAAAATAAAGACAGAATTTTGTTATTTTATTTGTTCTTTATCATCATCTTTTTATGTTTTTGGGTCCACTAGAAAGTTCTAGACTGTTGCCTGCATTCACAGAGAACATTCAGCCGTGATGGTGGGCTCCTGGAATCTCAGCACTTGAGAGACCTCCTGAGGTCCATAGTGAGAGATTCCACTGTGTCAGAAAACTGGAAAGAAGCCGCTTAGGAGAGGAACAGTTTATTACAGCTCAAGGTTTCAGAGGGAAATTAGTTCATGTAGAGAAGTCAGCCCAAAGCATCTTCATTCACAGTCGCATGGATGTGAAGTGGTAGCTATTCACACAGCATGGGCCAGAAATCGGAGAAAGAAGAGCCATAATCACAGTGGGTATAACCGAAAGCCGTCCCACCACCACTGACTTTACACTGTCCGACACCTGCCTCTAAAGCCTCTTTCAAAAGATTTCCTCAATTTGGGATTCAAGCCTTCGAGATATGCCCCAATAGGGGACACGTCAGAACCAAACCTGGCCACATCAAAGCTTTGTCCATCTCAGGATACAAAATGAACTTAGTCTGAAAGTCCCCATAGTCTTAACAATCCAACACCATTCTCTCTAACTGTGAGCCCCTAGAAAGTGAAGAAAAACAACATATTTCCAATATAAAGTGACACGGATTAAACATTTCCATTCCCAAAGAAAGGAAAGACATTCTACTAAGGAGAGATTGAACCAGAGCAAGAGCAGAAGCCAGTCAGGAAATCATAAGGTTCTGTCATGCTGTGTCTAGCAGGTGCTTCTAAGTTCCAGTGGGTCTGGATAGCATTGCCCTGGACACTCCCAGCATGGTACACATGGGTTCTCTTTTAGGAAAGCTCCATTCCAGACCTGATGCTTTCCTCAGCACACATTCCATATTATCAACATCTCTAGCACTCTGAGGTTACTATAAATCATGCAATACTCCCTTCAGGAAACTCAATCCTGCTGTACATAGCCTGACCTCAAGATTTTCTCTAGAACTTTGGGGTCCTTTGCCACTGTCTAGCTTGCTGAGTCCACCTGTTCCTCCCCTTCATGTGCCCTCTTAATCCTCTGGATCTAGTCTGGGTCCCACAGCCGATGTCTGCAGCATCCTAAACTTCTAGACTTCTTCGAGGAACCTAACCTCCTGCTCTTAACCTATAGGCCCCTCCCATTCCACATCCAACCTCTCTGCCCAGATATGTCCTGTACATCCTTTAGCAGACTCTAGCCAGGTGAATCCATTTGATATTTCCTTCCACACATCCTCCCTAATTCCCAGATCTTTGTCTAAACTTCAGGCTTCAGCCAGGACACACATCTTACAAACCCATCCAGCCTCCTGTGTCCCTCTGACTTCATTCTCTTAAGCTGTATTCAACTTTTATGTCCAACACAGCACACACATTCTGTATTCTGCTTCACCTTGCTCTGTCCATATCAGACACAGAACTAACAAATGAAGTCCATATTTCCAGATCTCATAAAAATAAATAAATAAATAATATGAACCATCAACACTGTATCTTCCCCACAAAATCTACTAATAATAGAGAAATGTTTGTTGATGAGAATTATCTAGATGAACTCCAGGACACAGAATTTAAAAAGAACAATTATAAAATTCATTTGAAAATTCATGGAGTTTAAGGAAGACAGAAAGAAACAGTTTGATGAACTTAACTAGAATAAACTTAAAGAGAATAAACATGCCTTAGTTAAGGTTTCTATTGCTCTAAAGAAATACCATGACCATGGCAACTATCATAAAGAAAACATTCAATTGTGGAGGCTCACTTACAGTTCAGAAAATCAGTCAATTATCATCATGAGAGAAAAAAAAGAACACACCAATCACATATAAAAGAAAATCTATCAGAATAACATGATTTCTCAGTGGAGTCTAAGAAAGAGTCTTGAGCAACCCATTCTAACTCTTGAAAGACCATGCTGACCAACTTAGACTAATATAATATACCCAGCAAAACTATCCACCATAATTGAAAGAGAAAGAAAAACTTCTTACGATATAAACAGCCCTAAATATTTTGTATTCAACAAACTAAACCTAAGGAAAGCACAGGAAGCATTACTACAGGCTAAAGAGAGGAACAGGCATAGCTGAGAGACAGTGAAAAGAAATATGAAGCCATAGTCACTAAATACCTGTTGTATTAGGTTCTAGCCCAGCCTTTCCAGGCCTAGACCCAAGGTTCTGACCCTTAGACCAACAGAAACACACAGATGTTTGTACTAATTTTATGCTGATCAGCCTATGGCTCTGGCATATTGCTAGCTCTTGCCCTTAAACTAACCCATGATTCTTATCCTGTTCAGCCACGTGGTTTCGTACCTTTTCTCAGGGCAGCATAGTTGTCCTCTGCGTCTTCTGGCTTCTCTGGTGTGTCTGTGGCATCTCTGTTCTGTTCTTCCTGTTCCCAGAGATTTTATTTTTTAGTCTGATAGCCCCACCCATATTTCCTGTCTGCCTTCGGCCAGTCAGCATTTTTATTAAATCAGTAGGTGGGACAACAATTTACAATGTAACACAATCCCACTACAAGTACACAAACATCACCACCAGACCTCAACAACTGAATGGCTGCGATTAACATACACATTTCAATAATAACTTTAAGTGCCAATACCCTCAATTCTCCAGTGGGGGGGGGGGGGCTAACTGAATGGATCAAAAAGCCTGTTATCTACAAGAAAACAAGGCTTTAAAGGCAGGAACAGCAAAAGATGTACAAAGTAAAATGATGGATGAAGGTATTCTAATCACATGGGACCAGCAAGCAAGGGTCTCTATCCTAATATCGGACACGATATACTTCCCACTAAAGCTAATCAGAGGTGATAAAGATGGGCACCAGTCGAATCAAGAAGACCGTTAACTGGGATCTTACCATGCAAAACATATGTGTATCAGACCCTGGCACACCAAACTTCACTGAGGTGCACTACTGTAATTAAAGACAGAGCTTAACAACCCATTCATTAATAGGAAGTTGACTCAATGCCCTGTTTTGTTCTTGTTGCTTTTGTGTTTTGAGACAGGGTTTCTCTGTGTAGCCCTGGCTTACCTGGAACTCACCGTGTAGACCAAGCTGACCTCTGCCTCTAGAGTGCTGGAATTAAAGGTGTTCACCACTACATTCGACACCACCCTACTTTCTTAAATAGGTTATCTGGCCAAAAAAAAGAAGCAAAAAAGCATCTGGACTAAATGACATTATACATCAAATGGACTTAACAAGGATCTATTAAATATTCCACTCAAACATCAAAGCATATACACTGTACTCAGCAGCACTTGGAAGCATCTCTAAAACAGACCACATTCCGGGACACAAAACAAATCTTAACAAATTCAAAAGGATTGAGATAACTCAGTGTATTCTGTCTGTCCAAAATGCAATAAAACTTGAAATTGGTAGCAATCAAATCTCTAGTGAGTATACAAATTCACAGAGAATAAACAACTCATTATTGAATGGTAAATGGGCCGATGAGGAAATCATTGATAAAATGAATCATAAATTTAAAAAGTCCTGGAATGAAATGAAAACACAACACAACAAAACCCCTGGACACATTGAAAGCAATCCTACAAGGGGACGGTATGGCTCTGATTGTTTACATTAAGAAATCAGAAGGGGCTGGTGAGATGGATGTGATTAAGAGCACTGGCTGCTCTTCCAGAGGACCTGGGTTCAGTTCCCACCACCCACATGGCAGTTCACAGCTGTCTAATTCCAGGGAACTCAACACCCGTGGTAAACACATCAATGCACATAAAATATAGAAGTCTGAACGAGCCCAAATAAATGACTTAACAATGCAACTCAATGTTGAATGAGTTTCTGGTCTGTCAGCCTAGCCCTAAGGTTTGGACCCGCTACTCTTTAACCCCAAATGGTCACACAGAATCTTATATTAATTTCATGCTGACCAGCCCTTGGCTCGGACATACCGCCAGCTCTTTCACCTTGACTCAACCTATTATTCTTAATCTTATTTAGCCATGTGGCTTGGTACCTTTTCTCAGAGCAGCATCCAAGTCTTCTCACCTCTGCGTCTGCTGGCGTCTCTGTCTGACTCCTCCTCTTCCCAGTTTTCTAAGTCTGGTAGCCTCATCCACACTTCCTGTCTGCCTTCTGGCCAGTCAGCATTTTATTAAACCAGTAAGAGAGACAAATATTTACAATGTTCCAGAACATAATCCCACAGTAACTCAAAACTTTGGGAAAAACAAGAATAAACCAAACCCCCCAAAATAATGAAAATCAAAACAGAAATTAATAAGAAGAAACCAATATAAAGATACAAAAAATCAACAAACCTCATAGCTGGTTCTTTGAGAAGATAAACAAGATGGAAAGACCCTTGACCTAATCAAAAGAAAGAAAGGACCCAAATTAACAGAATAATAAGTAAATAGGGAAACTTTACAACAGACACCAGTGAAATTCAGAATATTATTAGGCATTACCTTAAAAATCTGTACTTTATTACGTGCTTACATAGTCCAAGGTGACCTCAAACTCAAATACTGTCTTGAACTCCTCCTAAATATAGTGAGTACATGCACATGCTGACATGCCTGGATTGTTTTATGTGTCTTCCACGTGACACCTAAGAAACCATTCCCTAGACCAAGGTCATAAAGATTTATTTATATTTTTTAATGTTATATTTAGGTATATGTATTTGTGACATATGTGTGTATACATAGATCCATACATTCACATATGTGAAAATGAGCATATGTATGTGTGTATACATCTACATGTTTGTGAGTACACATGTTTATGTATGCATGTGTATGTGTGAGTATACGCATGTGTGAGTGCACGTGCCCACGTGCACAGGCCTGCATGCAGGTAGAGAACTTACATTGATACCAGGAATCTTCTTTGATTGATCAGTGCTTCTGTTTATTGAAGTAGGCCTCTCATTGAGGCTGGAATATGACAAGTATGGTTAGTGGGGCAAGCTAATTTCCTGCCTTTGCTTCCTAAATGCCTGACTTACAAGTGGCTACCATGCCTGTTTGACTTTACGTGGATTTGGGGGAATCCTAACTATAGTCTTTAAGCTTTAAGCATTTTACCTAGTGATCTATCCCCAGCCCTGGATCCTGTGTTTAATCCAGTCGGTGAGCCTAAATCTCCTGATGGGTGAACCAACACTATTATATTTACATATTATGTTAGTAGGGTGTGCACACCTTTAGTCCTAGCACTGGAGAGATAGAGATATGCAGATTTCTGTGAGTTCCAGGCGAGACAAAGGCCAGTCTATATAGTGAGATCTTGTCTGGATTTTCTCTATGTTTTTTTTTATTTAATTGACTGACTTATTTTTAGCATTTCTGGTTTGTTTTTGCTGAATTATCCCTTCATTTTTGACAATTTTTTTCTTTCAAGTTGCTAACACTACGCATTGTTTCCTTTCCTCCCATTGGTGTTGGGAGTTGGCTTGTTTATTGGGTTGAGTATATGGAGTCTTTCTAGACCACTGTAAATCCATTCCATGAAACGCATTCTCTCCTGTGCTCTCATGGACAAAACTGCCCTGTTTCTTCTGTGTATAGGTATTCTTTTCGGTCTGTTCTGCATGAACTGCTTCAATTTGGGCTTGTCTTGAAATGTTCTTATTTTTCTATTCATTGTCAAGATAATTGCTGTGTACAGCCATCTTGGTCGGCGATTATTTATTTTCAGGGTTCATAATATATCATCCCATACTTTCCTCGCCTTGCTAATAAGAAATCTGTCGTTCTGATATGCTCTGCCTTCGCAGGTGAATCTGAATCTCTCCTTCTGACTTTTAAAAGATGTATTTGTTTTTATGTGTATGTACATATGTGTGCCTGCCTGAGTGCATGTGCACCATTTGTGTGCAAGTTCCCATGGAGACCAGAAGAGAGCATTAGCTCCCCAAGAAGTAGCGTTATCGACAAGATGGTTGTGAACTGCCTTGTGGGTGCTGGGAACTGAAGCCTGGTCCACAGTAAGAGCTGTAAGTGCTCTTAACCACTGAGCCATCTCCCTGATATTATTATATTATATATTAATATAATAATTACAGCTCTTAATATTGTATTATAGCTCTTAATATTAATTCTTTGCTTTTCAAAATATCTAGTATATGTTCTGGAGAGGTTCTTTCTCCTCTGCCTCTTGAATTTGAATGTCCATTTCTAAGTTTGGGAAATTTTCTGCTGTAACTTTATTTTTAAAATCACCTATGTTTTTAGACTTTATCTTAGCTCTTCTACCTCAGGGATTTTCATATTTGGACATATATATATATATGTGTGTGTATATATATATATATATATCCCAGAGTTCTTAGATGTTTTTAATGGCTTTCCACTGTGTTTTGTCTGCTTGGCTCTTTTATGTTGAATCATCCCTCTGAGTTTAACAGATTTTTCTTAAACTTTATTAGCTTGCTAACATTTCATCCACTTTGGTAGCTTTCTTATGTAGATCCTTCTCTTGTCTGTTTATCATTAGTGTTTATTGTCATTATATGCTCACTGATTTATTTTGTGTGTGACAGTGTCTTACTATGTAGCCTGGAACTCATTATCTAAACCAGGCTGGCCTTGAATTCACAGAGATCTTCTTCCTAAGTGTTGGATATAAAGGCATGTTCCACCATGCCAAACCCAATCATTCTTAAAAACAGGACTCTGAAAATATTCTCTGACAGACCAGCTACCTGTCTTTCCATGGTCTTGGGTACTGAAGTTTGGTGAGGTTCTAGAGGTACATACTGCGGCAGGGCATACCCACATATGTATATGAAAAAGCTGAACTGTCAGGCATAAGCCCTGCCAGCATCTCTTCCTAGGTTGTGTGCGTGTGGCCTCTCCGCTTCCATGCTTATTGTCTTTAGTGTCTGTCTCTGAAGATGAGAGGAGGGCTGGCTGCCAGTCTCCAGGATTTAAACAAGCCGAGTCCCACTAAAAAGAAATCACGTGGGAGACCATCTTCTATCAGAATTCTCTGGTTCGTGAACGCCTCCTGACAGTTATGACTTTGGTCTCTGGGATTTTGGAGTCCTCCTTTCCGTGTGGGGCTTTCTGTGACTACAGCACTGAGGGGATGTGCATAACCGGCTGGCCTGATTACCTTTTTCATAAAGTGACAGCTTCCCGCTCCATCCATAGGTAAAACTACAGCCAAGTCCAACAGCTCATTTCTTGCATTCTTGTGAGGTTGGTAGTGCAGGCAGTGACCTGTGAGATTCCTTCTGGACCACCCACTCTCATACACCCATGAAGAAGTTCAACTTCAGACCCTCTCATCACGTTTCTGCCTCTGTCTCTACAACTTGTAGGCCTTACAGCCCAGTGTACAAGGGTTTCAGTCCCATTTCCTACTCCCTGATCCAAAACATTAAAACACACACACACACACACACTCACACACACACACACACACACACACTCACACACACACACTCAAATTACATTTTAATCAACAAATATTCTAGGGAACTGAGCATAAAGTTGTTTTAAAATAATAATTTTTATTGTCAATTAAATGTATATGTGGGGTTTGGAATATGTGGATTCGGGGTTCCATGGAGGCCAGTCATGTCAGATTCCCCTGGAGCTGGAGTTACAGGAGATTGTGAGAAGCCAGACATGGATGCTGTAAACTCAACTCAGGTCCTCTAAATGTTCTCATAACTGCTGAGCTCTCTCTCCAGGCCCGAGCAGAAAGTTCTCAAAAGAAAGTAATAAATACTTGAGAAGATGCTTAACTTTCCTAGCCATGAGCAAAATATACATTAGTACCATTTTGAGGCTCCAGCTTAGAATGGTTCAGTCAGAATGCCGGTCATCAAAAAAAAGCAAACAAAAGCTAATAACGCATACTAGGAAGGGTGGAGAGAAAAGGGAGCCCTTATTTATTGCTTCTGAGAGTGAACTGGAACAGCTGCTGTGGAATCAGTACAGAGACCCTATGACCAGATCTTCCTTTAACACCTTTCATAAACTCAAAGGACTCTAAATCGACATGCCATGAAAATACCTTCACATCCAGGCTCATTGCTGCAGTGTCTCCAATAACTAAGAAATGGAACTATCCCAGACATCCATCCACAGACGAAGTCCATATACACAATGGAATTTCACTCAGCCATAAAGAAAATTTACACTGTGACATTTGCAGCAGAATGGATAGAGCTGGATCATTGTGTGTTAAGGGAAATGAGCCGGACTCAGAAATACAGATCCTACATTATTTCCTCTTATGCAGATCCTTGGTATTAATGTGTGTGTGTGTGTCTGTGTGTCTGTGTGTCTGTGTGTCTGTCTGTCTGTCTGTCTGTCTGCCTGCCTGTCTATAGATAAACATCATGGAACTAGAAAGGGAAGGGAGGGAGGAAGAAGAGGAGAAGGAATGGAATGGAATGTATGAAACACAAGGAAGGGTTTGTTGGTGGGAGGAGACTAGGAGGAAGATAGTACAGGGACGGGGAGTCCGGGAGAACCCAACACAGAACCCATTACTTCGTATGTTAACTTCAATCACTAATACATTAGAATTAGGTAAATAAATTCAGCTCTAATAATTACCTCATTTGAATTTCAGTATCAAGTTTCAGTTGACTAGCGAGTACTTCAAGAGTCTTGGGGCTCTAAGGTTTGGAATTCTTAATGGAAAGCTGTGTTTGCCTATTATTAATAATCATGTATTTTTAATGTTTAGAATAAAAGATCAGATTGTGGCTTCCTTTGCATATTTCCTCTCATTATTTTAAGGTGTTTTATAGACATTTTATAGGCAGATATATATAAAGTCTTACAAGAACAATATAGCACGTAACTCTGCTATACCTTCCATCCTCATTTCTAAATGAAGATGATGATAACATGACTCGGAGTCACTGAAGGGTTGAATTGTATTATGTTTATTTATAAATGTATCTTCTGTGTAGGTGCACAGGAGGAGGTCAGAGAAAACTCTGTAGGAACTGTCTCTGTACTTCACCTCTGCATGCATCCTAGAAGTCAACCCTAGGTCCTCACACTTGGCAGTGCCTGCCTTTACCCAGCTGCCACTGTGAGGATTAAGTAGCTAATAAATACAAAGCAATTAGAATAAAGCCGGTGCTCAGTAAGTGTTATCTTTATTGCCTAATATGTGATCACACTCAACAGAATTTGGAAAATCCTGATTGACTCCAGGATGTATGTTTTTAAATGAACCATTTATATTTTCTTTGTGGATTTGCTGGTCTATAGGGAATTCTGTGGCAACAGCAAGCTGTGTGTGTGTGTGTGTGTGTGTGTGTGTGTGTGTGTGTGTGTGTGTGTTAACACTGGATTTCCGAAGAGCTAGACTTGTATTTCAACTCGGACACATAGTAAACATGTGAACTTGGATTGGATGCCTTATTCAATGTCTTTGTCTTGTGTTTCTCATACATAAAATGGGGGTCATAATAGTATCTGCTTCATGAAGTTGTTGGAAAGATTGATTGAATTAATATATTTGGGCTTGTAAAGGCTACATAAAGCTTTATTACTATTATCACTGAATCTACCACTATTTGCAGCCTATATCTTTAAACGAATACAGGTCCCATATCTAGGCATTTAAAATAGGCAGTATAATTACTTCCAAAAGACAATCAACTTTGAACCTTGATATCCACAACAATGTTATAATTTTTTTTATTCAAGAACTAGGCAATGTCTTGAAACCCCGCGGAAGGTGTCTTTATAGAAGATGCTTCTTATTTCTTTATATAAGTTCAACCCAGATCAAATTGGGACGAACAAGTTCTATATTGTGAGATAAAGTAATGCACCAGCTTCTGAAATAGGAGAAATAAGATTATCCTATGGAGATGATAAAGTCTAAAAAAATCAAAACCTGATTGCACATATAGATTCCCTATGGCACACAGATTCCTAGCTGATTTGGGATATGGACTAATTGAAAAATCAGTATCTAAGCCTTGAGAATTTCAAAGCGTATTTCCTACTCAGATTTGTCAATGCTGTGACAAACACCTAAGAAAAACAATTCAAAATAAGGAGATTCATTTTGGCACAGAGTGAGGGTTTACAGTCCATGGTCATCTGGACTGTTTGTTTCTGGGCCACAGTGAAGCAGAATCTCATGGCAGGAGGCCATGGTAGACTAAAGTTGTTCATTTTTAAGGTGACCGGGAAGCAGGGGGCAAAGTGAAGAGGCCAGGCACAAGACATCCTTCAAAGACGTGCCTCTAAATGACCTACTTTCTGCAGCTAGGTCCACTTTCCTAGCCCAAACAGCACCCCAGAGAGGCCCAAACAAGACTGTGGGAAACATTTCACAGTCAAATCATAGCACAGCACTATATTTTTAGTACTAACTGGGTACTTCCTTGTGGATTTCTCACAGCATCCGCAATTTCCCAAAGTAATTCATTATCTTTATTCTAATGACTGTTCCTTCTCAATAATTTCATGCATCACTTAATGACATCTCCTTATTAATACACTGCCCAAATTGTCTCAACAAATTGAGACTCACATGCAGACCCCAGGTTACTTTAAAAATGAATCACATACTGTGAAACATTTCTGCAAGGACCCTCTAAAGTCTGAAACCTCTATCTCCACACAGTAGATCATCCCTTTCAATTATAATAATAAATCTACCCACACGCTAGGGTTTTTTAAAAAAATAAATAAATAAAAAAGAGAGAGAGAATTTTTTAACTTAAGACCCACTGGCTGGTATGAAAATTAATAGGTTTTATAATCATGGCATTAATTCTTGAAATTACATAAATATGTTGTGCATGTAAGCAGGCTATTTTATTAAGCTTTATATTTCATCAGACTGTGACCCTGAGGACTGAGCAGCCTCAGGGTATTTTTTCCCAGCATCCTTGCCTAGTAAATATCCCTTCACTCAGGGCTTAGTCCTTGGTTCCTTTGAAGGCGTTCCACAGTCCATTTTACCAATTCCCATACCCAGTCCTGGCTTAAGTGAAGATTCCAAGTACCCTTGCTGATATAAAAAAAAAAAAAGCAGAAAAAAAAAATTCCTGATACAGAATTTAGTTATTTGTTTCTAAAGACCTACTCGAAAAAAGAAGAGTGCAGCTCAGTTCCCACAGCTCCCAAAGTCACCTGATCCCCTACTGCATCTCATATCCCAGAAACAAGATGTGTAAGCCAAACACAGACTCTGGTAGCTGTCCCACAATAGCCCGTAGCCTTGTAGGGATCTGCAGAGATAAAGATACAGTGAGCAGTAGTGAGATTTTTAGTTAACTCAGGACCTAGCACATTTCCCCTCAGCAGCTATACATCCCTCAGGGATATCTAAATGTCACAGAGATTTTATGCTATAGTAATCCTAAATATTTATGAAGATGTCAGTGTTTTACTTGTACTGTGGATTCATGACTGAACTGTAACCTGAAGTATCTTTATACATCATTTCACCTCAGATTTTATCTGTTACCCAAGCAGATGCATACTCAGACACAATAGTTAAAGAACACCCCAACACACACACACAGAGGCACACACACCACCACCACCACCACCACTAAAAACACAAAGTCAGAAATACTTGCACAAATATACACCACTGAGAACATGGTTTTGCAGTCTATCTGTGTCCCATGGGCCAGTGACCCAACAAACAGGTTCACTGCTCCAAACTATTGACCCTTATTTTTGCAAGACACGTCAGTTTTCCCTCTCTGGTGTCTCGCTTCCATGGTGGTTGTGCTGGCTCATCTTACATCAGCTTGACACAAGCTAAAGTCGTTCAGAAATAGGAACTTCAATTGAGAAACTATCCCTACCAGATTGGCCTATGGCCAAGGCGTTGCCACATTTTCTTGACTGATTATTGGTGTAGGAGGACCCAGCTCACTGTGTGTTGCATCACCCTTGGGCTGGGGGTCCTGAACGCTATAAGACAGCAGGCTGAGAAAGCCACGGGGTGCAAGCCAGTAAGCAACTATTCTCTGTGGCATCTGCTTTAGCTCCTGACGTCAGGATCCTACGCTGACTTTCCTTCTCTACAAGTTGTTTTTTGGCCAAGACAGTGTTAGAAGGCACCAGGCAGGCTCCTAGAGGAGAAAGGCAGTAGCCGTATTGTGCTGTGAGTCCTATGAAGTACAGTATCAATCTGCCGGGCAGGATGGGGTTTCTTATGTGATAGTGGCAGGGCTCTTACAGAGGTAACCAGCAATCCCATGATTAGTGTTGCTTCCTGTTCTCCAGTACCATAACCTTGGTCACAAATCCATATCTTAGAAGGTCATACGTCTTAAGTGGGGAACTTATTACTGTTGTTTAGCTAAATTGACATACTGTCAAACTGCCTTCTACGTAATAGTGTTTATACCCATAGAGAGATGCATAGAGAAATGCTATTCTCAGCCTTAAGCAGAAAAATATCTCTTCCCAGTGAATGCAGTAACTCATGGGTACCCTAGGTACCAAAGATAAGTCATGTTTGAGGGCTCTGCCTTAGGCAAGACATTTGTATCATCTTTTATGGTTCATGCAATGTCACAGAATAAGGGGCAGAGAGCTAGTAAGAGCCACAGGATTAGAAGAAGTCCTACAGAATACCTTCTAGGCATGACCGCCATTGTAATCATCTACTCACAGTAGCTGTGGTTTGGGGTTGCACAAGACTTGACGTATCAACAGTCAGTCCTGGATGAGGAAGGGACACATGTGACCCTCTTCATCCCTGCTAAACTATTGGCCACTGATAGATTCTGGGAGAGAGCAATTCAGTTGTATACAATTTGTAGTTGTATACCCACCAGTGAGACCTCCGGGCTCCAGTGGATGATTCAGATCTATGGTTCCACAAACAGATTCCATTAAGCTCAAAAGGTCACAAAACGAAACAGAAAGACACGAATGTGAAGAGGGGAGTTGTGGGGAAGTCAGGAGATCCACAGGGCAGGAGGAGATAAAAGAATGGGTGGTGAGAGTCGCCAAGATTATTATAAACATGTGTGTAACTGTCAAAGGAAAAATTAATTATAAAAGAAAGATGACAGATCTAACATACATATGTATACACACTGCTGCTTCTTATAAAGATAAAACAATTACTCAAGTCTCTACCAGGAATCTTGGCCATGGTGTAGTCATCCTTTGACGCCACAGTGGTCCTCTTTGAGCACTGGCCGGTAGAATTACTTTTCATGAGTAGAGATGTCAAGGAGAGCTTTAACCTCATTGTATTTAGGGAATGGAAGATATAATTCCTGATATGTCTTTCAGAATAAATCCATTATGCTGTCCTCTGTGTTTTGTGAAATTTCAACCAACGTATTTCCACATGAGAAGCAGAATTTTGAGTAGACTTGGAATTTACTGATGAGAAATTATAATATGTTCCCCTAGTCTGACATTTCAATGGTGCCTGAGTGGCAGTTAATTGCTTAGTCCTTTACTGGATTCTTATCAGCTGCTGGAGAATTTAAGAAACACAATAGGAAGATTGTACAACAGCCAGACTGTGGGGTAGTATGCAATCGATCGTGAATAGGCAGTTTCCCACTGAAGAAACACAATAGGAAGATTGTACACCACCTAGACTGTGGGGTAGTATGCAACCATGAATGGATAGGTTCCCATTGCTCCAGTATCTCCAGTTATCCCCTGGACCTTGGAGCTTACACCAACACAAGTGTATTATCTAGCTCTCAGGAACTAAAAGTCCCGGGGATGCACTCCTTCTGGAGCCTCTATGGCCATGGTTCTTTCTTGGTAGAGGCTGCCTGCGCATCTGCTTTCATCATCACGTCATCTCTCATAACTGCTGACCCACATGTTGCTTATAAACGTCTTCATGATTTTATTTGTCTGCCCCAGATAATCTAGGAGAAGCTCCCCCTGTTTTGGTCCCCATTTCAAAGACCTCTGTATTAGGACAGAAACATCTCTTAATGCCTATTATTCTGTCCACCTCAATAAAAAGCACAATGGTGTTTTCAATATAAAAAAACTTCCCTTTCCCATTACCAAGAGTTCCCTGGGCTCACCAGTTGCCACCAGCAAGTGGTTTACTCATTTTGTCCTTTCCCAGCCTCACATTGGCAGCCCTGGTCCCTTTGATGGAGGTTTTCTTTTGGGTAGAGGATGGTAGCATCTCAGCTTCTTCCTCTCTGCCATAATCAGAGCTTGTTCTAACTGTGTGTGGGCTCACTGGAAACACTATGCTTCTCCCTCGGTGATGGCAGTCTTCCCTCTGCTTATTTAAATATTCAGCTCACCTGTATCAAAGTTAATTAGCTGATTGGATAAGTGGCCGGGTTCACTGCGTGTGACATGTTTGAGAGCAATAAGTCTGTTGATGCAGTTGCAGCAGAGTGAGCAGGGGATGGGACGGTTCAAGGTGAGGCCAAGCAGCCATGGGCAAAGTCACCGAGAGCTTTGGGTTTTCCTGAGCAGGGATTACTATGGAAAGCCATTGTAGGAACTGTAGAAGTTTTAACTTTGTGTGAGGAAGCAGGGCAAAGGGACAAAAGTGAATAATTGAAGATAGAAGGCTGTTACCAGTAAATGGCCACTTGTTTGTGATGAGAACACACTGAGAGAGTCAATAGTAAGGGTACAGTTGATAGTCCACAGTCCGTGTGACAAGAAGCTTGGCCCACCAGGAAGCAGTGGAGCTGGAGAATACGTGTATGGGATGTATGGGAAGATTTGGAAGACGTGTTAACTGAAAGCATTGTGTTTTAGGAGGTTTTTATGTCGATTGATATAATCTAATCATAAGCTCTAATGAGGCAGTCTTTATCATCTGTGCCGATCAACTGAGATTGAGAACAGAGCACTTGTCCAGGATCTTGGATCAGCTCAACAGGTTTCAGGTCTACCTGGCGCCACAGCCCACACCTCCCCTCCGGACTACTAACCAGCTCAGCATTGGTTCTGAATGAAAAGGAGCAGGTAGGAATACTTGTGGCCATCTTGATGACTTCACTTCTCCAAGACATATAAGATATTTGGATTAATGAGCAATGTCAATGAAGAATATATCAGGAGAAGTTGGCCTAAAATAGTTGGTTGACCAAAAATTTTAAAACGTACATACTCTGAAAAGAGGAATTATTTTTATTTAAAAAGCCAAAAGCCATAAAAACCATATGGGGGAAAAAGTTTCTTCAAAGACAATTTTTTAAGAAATCTGTTAAGAATGTGGAACCTGAACATTTATCTCAAGAAATCACCCGATGATTGTAATTATATCACAGGTTCTCATCGTAGTAATTCTATAAAAGCAAAATCATAAATAGCATGTTCTCTAATATTTCAAGAATATGGGATTAAGGAAACATCTTGTATGTTTTCCCCCATATTTATAAATTATGTATTCAAGTAGGTGAAAATCTGTAATGTTTGTGCTATGATATTGGGGGGCTTTGTTTTCTATTCAGTTGGTTAGTTTGGGTTTTGATTTTCAAGATAGGGTTTGCTCTGTGTAGCCCAGGCTGTCCTGGAAGTCATTCTGTAGGCCAGGCTGGCCTCAAACTCGTGATCTGTTTGACACAGACCCAGAACAACATAGTATTATTTACTTATAGTTGGATATTTACTGTTAAGTGAATGATAACCAGGCTACAATCTGTAGACCCAGAGAGGTTAGATGAAGAGGAAGGTGTGGAGGACACATGGATCTCCCTCGGAATGGGAAATAGGACTTTACATATGGGTGGCCTAGGGTGGGATGGAGACTGAAGTAGGAAGGATCAGGTAGAAGGCAGAAATGGCTTCCGGAATAGAAGGGAAGAGTGTGGGGAGAAACAGCTGGGACTGGGGAGCACTTGAGGGAAGTGGAAACCTGCTTTAGTAAAAGCTTCCTGGGATCTATAAAGATGATCCTAATGAGAACTCCTAGTAATAGGGGATACAAAGTCTCAGCTAACCATTCTTTGAGTTAGGCAAGGCTTCCAGTGCTGGGTCTGCGTTGAGGTCAATTGAGCTACTGGCCAAGGGGTCCCATAGGAATTCCCAAACAACCCTGGCTGATGCTGAGATAAAGGACTGCTCTCTACAAACTGACAGAAGGAGCCCCATTGCCAAGGTCAAAGCCCACATAACCCACTTAACATGGAGAAGTCAGACTGGTGCATACATGAGGCCTTCACTCCTATATTCTAGTCTCTTAGATGCAGGAAGATGCTCTGCAGGCTACAAAAAAAGAAAGAAACATGAACACCAGCATAACCACAAACTTTTGAGCTAAAAATCAGTCTTGCCTGCAAAATATGCTAGGACAAAGATGGCACAGAACTTGTGGGAGTAGCTAACCAGTGTCCAATTTGAATTAAGCCCCACATCCTGAGATGGAACCCATACCCAACACTGCTTGTGTAACCAAGAACCAGAGACTAGATAGCCTAGAGACTTAGGAGAGAACCAGACATGACTATTCTAAAAGAAGAAGGGAGGGAGGGAGGGAGGGAGGGAGGGAGGAAGGGAGGGAGGGAGGGAGGGAGGGAGGGAGGAGCAAATGTAAATGGATGTAGAGACCCACAGCCAAGCATTATACAGAGAGAGAATCTAAATTGGACGTTTTCATCTAATTTCTCCCCTCAGAGCTCAGGGAATCTGGTGGAAGGGGGGCAGGAAGATCGTGAGAGCCAGAGTGGATGGAGAATACCAGGAGAACAAGGTCCTCTGAATCATCTAAGCAAGGTGGCTCACAGGGATGCCAGCAGCAAGTACAGGGCCTATACGGATCTATACCAGGTCCTCTGCATATATGTTATGGGTCTTAGCTTAGTATCTTTACAGGACTCCTTATTCTGGTTTTTCTGCCTCTAATCTTTTCTGTTGCAGTTCATCTTCCACAAGAGAATCAAATAAATACCAACGGAAGAAGTTGACAGCATTTCCTTCAAGACCTAGAACCAGATAAGCTGCTCACAGTAACTGGTCGTGTTCAATGTAGTACTTGAAGTTTTATCAGCATAATCAGGCAAAGAAAAGAAATAAAAATAGGAAGAGGAAAAAAAAATTATCCCTGTTTTCATATAACATGAGTAATACAATATTATATATTGAATATACAATATACACATATTGAGGAAACACTAAAAACTACCAGAAGGCCATAAGAAGTAGTGAACATGTTCAATAAGACATCAGGATTAAAATGTCTACATATAAACATCCACAAGCATTTTAAACTACACAAGTAATGAGTTTACTGAGACAGTGAGTTAATTCCATTCACAACAGCTACAAAATAAAATAAAACACAGTTGTAGAATATTATTTTAAGGTGTATTACTTTTGTTTATATTTGTTTAACATGAAACTGTGTTATTGTGCCTCTCTAAAACACCTGATGATCTAGTAAAGAGCAGAACAGCCAATAGCGAGGCAGGAGAGAGAAATGGGGAGGGGCGTGGACTGGCAGGCAGAGAGGATAAAGAGAAGGAGAAATCTGGGAGGAGGGAAAGAGAGAATAAAGAGGAGAGAGAGAAAACGAGAAAAGGATGCTAGGGGCCAGCCACCCAGCCACCCAGTCACCCAGCCACACAGCCACACAGCCACCCAGCCACCCAGCCACCCAGCCACCCAGCCACCCAGCCACACAGCCACACAGCCACACAGCCACACAGCCACACAGCCACACAGCCACACAGCCACACAGCCACACAGCCACACAGCCACACAGCCACACAGCCACACAGCCACACAGCCACACAGCCACACAGCCACATAGCCAGCCACAGAGCAGGAGTGAAGTAAGATTTACAGAAGTAAGAGAAAGGTAAAAGCCCAGGAGTATAAAAGAGATGAGTGAAGAAAACCTGGCAAGCAGATTGACCAAGATCAAAAACACCAATGACAACTTATGCTGGAGGGGATGTGGAGCAAGGGGAACACTCCTCCATTGCTGATGGAAATGTAAACTTGTACAGCCACTCTGGAAATCAGTATAGTGGTTTCTCAAAAAACTGAGAATCAATCTATCAATGATCCACCAATACCATTATTGGGAATATTCCCAAAGGATGCACATTCTTACTCCAAGGACATTAGCTCAACTATGTTCATAGCATCATTATTCATAGTAGCCAGAACCTAGAAATAACCAAGATATCCTTCAACTGAAGAATAAAATTTAAAAAATAGTGGTACACTTACACAATGGAGTACTACTCAGCAGAAAAAAAGACATCCTGAAATTTGCAAACAAATGGGTAAATCTAGAAAATATCAGCCTGAAGGAGATAGCACAGACCCAGAAAAAGAAACATAGTATGTCCTCACTTGTAAGTGGATTTTAGACATAAAGCAAAGATAACCAGGCTACAATCCACAACCCTGAGCAGCTAGGTAACATGGAGGAACTTAGAGAGGCATCCTTCGATCCCCCTGGGAAGGGGAAATAGAGAAGATCTTCGGATAAATTGGGATCATACAGGGAGGAACAAGGGGAGGTAGGAAGAGAACATGAGAGAATGGGATGGTTTAGTGAGGGGAGCTACAAAAAGGGAGAACAATGAATAGATATCTTGATAGAGGGAGCCATTATGGGGTTAGAGACAAACTTGGTGCTCGGGAAACACTTAAGAACCCACAAATATGACCCCAGCTAAGACTCCAAGTGATAGTGGACAGAGTGTCTTAACTGGTCTTCCTATAATCAAATTGAGGACCACCCTAATTGCTGTTACAGAACCTTCCTCCAGCAACTGACGGAAGCAGATGCAGAGATCCACAGCTAGGCACTGGGTTGAGCTTCCTGTCTAGCTGAAGAGAGGGGGGAGAGTTCATATGAGCAAAGGGACCATAATCATGAGGAGGAGACCCACAGAGACGGCTGACCTGAGCTATTGGGAACTCAGTAACTTAGAAATGACAGCTAAAGAAACTTCACGGAATGGTACTAAGCCCTCCAAAAGTGGATGACAATCAAGTGGCGTGAGCAGTGTGTGGGGCCTCTTGCAGTTGGAGCAGAGTTTATTCCTGGTGCATGGACTGGCTTCTCAGAGCCCATTCCCTACAGAGGAACATCTTGCTCAGCATTAACATTGGGGAGAGGAGCTTGGTCCTACCTCAATTGGATATGCCAGACCAAATTGACCTACCCTGGGAGTCCTTACCCTCTCTAAGGATGGAGATATGGGGATGGGGAAAAGTGGGAAGGCAGGGAAGAGGGGGGGGAGCAGTGATGGGTATGATAGAAAAAATATTAATAATCTTTTAAAGACATGGAAGAAAATAAAAACTGACAAGAAATAAGTCTAAGGTTGGGCATTCATAAGTAATAATAAACCTCTGTGTGTGAGTTATTTGGGAGCTAGGTGGCAGGTCACCCAAAAGAGTTTTAAAAAAAAATAACAGCAATCAAAAACATTTTGGCACACAGCATAGGGCTCTATTTTCCTCAGTGACTAAGAAAGCTTTAAAAGAAGAAGGAGATACAAATCCTTTAAGAATTTCTGCCTGCTGGTGAGCCCTTGAGCAGCCAGTACATTAAGTAGAAACAAACAAACAAACAAAAACTAAATACAAATTCCTGCCACCATACAAACACTGGCATTCTAGAACTCTAGAAAGGTTTACCTCAGTTCCTAGTCATGCATCTCTAGCCAGGCTGTAGGCTTTACTTTCACTACCTGAGAAGCAGGTGGAGTCAGACTAAATCTGTGGGCAGAGATCCAAAGCTGCTCTTTGGCAGGTGATATCTGTCAACAAAGGTTATAACTCTTTCCAGGACTTGACCATTATCATACATTTTCTCTCAGTGACCTTTAAAGATGTCTTAACCCACAGACAACAGGAAGCAGTATAGAGAAAACTACACCCACATTTCCAAGAGTTGGGAGGGTGAGTAGTATTTGGTTATTGGGTGAGTTATATATATTTGTTATGATTTAGGAGAATATATGAATATAAGATCAAAAACAACTGTTAATCTCAGATATTTTGCATTGGCCTGAATTTTGGTATATTGATACAAATTTAAGGTAACTTGTAGAACATATTGTGTGTATTTTTACTCTTGTTTAAAGGACTTTGTTATACTGGGTGTATGTTTCTACTTTTGTTTGGGGTATTGTGTTTATGCAGTTCATTTAAAAATGCAATGTATAAATAAGAAATGAGGTTAGGAGTTGATCTATAATAATCAAGCTTATAGTCATACTAGGTATGTTTTCTAGGTTAAATGGGTATATTTTAAATAGACAAATGGTCTTCAAACACTTCAAAGACCTATATGGCATTAAAAATGTTTTGTTAGCCTAAGGTTTTCTTTATGACAATGGGACACATCTGCCTCTGGCAGCACAACTGCTTCAGAGATGATAGGCATTTAAGAAATGCCTTATGGAGTTTGCCTTCATTGTGGCAGGGTTGGCCACTGGGCAAAGAAACTGTTCTTGCCTTTAGCTGCTGGCCATATGCTGTGCAGACTGGACATATAGGACACACAGGTAGAAGACTGTTGAATTTTGCCAAAACAAAGTAAAAGAGTCCTTCAAAGGTCCTGTTTCACAGAAGAGTCTGCCATATATTCTGAGTCTATAGGCTGGAGACGGATGCTCAAACACTGCTTTGGGTGACTGTCCAGGCACCCAAATGTCTCTGTTATTGGATAATACTATATCCTTCTGGGTCTTTGATGGAGTTGAAGACTAATAGGTATAGATGTAGTTTTCCTTAGTTAAGATATAAAGTAAATTAAGTATAAAATTTTGGATTCATTACAATAGGATATACAATGCATTATTTTCTCTGGATTTGCTAAATACAAATGAACTGAATATTATAAATGTAATTCTTACTTGATAATTATTATTGTATATAGTCTTACTGTGTTTATGCTAAAAACCTTTCTTTTTTATTTAAACAAAAGGGGAAAATGCTGTAGAATATTATTTTAAAGTGTGTAACTTGTTTATGTGGCATTTGTTTAACTCTGTGAACTGTGTTAATGTGCCTGTCTAAAACACCTGATGGTCTAGAGGAAGGAGAGAGACAAAGGCAGGGCTGGCAGGCAGAGAAGATAAAGAGAAGAATTCTAGGAGGAGATGAAGAGAGATGGAGGAGTGAAAAAAGGAGAAAGAGAAAAGGAGAGGAGGATGCTAGGGGCAGCCACCCAGCCACCCAGCCACCCAGCCACACAGCCACACAGCCACACAGCCACACAGCCACATAGCCACCCAGCCACCCAGCCACACAGCCACACAGCCACCCAGCCACACAGCCACCCAGCCACCCAGCCACACAGCCACCCAGCCACCCAGCCACACAGCCACACAGCCACACAGCCACACAGCCACACAGCCACATAGTCACCCAGCCACCCAGCCACACAGCCACACAGCCACCCAGCCACACAGCCACCCAGCCACACAGCCACATAGCCACACAGCCACACAGCCACACAGCCACACAGCCACACAGCCACACAGCCACACAGCCACATAGCCACACAGTCACCCAGCCGCCCAGCAACACAGCCACGCAGCCACACAGCCAGCTACGCAGCCACCTAGCCACACAGCCTCACAATCACCCTGCCACACAGCCACACAGCCACACAGCCAGGTACACAGCCACCTAGCCACATAGCCACATAGCCACCAGGCCCAGCCACAGAGTAAGAGTAAAATTTACAGAAGTAAGAAAAGGTAAAAGCCCAGAGGCATAAGGGTGATGGGTGAAGTTTAAAAAAGTTGACAAGAAACAAGCCAAGGTAAGGCTGAGCATTTATGAGTAATAATGAACCTCCATATGTGATTTATTTAGGAGCTTGGTGATTGATTGGTACCCCAAAAGAGTTTTTTTTTTTAAGTCAACAACAAAACACACAAGATTTAAATTAACTAAGGGAGTGAAAGAACCCTGAAATAAAATGTATACTGATGAAAAACTGTTAAAGACACACACACACACACACAAATAAATGGAAAGAATGTCTTTTCTTATGTTCATGAGTTTGAAGAATTAAGTTGACAAAATACCTGTATTAGTCAATGTTGATTAGAGACTCAATTCAATCTCCATCACAATAGTAAGGACATCTTCATTGGGGAGGGTGGAAATGACAATTCTTCCCCTCCATTCACTCCTCCCAGTACCCATCCCTTCCCCAGATCCATTTATCTTTTCCCTTTAGAAAGATCAGGCCTCCCAGGGATGTCAACAAACAAGGCATAACAAGATGTGATAAGACATGAGGCACAAACCCTCATGTCAAGGATGGTTGAGGCAACCCAGCAGGAGAAAGAGGGTCCCAAGATTAGACAAAGGAGTCAGAGATAGCCCCACTTCCACTGTTAGGAGTCCCACAAGCTAAACAGCCACAGCATGTATGTAGAGGACAAAGCATCATCTCCCTGACTGCCACTTTGGCCTCTGTGAGCCCCTAGAGCCTTGCTTACTTGATTCTGAGGTCAATGTTCTCCTGGTACCCTCTACCCCTCTAGCTCCTACAATCCCTCCTTCCCTTTCTCTACACAATTAGACTTTTTCTGGCAGCTAAGGGAAACAGATGTAGAGCCTCACACCCAAACATTAGGCAGAACGGGGGTGGGGGGGTCACACAGAATAAGTCTGAAGACTATGGGGAGCACAAAAGATCCTGAATGGCTAAAGAAATCTTGGACAAAAACAAAAACAAAAAAAAACAAAAACAAAAACAAAAAAAACAAAAAAACAAAAAAAAACCAAAAAACAAAAAACTGGAGGCCTGTGAAGATGTCATTACTATCGTGATGGAGATTGAATTGAATCTCTAATCAACATTGACTAATACAGGTATTTTATCAACTTAATTCTTCAAACTCATGAACATAAGAAAAGACATTCTTTCCATTTATTTGTGTATGTGTCTTTAAACATTTTTCATCAGTATACATTTTATTTCAGGGTTCTTTCACTCCCTTAGTTAATTTAATTCTTGTGTGTTTTGTTGTTGGTTTTTTAATAAGGTACATAACTTAAAGACATAATACAGATTGTACAGCATAAAAACCAGCCCTATAGACTGATGGAAGAGAGGGGAGAGTAAGCAATAAACCTATGTGTCTACAAACAATGATTCTTGATGAAAAGTGCCAAAAACCTGGGCTCAAAGCAGCAATATTTTCAAAAATGACGCTGGGGAAACTGGGCACTCATAAACCCAAGACTGAAGCATGACCCTTGTCTCTCACCCAGCAGCTAAAAATTGAATTAAAAACCCAAATGTAAGAGTAAAATGTGAAACTACTCAAGGAAAATATAGTGGGGAAATGCTAAGTCCTTCTTATAGGTAGCCATTTTTTTTTTTTTTAGGTCTGACCATAAAACAGCAGTGAACAAAACCAACTTCTTGTTTATTTACGAATTCTTTGACAGCTTCGCACGCGTATAAATATACATTGATCATATTTATCATCATCATTCTCTTAGCCCCTTTCCCACTCTCTCTGAACCCAGCCTTCCTCCCAACAGTTTTCCATCCTACAAAAGGCAATGCATAGATCCAGTGATTAACAGCATTAACCCTTCCAGTCTGTGAGCTTGGGAGCTCTTTCTTCAGCCTTCTTCCTCAGTGAGTGAGTGTTTCCTTCTGTTACGTTTACTTCATACTATTTTCCAGGCTTTTGTGAATGAGATGGCTGCCTGATTTCTTTCCCAATTTGTGTGTCCTTTGGAAGAATGTTGCTTTTCGTATGTTAATTGTCTACCCTGTTTTCACTTAGCTGAGTTTACCAACTCAGGAGTTTTCTAGTTGAGCCGCTAATGCATGGCTCCTCAACCTATGGGTTTCGAACCCTTCGCCAACCCTTTATCTTCAAAAATACTTTATGATTCAAACAGTAGCAAAAGTACAGCTATGAAGAGGCAAAGACAATAACTTTATGATTGAGGGTCACCACAGCATGAGGAACTGTATTAAAGGGTCACGGCGTTAGGAAGGTTGAGAACCAGTCTTTTAAGGTCTTTCAAATATAGAATCATATCATCTGCAAATAATAATATTTTGACTTATTCCTTTCCTATTTGTAGGTTTATGTTTCTTTTGTCTTGCTATTCTAAGATTTCTACCCTATATGAAATAGGAATGGAGAGGTTGGGTAGCTGGGAAGAGACAACATGACCATGGTAACTCTTTTAAAGAATAACATTTAAAACAAGGGGTGACTCGCTTACAGTTCAGAGGTTTAGCCCATTATCATCACAGCAGAGAGCAGGGCAGCATGTAGGCAGAGATGGTGCTGGAGCTGAGAGTCCTTACATTTTGATCCAAAGGCAATAGGAAGTAGACTGGGATATTAAGTATGGCTTGGGACTACATGAGACCTCAAAGCCCACCTCCACAGTGACACACTTCTTCCAACAAGGTCACACCTACACCAACAAAGGCCACACCTCCTAATAGTGCTGCTCCTTTGGGGACCATTTGCTTTCAAATCACTACAGCAGCCTTCTTGTTTCTGGTAGTACTAAGAGTACTTTGAGATTTTCTCCATTAAGTATAATGTTGGCTGCAGGTTTGTCATGTATAACCTGTATTATGTTGAGATACGTCCCTTCCATATTCAGTCTCTCTGCAGCTTTGTATCATGTCAGACTTTATAAAAGGCCTTTTCTCTATCTACTGAGATGATCATGTGCTTCCTGTCCTTGAGTCCATTCAGGAGTTAAATTACATTTTTTTAAAATTTACACATATTGAGCCATCCTTGCATCCCTGGAATGACACCTACTTGATAATGATGTATGATTTTTTTATTTGTTTTTGAGATTTATTTTCAAGTGTTTTAATGAGTAATTTTGTATCTATATTCATGGGAGAATTTAAACCATGATTTTTTTTCCTTTCTTTTTTTTTTCTGTATCTACCTGGTTTCTCTTTTTCTTTCTCTTTTTTTCTTTGTCTTCTTGTAAGCATAACTTACTTTTATATTTTACATAATAATTTGATAACCTGTAGCATTAGTTCTACAGTGAGATCTGGTAGAGTTTTTCACTGTCTCCATCTGGCTCTGAGCTTGTTTTAATTGACAGATTATTTTATTACTCCTTTAATCTCATTGCTTTCTACAGTTTGATAAATTACTTACCACAACTTGGTTTTGCTTTGGCGGGTCATATACATCTAGCTATTTATCCATTTCTTTTAGATTTTCCAGTTCAGAAAACTGTAAGTTCTAAGGAATACCTTCAGTTATAGCGTCCCCCTTCCAATGTAATCTTACTAATTCTTCTCTCTCTTCCCTCAGTTAATTTGACTAAGGATTTTCCAATCTTTTTAAAGAAGTCATTCTTTGTCTGATTTTGTGTGGGATTTTTAAAGACTTACTTTATTTTTAATTATGTGTATACGTGTGTGTAAGTATGCAGGTGCCCTTGGAGTCCAAAAGAGGACATCAGATCCCCTGGAGTGATCTCTCTCTCTCTTTCTCTCTCTCTCTCTCTCTCTCTCTCTCTCTCTCTCTCTCTCTCTCTCTCTCTCTCTCTCTCTCTCTCTCTCTCTCCTTGTCTCCCTCTCCCTCTCTCTCTCTTTGTCTCTCTCTCTCCCTCTCTCTCTCTCTCTCTCTCTCTCTCTCTCTCTCTCTCTCTCTCTCTCTCTCTCTCTCTCTCTCTCACACACACACACACACACACACACAAACACTGAATTCTAGTTCTTAATCACTTAGCCATATCTCCAGCCCTGAATTTGTAGGAATTTTTATCACTTGGTGTCTTTTTTTCATTAACTTCTGCCTGTATTTTAATCATTTCTTTTTGTCTACTTATTGTGGGTTAGGCTCCTTCTTATTTCTCTAAGGCCCTAAGGTGCATTATCAAGTTATTTGTGGTCTCTCTGGTTTTATTTTGTTTTTTTAATGAAGCACCTGTACCTGTGAGATTCCCTCAGTTCTGTTTTTACTGTTTCCCGTAGGTTTGGGTATGCTGTATTTTCCTATTCATTCAATTATAGAAAGCTTTTAGTTTTCCTTATTAATTCCTTCAATGACCCATTCTCCACTCAGTTGTGTGCTGCTCAGTCTGCAGGAGTCTGATTATGCTCTCCAGTTTCTCTCGCTGTTCATTTCTACCTATCTCCCATGTGGTCAGATTGAATGCAAAAGATTATTTCAATTGCCCTGTATGTGTTAACCTTGCTTTGTGTCCTGGTGTGTGATCTGTACTATGTGCAGACCAGGGGGCTGCTAAGAAGAACGCATTCTGCAGTGTTAGGATGCAGGGTTAGGATGAAGTAGATACATTTTAGGTCCACTTGAGCTGTGATGTCACTTAACTTAGATGTTTCTGTTTATTTTTTGTTGAGACAACCAGTCTATCAGCAAGAGTGGAGTATTGGAGTTACTATCGTTGTGTTGAGGCTAATCTGTAGTTCTAGTTAATGTAGTAAGAGGTTTCTGGCCCGGACTTTCGGGCCTAGCCTCAAGGTTTAGACCCATGGACCCACAGACCCTCAGAGACACACAGATGCTTACAATAATTTTAGGCTGATTGGCCTAAGGCCCAGGCATATATTGCTAACTCTTTACCCTTAATCTAACCCATGACTCTTATCCTATTCAGCCATGAGGCTCGGTACCTTTTCTCAGAGCAGCATAGTTGTCCTCTGCTTCTTCTGGCTTCTCTCTGGCATTCTGCTCTTCTGCAGGTTCCTAGAGTCTTCTTAGTCTGGTAGCCCCGCCCTCACTTCCTGTCTGCTTTTGGCCAATAAGCGCTTTTTATTAAACCAGTGGTTGGGACAATTACTTACAATGGAACAACATAATCCCCCTACAATTTAGTAGTATTTGTTTTATGGAATTATGTGCACCTGTGTTCAGTGTGTGCATGTTTGAACTGGTATGATGTGACCATTTTGGCCTGATGTCTATTTTCTCAAATATTGAAATAAAGGGGAATGGAACTCTGCTTGTTTCCTGATTTCTTTTGCTTGGAATGTCTTGGCTCACTCTTTCATTTTGCTATAGCGTCTGTCTTGAAGGTGAGTGTGTATTTTTTGGAGGCTACACAAAGAGCAGTTCTGTTTCCCTATCCAATTTGCTATTCTGTGTATTTTGATTGGATAAATGAAACAATTAGCACTCAGTTATTATTGAAAGGTGTGTATTAATTCTCATGATTCGGTTGATTTTATGGCTCTTGCTTCTTTCTCATTTGCTCATGGCATGTATTTTCCCTCAGTAAGTCTCTGAGACCTGCTCAATCTATTCCTCAGCCCAAAGTAGCCCTCCCTATAGCCTCTGTAGTGGTCAGGAATTCCTTCCTTCAATTTATGACAGACAACAGTACCAAGTATACTGCCAGGTATACTGCTGTAGCCTTTCAAACTTTTATTTACATCAGTGCAAGCCCTTGTGGCTTCTGAGATTTCCACTGACAAAAACAGCTGTTATCTGCTGAGCCTGCTGTTAGGTAGCAGCTTCCCCGAGACTGAATTCCATCTCCGAAGGAAGCTCCTGAAGACAGAAAGTCAACAACTCAAAATAGCTTCAGGAAATCTCTGAAACTGGCCAGACTCATTAGACCCCCCTCCTTCCCAAGAATAAATAATAAAGACTGTTGAGAGTCACTCGTAGACAAGTCAAGCTGCACAGAACACTCTTAGACCAGACCAGCTGCCTGGAAGAAGCAGAAACCAGCCGAGATGTCTGGAAGAGGTTTAGACCAACTGAGGAACTTGGAGATGACACTATTCAACACTGTGCTCCACATTCTCAGCTTTTACAAGTTGTCACTTGTGCTAGGGTGGGCGCTGGTGATGCAGGTGTCTTTGAGTCATTTCTGCTCCTGTAAGTGACTCCAATAAAACTCACTGGGTCACCAAGTTGAACTTTGGTGGTGTCCAAACTTTGGTCTGTGTGGGCTCTCCATCTGGAATAGATAGACATGTGCATTGCATTCCCCCAAGAAAGTCTGTCATACAACACCTGCCTTTATATGTGACTTGGACCTCTCTTGCAGCTTTTAATATGCTTTTTGCTCTGTGTAGTTAATGTTTTAACTATAATATGGTGTGAGGAATCTCTTTTCCGTTCCTGTTGACTTGGTGTTCTGTGTGTATCCTGTAACTGGTTGGTCTGCTCTTTCCCTGGAGTTTGAAAGTTTTCTCCTAAGATTTTTCTATGACTTTGGCTGAAAATATTTCTATCGCCTTCTTTACTTGCTGGTAATTCTCAGATTTGTTTTCTTACTAATTCCATCAAGACATTTTTTTTTTTAGAGTGTGGGCTAGTAAGATATCATAGTGAGTAAAGGCACTTGCCACCAAGTGATCTGAGTTTAATCCCCAGGGTCTACATGAAGGAGCGATTCCTGAACTGTCCTCTGTCACCACATTCACACCATGACACACATGTACTGATACGTAATTTTTTAATGAAATTCATCATTGACTTTACTAAACGATCCAATTTCTCAGACCTTAAATGGGCCTCCACGGGGCCCATTCTGATGGTGAGCCTCTCCAATGGGCTCTTTATTTGGCTTATTGAACCCTTCATTCCCAACATCATTTGTTTGATTTTCTTCATTATTTCTGTCTTATCGAGTAAATCGTCATATCCTGACCTCCTTACTTCAGTTAGCTGTTGTCTACGATGCCTTAGAATTTACTCGGGAGTTTACTGGCTTCCTCTCTGAATTCTTTGACCCTGTCTTCACTGTGAGCCATTACTATGGGATTAGCACTTTTTAGACCAGACTCGTTGCCTTGGACATTCATGTTACTTCTACTTCTGTCCCAGGGAATGCATATTTAGAGTCGTTTGCTGCTTGGGGCTTCCTGGCACAATCTGTGTTGAGTAGACATTAGGACAATGCTTGGTGTGCCCTCAGGTTAGCTTATGTATTATCTTTCCCCAAGAAGGTATAAACAAATGTCTGTTCATCCCAGAATAGACACCATTAACAGACCAAAGCGTAATTTTACCAAAGTCCAACTTTAGCCACTAAGTCTATTGGACTTTTCTTACAGAGCATGGGTGACTCCAAAACAGCTGCATTGCTATAGCAAAGTCCTATCCCACCGTGGATGAGCTCATGGAAGCTGTATGATGGAGTCCTTCTTTCAACTAAACTTCTACTCCCTACGTACTCTTGGATCACTTGCAGTTGAGGGAGCGATGAGGGGCTCATGACCTCTCCTCGACCTATTAGGGAGTGTCTGCTGATGTATTATTGCTCTACTCCAGTTTTCTTGGATACTGATTCAAGTTAAACTCTATGCCAAGACAGCATCATATTATGTCTGGAGGATAACACATCACACAAAGTCTCCGCCCTGTTCTCCATCTCTTGCATTCATCCTGCTTCTTCCCCGGTTCCTGAACCTTGGAAGGGGTGATGTATCCATTATCCTTTGAGTACTGGGTCACCTGGCAACCGTATCACTTGTTTGCAGCTGTTTTGTAAGTTAGGTCTCCATCAGCAATCACAGCCCACTGTTAGCTTCCCCACAGCCAAGGCCAGCATTGGTACTCTGGTGTAAGCACAAAGGTTTAGAAGGCAATTTGACAGGTGCATCACAGCACTTAACAAAACAATAGCAGTTGCTTCCCCCTGGGTACTATCACTTTCTACACCACAGGTTTTTACCTCCACTTACAGCACCAGATGTGAATTCCCTCCTGTGGGGCAAGCCTTAAATTTAATCAGAAAGTTGCTAGTTGTACCCAAAACAGTTCATAAAGCTATTACACTAGCTGGTACAGCTTCTGTGGCATCTGGATAGCCTGGCAGCACGCAGGGGCCACAGCCAAACTAGGCTCCCTGTGACAATTCTCCCCAGTAGCCTGCATAGCACTCTCCAGCGCTGTGGAAACTCACCAGCAGGAAGGAAACACTCACAAGTCAGTTCCAGCCTGATTTCACTGTTCTGGGCCTCCCTAGCCAGCAGCCACTCTTAGGGAAGTAACACCCAGGCACTGGGATTTTCATCTAACAGCCAAGAAACAAACAAAAACTCACTTGTATTGTTTTTACTGCTTAATTTGGTCTGAGGGCTTTTTTACAAGTCTATAAGACACCCAAAGGTTGGCATTAAAACAGAGTGGGTAGGATCTCAAAAGGCACCCCTACAAACACACACACACCTCAAAAGGAAGAGCTATATTGAGCACAGTTGTGACTGTGAGAAGCACCACTTTATCTACCGCTCATTAATTCCGTGAGCTGAACTATCCTCCTGGGGCCCTGTCATGGGGCCCATTGCATACCCCTCCATCCCAATAGCTTCAGTAGAGTTACCTCAAACTGCTTAGCCCAACCTTGGTCCAAGGTGAAACAGGATTGTGCTTGTGTCTGTCACTTGAGTTGGGTCTGACAAGCTTCGACATGCAGCCAGTATACTGCTTTCTTCAGCCATACCCAAGTACTGTCAGAGACGCTGGGCTAGCCCTGCTGTGGTCCCCACTTCACATTGTCTCTCCCTCAGCAGCACAGTAGCCAAGTGAAAGATTTCCACTCTGGGCATACTGCTGTACATGAGATAAATGTACAGTTTACTCTCCAGGGATAACGGTCCAGCCTTGGAACAAGCTTGCTCTTTCTCATCTACGGTGTTTTAACATTTATGCGAACTGTTTCTCAGATTTGAAAACTCTTGGTAACTTCTCAGCTGGCTTTCACTCCAGCTTAACACAAACCTTGCCACATTCACAATGGACTGACCTGGTGTCCTGGTCTGCTTACTGTTGCTGTGATAAACACCATCACCCAAACTACTTTGTGGGGGTATTTGGCTTACACTTCCAGGTCACATCCATCACTGTGAGGAGTCAGGGTGAGAACCCAAGTAGAAGCAGAGAACCATGGAGAAACACTGCTCCCAGATTCACATTCTAAGCTCAGGTCCACCTACTTAAGAACGGGACCCCAGTGGGCTGGGACCTCCTATACCAGTTATCAATCAAGAAAATGCCCCCATAGAGATGCCCACCAAGAGCCAGTCTAATAGAGGTAATATCTTAACTGAGGGCCCCCTCTTCCATATGTGTCAAGCTGACAGTGAGGATCAGCCATCCCACCTGGGCAAACTATCTCCCCATTTTTTTGTCCTTAAAAAAAAAAAAAAAAAAAAAAAAAAAACTCATCTAAATTTTTTACCACTTCTAAATCTAATTTACATGCCAGGCTCAGTCACTCAATCTGTAAACGCCTCTCCTGTTTCATAAACACCATCTCTGACCCTGGGGCTCCATACACCGCTGAAGTTTTATAACATCTTTGAAGACTTTGTTAAGCTAGCAAAATCTTTAATGCTCTCTGAGCATAGTCTTATCAGATCTGACAAACCTGAAATCAAACACCGCCTCTCACATCCCCAGTCCCCTCAATAATGATGTTCTCTCTCCTACTGTCTTGGGATCTTTGCTAGCAGTAACCAGCCTCTGGCGGCTCATATGGGCCATTCCATCAGTGTAATGGGTCTTTCTTTAAATCACTAGCTCTTAAATAATGACACAAATAAAAAATAGTAAAAATTATTTTTACCAGTTATGAAAGCTTGGACTTAGCTTAAGCTTGTTCCCAACTAGCTCTTAAAACATAAATACCCACTTACATTAAGTTAGATTCTGACACATGGTTCATTACCTCTCTTCAGTACCATAATCCTGCTTCCTCTGTGTCTGGCTGAATCTCCTGCCTCAGATTCTTTCCCAGAGTTTCTGTCTCTGCCCAGAAGTCCTGCCCATTCTCTACTGCTTAGCTATTGGGCCATGCAGCTCTTTATGAGACCAATCAGAAAGTGCCGTAGGCAGGTTAGGAAGAAGAACAGAGACACGTCATCATATAGTATACAAAAAGGTTATCCCAACACATCAGAGACTGATGCCTCTCAGAATGCCTCAGGTTATGTAGCCTTTGTCTCAAAAAAGAATGAGCAAATACATTACTCAGTTTCTCCATTCAGACCAGTCCCATTAGCCCCGGTGTCAGTTTCTCACATCAGCCCATGAGTGGTTCTTTTACTTCTTGTTTAAATGTCATTCACAACTCCAACAGTTTAGAGGTTGAATACTCCCTGACTGTGAGGTTTTCACACACCGGACCATTATTAAGATCCCTGTCTTGGGGTGTAATTATGAACAGAACTGCAGAGCATCATGTTAAGTGAAAGAACTCATATACAAATAGTCTGTGGGGTTTTTTTAATAACTAAAACTACATTTGATCTGAATGTAGAATAGTGATTACTAGCAGCTGCCAATGGAGGGAAATTGAAAAACAGGTATCACCAAAACACACTTAGATAAAAATAGTAAATTCTGGTGTTCAGCACGCCAGAGGTGACTAGTTTTCAACAATGTATCACACATTTTATGAAAAATTGGAAGGAAAGAGGTTGAAGAGTATAAATATGAGAAATATTAAGAAAACAACAAAGCTCTTACCTTAATTTGGGTCAGTACACATTATTTGCAGTGCATATTGTATGGATTGAATTACCAACACTGTACCCCATAAAATGTATAAGAGTTACACAGAAGTCAAACTATTTAAAAATTAAACAAACCTTAGACAAATACCCTGGGCTAGAGAGATGGCTCAGAAGTTAAAAACACTTGTAGTGCAATCATGAGAGTCGGAGCTCAGACCCCAGCGTGTACATAACAAGCTTGGCATCCTTCAGATAACTGTAACCCAAACTCCAGCAATCAAGACACTCTCTTCTTGCTTCCACACTTGCATGTACACATTCACATCCACTCTTGAGTGACACACACACACACACACACACACACACTCACAAATACAGTAGGAAAGTGTTTAAAAAGAAATTATCAATTAAAAAAAAATTACTTACTTTCACCTCCTTCCCCCAATAAAACACTGTGTATAGCAGCTCTATCTCCTGTCTCCTAGAACAAAATATACATTCCTGGAGTATTTCTTAGAACCATGAGGAGTAAGAGAGCCTGAAATCATAAGTGGCTTTTAAAATCTGTGAAAACACGGGAAATAGCATTTCAGACATTGGACAGCACAGAACTGTGATTGCCGAGAAAAAGAAAAACCATAATAAAGACCCATCATTCAAGGCTTCCTGCTACGAGGTAATTTCCCATGTGTGTCGCAGAGAGATAGACTCCAAACACAGCCCAGTAATTTCATTCATCTGAGGGGACATGAAAGTGCAGAGAGGTCAAGAAAACGAAATACTGAGAGGAGGAAGCCACACAGAGAAAGAGTTCCAGAAATTTATGTAAGCATTCCCTTGAGTCTTTGACTAAATACCAAGATATGTGTGCATAGGATGAAATCCCATGAAATGAAGCAAAAATAACCTCAGGAAAGAACAACTACCACAGAGATGCTGAGAACTATAAGACAAATGTTAAGGCTTGAATATCAAGAGCCGCCCCCAAAAGGGCCCCAGCTGGTGACTCTGTTTTTAGAGATTCTGGAAACTTTCGATGTGAGCTGGCTGGAAGAAGTAGGTCACTGAGGTCATTTCAGGAAGTCCCTTGTCTTGGGTATAGCCTCTGTCACATTCTCCCACTGTCACGGTGACCTGTACTAAACTCTCAGAAACCATGAGACACGGCAGATTGGTTCCTTTTTACATTGTTTCTCTCAGGTATTGTTCACAGCAATAACAAAGTCTGGCTAACATGCCAAGGAAGCCCAAGAGCCAGAGATCATTTCTGTCTCTACCCTCTGCACTGTAGAAACATTAGTCAATATACCAACAGTCAGTGAGACACAAAAATGACCATCTATGCATGCCGAATGTAGTGCTGTGCACACCTTTAGTCCCAGCATCCAGGAAACAGAGGAAGGAGGACCTGCTAGAGGCTAGACAGAATGAGACTCTATCTAAAATAAGTGCCTTAGAAAAGAAACTAAGTGAGCCGCACTGTGAAGGCTCCCCCACGTCATTACTACCACAGCCCTTGAAAGGATGAAATTGATCCACAGCCACTAACTGAAAACCCAAGGGAAGAAAATCAAAGTAACTTTCAAAAGATAGCAATAATGCAAAACGATACAGATCATTGCTACTGTTGCTATTTATCTCCTAGAATCTGGTCCTAAGACCCCATTGCTACAGACACTGCGTGCTTTGGTTGGGGCACTGAGAAAAAAAAAACCTGTAATGGAGCTGGAAGCTGCCTACTGCTGACGCTTCCATAGGACTGGAAGTGACTACATAGGCTGCAGAGTGAGCTGTCATTCAATAGTCTTACTTAGCTGTGGACCCTACATGCTACTAACATACCAGGTCATCTATGTCCACTAACACATTCGTGGCATGACTGGTATGGGGGTGGGGGCGTCAACCAACCACTTTCTGATTGAATTTGAGACCCAATCTACATTAGGGAATTAATACCTGGTACTTTAGACGTGGTCAAAACCCATGGATGAGAGGATATGGATCCTGATGGAAAAGTTACTGTTCTGTTGCTGAATGAACTTGATGCACTCATATAAATAGGTTGTTCATAAATTAAAAATAAAACTGAATGAATATAGCACAGTTTACACTGAGTCTTTGGCATCATGCAAGTCAGGATTGGGTATTTTTTCTATCCTGAATATACTACGGTATACCCTGTACGGCTTGTTGAAGAAAAGACTACACCTTTATAAACAAAAACAAAACTGTATTAGCATCATTGTATTGAGCAAAATACAGGCCAGTTATGTAGTGGATTTATGATATCACATTGTAAATAATTGTCCCGCCTATGAGTTTAATAAAAAGCGCTGATTGGCCAAAGGCAGACAGGAAGTATGGGCGAGGCTACCAGACTAAGAAAATTCTGGGAACAGGAAGAACAGAGCAGAAATGCCAGAGAGACTCCAGAGTTGCCAGATGAGCCAGAAGAAGCAGAGGACAACTATGCTGCTCTGAGAAAAGGTACCAAGCCCCGTGGCTGAACAGGATAAGAGTCATGGGTTAGTTTAAGGGTAAAGAGTTAGCAAGTTATATGCCTGGGCCTTAGGCTGATCAGCCTTAATTAATGAAAGCATCTGTGTGTCTCTTTGGGACTATGGGACTGCAGGTCTGCGGGTCCAGATCTTGAGGCTAGGCCCACAAGTCTGGGCCAAAAACCTCTTACTATGCAGTATCAAAAGAGCTCATCTATGCTGGGCTGGGCCAAGGCAATGCTCTGGTGGTTGGAATAAAAAAGCTGTTTCCTGGGGTGGTGAACAGTGAAGCTTGATCTGAAGGAAGGAGGTTCTAAGTCACAGAACTCTTCACTTTGACCTTGACAGGCATTTCCCCAGGTAGCCACCTTTAACATTGTCAATATTTATTGAACTGAACACTTAAGATGAATTCATTTTACTACCTACACCATGCAAATAACTCAATAAGCAAAATGCATACTATACCTAGGTTAGAGATACATACGCCACTGCAGATGACAAAATCGTGGATTTCTTCTGCTTCTGAAGCTCCTATACCCAGATAGGCAAAAAATGCAATTTCAAGATGTCAGCATCCAATACCCACAGGGACTCTATAGGGAACCCTCTGGCCATGCTGACTGTGAATCAAAACAGTATCGTCACTCTCCTATCCACCAGGACACCAGGGGCATTTAAAATGCCTCTGTCTCATCCACAGCCCTGTAGCAGACCACTTGTAAAGGCCTGTTCTCCCTCAATGGGGACTCGGATGGACTTCATGGCAGACACAGATTCCTCCTTCCTGAGGACCCTCTCATAAGCCCACCTCTTCTAATCCATCCCCATTCCTTTATGTTATCCCTCAATATCTAGAAAACACATTCTACCTGGAACACCCAGTGACCACACCTGGAATGAACTCTGAGTCCTACAAATAATCACACATTCCCAAGAGGACAACAGAAACCAAGGAACAGACCACCCAACTGACAAAGACAAGACTGGTTGTCAACATCTAGACTCACAATTGTTCCAAACCCAGATGTCTAGAGGCCAGAACAAAAACATAAACATTAACACATGAGACAGTATGTCTCTGTGTAACCCAGTAACGCTGCCACAGTAGCCCTAAGGAACACAATATTAGCTAAATCAAGACAAGGAACTCAAAATAGCTATCTTGAATATGCTTAAGTGTCTTGAGGAAGATAATGAAGTCTGTGAAAATGCAAACAGTCAAATGAAATGATTTTTTTAAAAAAGAATTCAAGACATGTAGTGAAATCTAATGAAGACATAGAATCACTAAAGAAAACTCAAACTTAGGTAAAGCTAGAAATGAAAAGTTTGGATAGTCAGGGTGAAGCCTAGCCCACAGAGGACAAGAAATGGAAGAAAGAACCTCTGTGGGAGATTGTGTTGTTTCATGGTAAATAATTGTCCCACCCACTGCTTTAATAAAAAGCGCTGATTGGCCAAAGGCAGGAAGGAAGTGTGGGCGGGGCTACCAGACTAAGAAAACTCTTGAGAACAGGAAGCACAGAGCAGAAGGCCAGAGAGAAGTCGGAAGAAGCAGAGGACAACTATGCTGCTCTAAGGAAAGATACCAAGCCGCATGGCTGAACAGGATGAGTCATGGGTTAGATGAAGGGTAGAGAGTTAGCAAGTTACATGCCTAGGCCTTAGGTTGATCAGCTGAAAACTATTGTAAACATCTGTGTGCCTCTGTGGGACTGTGGGACTGCAGGACTTCGGGACTGTGGGACTGCGGGTCTGTGGGTCCTAAACCTTGAGGTTATGCCCGAAAGTCTGGGCCAGAAACCTCCTACTACAAACCTCAGACATTGAAGACATGATAGAAGACATGATTACCTCAGTCAGAGAAAATGTTCAGTCTAAAAAGTACAGGCACAAAACATCCAGGAAATCTGGAACACTAGCTATGAAAAGACCAAACCTATGGTAAAATGTGATGGGTATTTCTGGTTGTCGTCAGTTGACCACATCTGGAATTAACTGAAAGCTAAGTGGCTGGGTGTTTCACCTGGAAGTTTTCTGCTTTAAATCCTTTGAGGTGGGAATTCACCTTGAATATGAACCACACCTTCTGGTGGCAGAGGCAGAGGAAGAGGCAGGTAGATCTCTAGGTTTGAGGCCATCCTGGCCTACAGAGTGAGTTCCAGGACAGCCAAGGCTACACAGAGAAATCCTATCTTTAAAATTTTTTTTAAAAGTAAAAAAAAAAAAAAAAAAGAAAAGAAATAGAAATAACAATACCAAAATAAATAATACAAAGAATCAATGAGATGAAGACTTAACTCTTTGGAAAAAAATAATAAGGTAGATAAACCCTTAGCCAATGTAGTAAAAGACAGAGAAAATCCAAATTAATAAAATTAGCCATGAAAAGGTGAGGGGCATCACAAAAGATGCCAAGGAAATTCAAAGACTCATAAGGGCATACATTAAAATTTTAAAGAATTTAGAACCTAAAGGAAATGGATAATTTCACCTATCAAAGTTAAATAAAGATCAGGTAAGTAATTTATATTAGTTAGGATTCTCTTAAAGTCACAGAATTTGTAGAATGAATATCTCTCTATGTATATAAAGAGGATTTATTGAAATGACTTATAGGCAACGGGCCAGGTAATTCAACAAACATCTGTGAACAGAAAGTCTAAGAATTCAATAGTTGCTCAATCCACAGGTTGGATGTCTCAGCTTGTCTTCAATATATTCTGGAATGCTGAAGGACTAGGCCAGGGATAGAACGGATGTACTAGCAAGGCCAGGGCAAGCAGACAAAGGGTAAAAGCTTCCTTCTTCTATATCTTTATATAAACTTCCAGCAGAAGGTCTGGCCAAGATGGACAGTATGTCTTTCTTCCTCAAGATCCAGATCAAAGGCATGTGTCTTTCTTCCTCAAAGATCTGGGCTAGATCTGAACCAACTTCAAACCAAGCCAAAAAAAAAAAAAAAAAAATCTCACACAGGTGTGCCCTCCATTTCTGGATTATAGTTCGTTCCAGATGTAGCCAAGTTGACAGCCAATAACAGCTGTCACCCAATTTAAACAGACTTATAACCCCTAGTAAAATAGAAATAATCATTAAAAATCTCTCAACTGAGAAAAAGTTCAGGGCCAGATGGATTCAGCAGAATTCTACCAGACTTTCCAAAAAGAGTTAATGTGAGCACTCTTCAAATTATTCCGCAAAAATTGAAACAGAAGGAAGATTGCCTAATTTCTTTCCTAGGGTCACATTACCCTGATACCTAAATCACAAAATGATCCAAGAAAGAAAGAAAATCACAAACCAGTTTTCCTTAGGAGCAAAGATGTAAAAATGCTCAGTAAAATAGTTGTAAGTCGAATCCAAGAACACATCAAAAAAGATCGTCCACTATGATCAAACAATCTTCATCCCAGAGATGCAGTGATGGCTCAGTGTATGAAAATCAGTTAGTGTCATTCACCATACAAACAAAGAAAAGCACCCGCCTGATCATCTCATTAGATGCTGAAAAGGCCTTTGACAATTCCAACACGCCTTTGTGATAAAAGTCCTGGAGTGACCAAGGTTACAAGGGGCATACCTAAACATAAAAAGGCAATATACAGCAATCCTATAGTCAACATCCAATTAAATGAAAATAAACTCAAAGCAATTCCACTAAAATCAGGAGCAAGACAAGACTGTCCACACTCTCCATATCTATTCAATAGAGCACTTGAAATCTCAGCTAGAGCAGTAAAACAACTGAAGGAGATTAAGGGGATGCAAATTGGAAAGGAAGGAGTCAAAGTAGCATTGCTTGTGGATGATATGGCAGTCTACATAAGTGATCCCAAAAACTCCACCAGGAAATTCCTAAACACTTTATTCTTACTATTATTAGTAGTAGTGTAAATAAAGTGTTCTGCTTGCATGTATGCCTGCACACAAGAAGGGGGCGCCAAATTTCATTGTAGATGGTTGGGAGCCACCATGTGGTTACTGGGACCTGAACTCAGGACCTCTGGAAGAGCAGCCAGTGCTCTTAACTCCTGAGCCATCTCTCCAGCCTTTAGGGAAATCCTATAGTTAGTAAACACTTAGAGCAAAGTGACTGGATACAAGATTAATTTAAAAATGACTCAGCAGCCCTCCTATATACAAGTGACAAGCAGCGTGAGAAAGAAGTCAGGAAAACAACACTTTTCACCATAGCCTCAAATAATATAAAAAACACATTGATGTAAGTATAACCAAGCAATTGAAAGTCTTCTACGATTAAAAAAAAAAAAATTCAAGTCTTTGAAGAAATTGAAGAAGATATTAGAAGATGGCGATACTTTGAGATTTCATCTTATACCAATTAGAATGGCCAAGATTTAAAAAAACAAAACAAAACAATTCATGAGCAAGAGGTGCACTCATCCATTGCTGGTAAAAGTGCAAACTTATATAGTTACTATGGAGACTCTTAGGAATCTGGGGATAGATCTACCTCAAGATCCACAGTACCACTTTCGGGCGTATACCCAAAGGATTCTACATCCTACTATAGAGACATTTGTTTATCTATGCTCATTGCCAGTCTATTCATAATAACCAGAAACTGGAAACAGCCTAGATGTCAGTCAGCTGATGACTATATAATGTAAGTAGTGTATTTACATTTTGGAATATTACTCAGCTGGGAAAAAATTAATTCACAGATAAGTTGTTGGAATTAGAAAAAAAAAAAAAAACCTGACTGAGGAACTCAGACCACAAAGTACAAATATAATATGTATTTCCTTATATGTGGATGTCAGCTTGTAAGTCTTCAATAGGTGTGCTACAATCCATATAACCACACAGGTTATATACAGAGAAAGAGAATAGATTGGAGAGAAGGAACCCCTGAAGAGAAGGAAACAGAATATAGGATTATAACTGGACGGAGGAGAGAAAGCCCCAACTAGATATGTCTCACCACCAAATGACACCTCCAGTTTTAGGTTACATCTAATTGAGTTGTTGTCCAAAATGGCCCATGGAAATTCCCAAACAATCCAGGGTATTGCTAAGACTATTGATAGTTCTTCCCAAACAGATGATAAGGCCCTATTGCTGAAGACAACACCTGCTGAATTCATTGAATGCAGAGAAATTGAACTGGCACCTACCTAGAGCCTTCCCCCTACTGATTGGTGTTCATGCCCTGCAAAGTATTCTGTTCCCTACCAAAAGAGAAAGGTAAACCAACTCTGCCACAAAACCCTCAACCTACAAGTAACCTGGCTGTATGACATGCTGGTGTTATACACACACGGGAGTTGTGGTTAAATCACTGTTGGACTGGATTTCAGGCACACTCCATGAAATGAAACCCAAGCCAAGGGTATCCAAGAACACAAGACTAAAGCCCACTAGTCTGTTAAAGCAGTGGTTCTCAACCTGTGGGTTAAGACCCCTCTTGGGGGTTGAATGACCCTTTAACAGAGGTCCCATATCAGATATTTATATTATGATTCATAACAGTAGCAAAATTACAGTTATAAAGTAGCAACAAAAATAATTTTGTAGCTGGGGGTCACCACATCATGAGGAACTATATTAAAGGCTCTCAGCATTAGGAAGGTAGAGAACCACTGTGCTAAAGGAGCATAGCAATAAAATGACTTCTAACAACATTCTGCTACACCCATAGGTTCAGTGTCTCACTCAGCCATCATCAGAGAATCTTTCTCCTGGACAATATTCAGAGCGTGAGAGACCGTGAATACTCAGTCCTAAATGGGATGTCTTGATCCCTCCACTCAAGCCTATGAAGAAGTAGGCGGGTAGAAAGATTGGAACAGCCAAAGGAGCTGGAAGAAATCGGGGAAACAACTTTCTAGGAACAGCAAGACAGGCACACACATGAACTCAGAGACTGGCAGCACTCACAGAGCCAGATTGGGGTCCCAGTGCTGAGAAAGGAAATGGGCACAAGCCCCCACCCCTAATCTAGAAGCTCTCTCCAACTGATAAGCGCTAACAGAGACTTACTGGGTACACAGATCACACTTAAGCACAGTAGACGGCCAACACAAATGAATTCAGTGTTGTTTTTGAAGACTTTGTTTTTTTCACATTGTAAGTCTTTCGCTTATATGTTACAGTTTCAGTTTTGTGTTTCTAGGGAATTTCTGTGTGAAAGGATGTGTGTCTCTGCATCTGTGTGCGTTTCTTCTGCCTTCTTTGACCTTTTTTTTTTTTCTTTGTTTTGTTCTGTCCTGGCTTGTTTGATTTTTATTGTCTTATTTATTTGTTTATTTTAGATGCTTGTTTGTTTTTGAGAGGGAGAGAGAGGATGTGGATTTGGGAGGTAGAAAGCCGAATTTCAGAGGAATTTGGGGGAGGGATTTAGGAAAGAAAAATCATGATCAGAACAGATTGTATGAAAAACAGTCACCGCTGCATTGATTTTTTACAGTACTTCAATGTTCTTGGTTTTCAAGCCAGAACACGTGTATTTAGGTAAAATCACATTTGTAAAGTCCTTAACCTACTAAGCCCAGAGTTCTACAGACTACCCTCATGATGGAGCTCCCGGATTTTGTTTTAGTGACTAAATAAGAGAAAATCTAATTCTGTGTGTGCAAAATAACCATATTTTTTTTAGAAATTTTTTAAAACATGCCTATCGCTAAAACATTAAGATGATAAAATCAGGAGTTGGAAAGATGGCTTCGCAGTTCAGAACACTTGCTGCTCTTGCAGAGGACCCAAGTCCAATGCCCAGCACCCCACAACCTAAAAATTACAACTAAAATCCTTTTCCTTAAAGCTAAGTATAGTGGTCCATGTCTTTAATCCCAGCATTTGAGAGGCAGAAGCAGGCAGATCTCTGAGTTCAAGGCCAGCCTGGTCTAAGAGCAAGTTTCAGAACAGCCAGGGCTACACAGAGGAGCCTGTTTTCAAAAATTAAAACAACAATAAAAATGTCCCTGGCTCATGGAGGCTGCATGTCATGTTGACGTAACTTACCCCCCCCCCGTCCCCTTAGGACTTAATCTCCACAGTCTAATGAAGATGGACATGTAAACGTGGAACTTTCAGATATGACCAAATGTTTTGGGGCTTCTATGTATCAATAATTGAATTCTAATGCTGACTAGTATTGTGGTATATGAGTACACTACAATATGTCCATCCATTCACTTTGTTGATAGAAATTTGGGCTATTTCCATCTCAGAGTTATTAAAAGTAGGCTGCTGTAAATATTTGTGCACAAGTGTTCTGTGGACATATTTTTCATTTTTCTTGCAACGCTCATTCAGAAAAGAAAAAAAATATTTACAAAGTCTCTCGAGTTATAAGACAGCCTCCGAATTATTCTGTTTTTAACTCTTAAGGGGAAATGGTTACCTTCAGACAACACTGAGTGATAACCAACTCCTCAGGAGATGTCCTGTGGAAATGGTGAGAGACCCCTCTGTCTCTCACCATAAATTTTAAGGGATTTATCCAATTAGTATTTTTCCCTAGAAATACAGTCTTGCAATTTTCTTTGTTGTATGACAGTATAAATACATATTTGAAAGATCAGTTTGAGAAGCAATTGTGTTACACACACACATATATACACAGAGAAAATGAATGCATAAATTATTGCATATTCATGCACTGCTATATATTCAACGCATTTCCTCAGTCACTCATAGCACAATCCATGATGACAGTTTTTAAAATTACCACAGTTCAGGTACGAACGGGCACAAAGCTTCAATACCAGCTAATGTACAAGTGATCCACCTCCATAGTTCTTTCCAGACACAGTTTCCTAGGAGCCTTTGTGATAGATTTTATCTTGAGTCAAGTCCCCCAGGAAAGATTGTGAGACAGAGGCTAGTGTTTCCTGAGAGTGGATGAACATGTACGTGATAGAACCTTCTACTGATTTTGTGTGTTGTGCGATGTCTGAGGAGTTGTCCATTAATGAGGCTACAGGACCTAGCCTTGACCCTTCCAGTTTAAGAAGGCATTGGATAGGAGCTGCCTCAAGGAAGGGGGTCATCTTGAGCATTTAGGTGATGTTTTAAAACTATAAAACTAGTTGAAATCATTAAACGTGTTCAAAAAAAAAATAATTCTTAGCCTTGGACCACTTCAAAGTAAACAGTCTAGGAAGGGTCGGACCCAAGCTGGGCTAGCGGCACAGCCTAAAGTTGCTGCTACTTGGGAGGATGAGACAGGGGAATCAAATGTTCAAAGGGACCCAAAGTGACTCCATGGCCAGCCTGGCAACTAAGTGAGAGTCCCGTCTCAAAGTTAAAAGTGAGAGAAGCATGCACGTGCGTGTGGAGGCAGATGGAATTCTCCTTTGCTTGAGAATCCCTAGGTTCACTATCTGGTAGAGAACAAACAAGAAGGGAGAGGAAGAGAAAGAAGAGGAGGGAGGGAGGTGGAGGAGGAGAGGGAAGGGGAGGGGCAGGAGAAGGGGGGGAAAGGAGGAGGAGCCAAAGTAACTGAGTCTGTAGCAGCCAGTGAGGTATAGGAATGTGGGTCAGGAAGCCCAAATAAAAATGACGTTTCTGGAAAGGTGAACTAACTGATGACATCAAACACTCCGGGTAGATCCAGGGAGGCGAAGATCACCGTGTTTACAACGCGAACGTCACTGGGAATCTTGACAAGAAGAGTTTGGGTAGAGCAGTGTAGGGTAAAATATAAGGAATAGCCTTATAGAGAGTGGAAGAAGGGAATGCGAAGCATCGAAAGGGACCAAACTGGCCAAGCTTTGCTGTCGAGGGAAGAGAAGGAGTCGGGATTAAACAGTGTTACAAACACCACGTAATAAAAATGGTTAGTCGCGGAAACAAACTGATGATGTGAAGGCGATGATGCTGGGATGGGGGTCTCCAGCAGATGACCAAATTATGCTCGCAGGCACAAGCTGGGTCCTCAGGAGCACAGTTCTGTCAACCAAAGTAACTCGAGTGAGTATGTGAGAGCTGGTGAGGATACTGGGGTAATCTTTTGATGAGTTCAGTTTTCTGTGCTGGAGTCATAACCAGTCCTCGCTGGAAACAAGGATAAAGGAGAGGTTTTCGATGAGGGGGAGGGTTCTGCGCAATCCTGGAGAGAGGACATAAGTGGAAAGAGATGAAGTATATCTGGGTGGCATTGGGACCACATGAGCATTGTGTGTGTGTGTGTCTGTGTGTGTGCGTGTCTGTGTGTGTGTGTGCACGTGTGTATGCATGTGTGTGTCTGTGTGTGTGCATGTGTGTGTCTGTGTGTGTGTGTCTGTATGTGCACATGTGTCTGTGTGTCTGTGTGTGTGCGTGTGTCTATGTGTGTGCGTGTCTGTGTATGTGTCTGTGTGTATGCGTGTGTGTGCATGTGTTTGTGTGTGTGCATGTGGGTGTCTGTGTCTGTGTGTGTGTGTGTGTGTGTGTGTGTGTGTGTGTTCTGTTAGTCTACAGTGGGCATGATGGGCATGACCGCAGTTTTCACTGCAGACACTTATGTATATAATGGGAAGATAAGCAGTTCTCCCATTGAGGTACTGAGAGGATGAGAGAATTAAACACCTTAATACATGTGATATGCTTGGCACATGGTATCACTTAGTAATCCTTCCCTGATTTTATTTTGTAGGTCACAGGGTCTCACTCTACAGCTCTGGTTTGTCCTAGAAAACAGAAACTATAGCTCTGGTTTGTCCCACAGGCTGGTTTTTAACTCACAAAGATCTGCCTGCTTCTGTAGTGAGATTATGTTGTTACATTGTAAATGATTGTCTCACCTACTGCTTTACTAAAAATGCTGATTGGCTGAAGACAGGCAGGAAGTGTGGGCGGGGCTACCAGACTAAGAAAACTCTGGGAACAGAAAGAGCAGAGCAGAGATACCAGACAAGCCAGAAGATGCAGAGGACAACTATGCTGCTCTGAGAAAAGGTACCGAGCCGCATGGCTGAACAAGATAAGAGTCATAGGTTAGTTTAAGAGCAAGAGCTAGCTAGCAAAATGCCAGAGCCATAGGCTGATCATCATAAAATGAATATAAGTTTCTGTGTGTTTCTTTGGGACTTTGGGAATGCTGGTCCAGATCTTGGGCCTAGTCTGAGCCAGAAACCTCATACTACATGTTTCTGCCACTTGAGTGCTGGGATTAAAGGCATGCACCACCACACCCAGCTTATTCATTACATGTTTTTGTCTTCATATATATGAGGTCATATGAATTCAAGATTTTAAAGATCATTCAGTCCAAGCCTTTAACTAACAGCCTGAATGTCATCGACATCACCTTCCCACCTTGGTTTGGTCCTGCTTAGCATCAGGGAAAACGCTATATTCTGAGACCTTCCATTTCAACTTTGGACATCTTTGCTCTGCTTTTTGTATACTGAAGTCTGCTCTGTGGTAACTTTAAGTGAAACCCACTCGTTTGGGCCACACTGAAGAAATCTCTCTTGTCTTTTCCTCTCTTTTATTACATTCTTCTTTAGATTTGGCCTATGGCAAGGCTTCTTAGAGGCAGATGGAAAGTCAAGGCATAGATAAAGGAGAAGAAGGGTGGAGATCAAATGTGACCCTGTGGTGCCACTCCGGACCCTTGCAGTAATTACTCTCTAACCCTTTCTTCCTTACCACATTTCTTCAGAGGTGCAGAACAACAAAAACCTGTGTTTGCCTAACTCTCATCTTCTAGAGCCATACTTGTGTCCATCAAAGGAACAATAGTTAGCTGTTTTTAGTCTACCGAAAATTGTCTTTAGTATAAGACTTTGTAAGACCTAGTAATTGGTCCATGAAAAGTGGTTTTATAGAGATGGTTGTGGGAAGCTGTGGGTAAAACTAAATGATGTTCTTGCATATATGTTAATATATCATAGAGTCCTGCAAAGGAGCTCCAGTACATTCCCAGAACCTACTGGTTGATTAATGTCCTTCATCCTCCTTATTTATTTCTTGGGACTAGCATTTCACAGAACTGGGATTATGTTCTGGTACATTGTCCCTCCTACTGGTTTAATAAAAAGCTGATTGACCAGAAGGCAGACAGGACGTGTGGATGGGTCTACCAGATTAAGAAAACTGGGAACAGGAAGAGCGGAGCAGAGGAGACACCAGCGAAGATGCCAGCAGACACAGAGGACCACCATGCTGCTCTGAGAAAAAGTATCAAACCACATGGCTAACAGATTAATGGGAATAGGTTAAGATGAAAGAGCTAGCTAACAATCTGTCTGATCCATAGGTCAATATAAGTGACTGTGTGTTTCTGTGGGACTGCAGATCTGGACCCACAGGCTAGACAGGCCAGAAACCTCCTATTATACAGAACCATCTCTGGGCATGTAAAATATTCACCTAGATAACATTTATTGCAAAGTTACACTAATAGCGCAATCTTTAACTAGGCTTAAAGTCCACTCCTAATGCTTATAGACCATATGAGCAACTATAAAAGCAAATCTATTAACAAATAGAGCCAAGGGCAATTTAAATTTGCCACATTAAGTTAATGTGGCATATAATGTGTGTTTTTATTTGTTTTTATTCAGAATCATAAACTTGACTTTGCAACTCAGCAACAGTCAAAAGGGAATAAGGAAAACATGGGATTGAAGATCTCAGTAAGAGTGTCAAGGGGAACCTGAGGCCAGGTAGGCCGTAGACTTAGGGGAAACCTAAACACCAAAGGAACAGTGATGGGGGGGGTGCCTTTCTGTAGGTTGTGAATATGCTTTATTACCATTGGTTAATAAAGGAACTGTTTTGGCCTATGGCAAGGCTTCTTAGAGGCAGATGGGAAGTCAAAGCATAGATAAAGGAGAAGAAGGGTAGAGTCAGGGAGACACTGCAGGCTGCTGCCCAGGAAGCAAGATGTAATGGAACACAGGTAAATCCGTGGAATTAATAGAAGTGGGTTGAGTTAAGGTATAAGAGCTAGTTGTTAATGAGCCTGAGCCATAGGCCTAATAGTTTGTAATTAATATAAGCCTCTGAATAATTATTTTATAAGTGGCTGTGGGACATGGGTAGGAGAGATTTGTTTGGGTCTTGAGTCCGGATGGATCAGAAAACTTCTGGTTACAGAACAGAGCAATAAAATGACTCCTAAGGACATTCTGCTGTATCTATAGGTCAGTGTCTCTCTCAGCCATCACCAGAGAATCTTCCCTGTGCAGTAGATGGGAACTAACACAGAGACCCATAAGTGGACAATGTGTATAGAGTGAGAGACCTTGGACACTCAGTCCTAAAGGGGATATGAAAAAGAGGAGGTAAGCACATATGAACTCACTCACAGACACTGCGGCAGAATGCACGGGGCTTGCACAGGTCCAAGCCATATGGGATCCCAGTACTGAAATAAGGAATCGGACACACGCCCCCACCCCTAACTCAGAAGGTATCTCTAACTGACATCTGCTTGCATACCGATTTTAGTCTCAGTTTATATAACAAATACTGGGGCTGGTGACTTTTCTATTTTTTTTTTAAATTTTTTCCCATACCCACCACTGATCCTCCTTCTTCCCCTCACAGCCCTCCTTCAGCCTCCCCACTCCATCCCCCTATTCATTCCCCAGGGAGGGCAAAAAATCCCAAGGAAAGTCATTTCCCTCTGGCATATCCAGTTGAGATAGGTCTGAGACCCCCCCCCCCCAGTATCAAGGATGAATAAGGTGTTCCTCTGTAGGAAATGGACTCCAAGAAGCCAGCTCATGAACCAGGCATAAACTCTAGTCCTACTGCAAGAGGCTCCACACACTGCCACGGCATTCAGCTGTCATCTGTTTCTTTTTCATGAAGATTCCTCAGTGGCTGTTTCAGAGTCAGTGAGCTCCCAATAGCTCGGGTCAGCCGTCTCTGTGGGTCTCCTCAGGATCCTGATCCCTTTGCTCATATACTCTCTCCTCTCTCTCTTCAGCTGGAGATCAACCTGGTGCTTATCTGAGGATCTCTGCTTCTCCCTACATTGGTTGCTAGATAAAGGTTCTATAATGACAATTAGGGTGGTCATTCATTTGATTAGAGGGGAGTCCTGTTTAAGCACCTTCTTCACTATGGCTTGGACTCCTGGCCAGGGACATCTTGTGGGTTCTTGGGTGTTTCTCTAGCACCAGGTTTCTCTCTAACCCCACAATGGCTCCTCTGTCAAGATATCTATTTCACTGCTCTCCCTCTGTCGCTCTCTCCACTCAACCATCCCATCTCTCCTTATCTCTTCCCACCTCTCCTTCTTCCTCCCCATATGATCCCAATTTTACTTCAGGAGATCTTCGTTTCCCCTTCCCAAAAGGATCTATAGATATCTCTCCTAAGTTCCTCCTGTTACCTAGCTGTTTGGGGTTTGTGGATTGTAGCCTGGTTATCCTCTGTTTTATGTCTAAAATCCACTCATAAGTGAGTACATACCATGCCTATCTTTTCCAGGTCTGTGTTACCTCACTCAGGATGATACTCTCCAGATCCATCCATTTGCCTGAAAAAATTCAGGATGTCAATATTTTTTATTGCTGAATAGTACTCCGTTGTATAAATGGACCACAATTTGTTAAGCCGTTCTTCAGTAAAGGGGCATCTAGGTTGTTTCCAGGGTCTGATTATTCCAAATAATGCTGCTATGAACATAGTTGAGCTAGTACCCTCAGGTAAAAATGTGCATCCTTTGTGTTTATACCCAATAGTTATATTGCTGAATCATTGGATAGACTGATTCTCAGTTCTCTGAGAAACCACCGTTCTGATTTCCAAAGTGGCTGTACAAGTCTACATTCCCACCAGCAATGGAGGGGTGTTCCCCTTGCTCCATATCCCCTCCATCATAGGCTGTCATCTGTGTTTCTGATGTTAGCCATTCTGACAGGTATAAGTTGTTTTGATTTGCATTTCTCTGATGGCTAAGATATTCAGCAATTCAAGAGTCTTTCAGGCATTTGAAATTCTTCTGTTGAGAATTCCTTATTGAGCTCTGAACCCCATTTTTGTTTCATTATTTGGTTTTCTTGCTGCTACTTTTTTTGAATTCTTTATATGTTTTAGAGATCAGTTGTTCTGTGTCAGATATAGGGTTGATGAAGGTCTTTTCCCATTCTGTAGGCTGTTATTTTCTCTTATTGACTGCGTCTTTTGCCTTACAGAAGCTTCTCAGTTTCAGGAGGTCCCCATTTATTAGTTGCTGTTCTTAGTGACTGTGCTACTGGTGTTATGTGTATACAGTGTCTCCTGTGCCAATGTAGTCAAGGGTATTTCCCACTTTTTTTCTATCAAGTTCAATGTTTCTGGGTTTATGATCTTTGATCTACTTGGATTTGAGTTTTGTACAGGGTGATAGATATGGATCTATTTGCTTTCTTCTACATATCACCATCCAGTTATGCCAGTACTATTTGTTGAAGATACTATCTGTTTTTCATTATGTATTTTTAGCCTCTTTGTCAAAAATCAGGTGTTAATAGGTATGTAAATTAAGGTCAGAGTCTTCGATTCAATTCCATTGATCCACAGTCTGTTTTTATGCCAGTACCAAGCTGTTTTTATAAATTACTATAGCTCTATAGTATAGCTTGAAGACAGTGGTGGTGCCTACTGAAGTTCTATTATTGAACAGGTTTTATTTTTTATTTTGGGGGGGTTGTAATCCTCCTGGGTTTTTTGTTTTTCTGTATGAAGTTGAGTATTGTTCTTTTGAGGACTGTAAAGAATTATTGTTGGGATTTTGATGGGGATTGCATTGAATCTATAGATTGCTTTTGGTAAGATGGCTATTTTTACTATGTTTATCCTACCTATCTAGGAGCATGGGAGATCCTCTCATTTTCTGATACCTTCTTCAATTTATTTCTTCAAGGACTTAAAGTTCCTGTCATACAGGTCTTTCACTCCTTTAGAGGTACCCCAAGATATTTAATGTTATTTGCAGCTATTATAAAAAGTGATGCTTCCCTGATTTCTTTTGCAGCTCTTTTATCATTTGTGTATAGGAGGGCTGTTGGTTCGGGTTTTTGGTGGTGGTGGTGATTTTTTTTTTTTTTTTTTTTTTGTTAATCTGTATCATGCTGCATTTCATAAGGTGTTTATCGGCTGTAGGAGTTCCCTAGTAGAATTTTGGGGATCACTTATGTATACAATTATATCATCTGCAAATAGAGATAGACTTCCTCCTTTCCAATTGTATCCCCACAATCTCCTTTTGTTCTCTTATTGCTTTAGCTAAAACTTCGAGAACTACATTGAACAGATAAGGAGAGAGAGGACAGCCTTGTTTTGTTCCTGATTTTCGTGGGATTGCTTTGAGTATTTCTCCATTTAGTTTGATGTTGGCTGTCGACTTGCTGTATATTGCCTTCATTATGTTCAGGTCTTTTCCCTGTATTCCTGATCTCTCCAAGACTTTTATCATGAAGGAGTGTTAGATTTTGTTAAAGGTTTTTGCAGCATCTAGTGAGCTGATCATGTTGGTTTTTTCTCCCAGATTTTTATATGATGGATGGCATTCACAGTTTTTATATGTTGAACCATCCCCGCATCTCTGGGATGAAGCCTATTTGAATATGGGTTTTTTATATGTTCTTGAATTCGGTTTGCTAGTATTTTATTGAGTATTTTTGTATATTTGAGGTTGGTCTGTAATTCTCTTTCTTTGTTATATTTTTGTGTGGTTTGGGTCAGGGTAACTGTAGCCTCATAAAAAGAGTTTGGCAATGTTCCTTCTGTTTCTTTTGTGTGGAACAATTTGAGGAGCATTGGTATTAATTCTTCTTTGAAATTCTGGTAGAATTTTTCACTGAATCCATTTGGCCCTGGGCCTTTTCCCCGCCTTGGGGAGACTTTTAATAACTACTTCTATTTCCTTAGGCTATAGGTCTATTTAGGTCTTTTATCTGGTCTTGATTTAATTTTGGTAAGTAGTACCTGTTCAGAAAGCTGTCTTTTTTTTTGTTGTTTGTTTGTTTAGGTTTTTATGGAGTACAGATTTTTTTAATTATGGCCTGATGATTCTCTGGATTTTCTTGCTGTTGTTATATCCCCTTTTCATGTCTGATTTTGTTAATTTGGATATTCTCTCTCTGCCTTTTGGTTAGTCTGGATAAGGGTTTCTCTATCTTGTTGACTTTCTCAGAGAACCAGCTCTTTGTTTCATTGATTCTTTGTCTTATTCTCTTTGTTTCTATTGTATTGATTCCAGCCCTGAGTTTGATTATTTCCTGCCGTCTACTCCTTCTGGGTGAGTTTGCTTCCAGTTGTTCTAAAGCCCTCAGCTGTGCTGTTAGGTCTCTTGTGTGAGATCTCTTCAATTTTTTTATGAAGGCACCTGGTACTATGAACTTTCCTCTTAGAACTGCTTTCACTGAGTCCCATAAGTTCGGGATTCGTTTTCATTAAATTCTAGGAAGTCTTTAATTTCTTTCTTTGCTTCTTTCTTGACCCAGAGGTGGTTCAACTGAAAGGTGTTCAGTTTCCATGAGTGCGTAGGTTTCTGTGGTTTGTGTTGTTGTTAAACTCTAGCTTTAGACCATGGTGGTCTGATAGCATACAAGAGATTATTCCCACTTATTTCTCTGTTCAGTTTCTGTCTGGTAGGTCTATTCATTAGTGTGAGTGGGGTATTGAAATCCCCCACTACTAGTGTATGGGGTTTAGTGTGAGGATGAAGCTTTAATAATGTTTCTTTTACATGTGTGGGTGCCCTTGCATTGGCTGCATAAATGTTCAGGATTGAGACTTTGTCTTGATGGATTTTTTTTCTGAGATGGCAACTAATGTTTATCCCGGTCCTTTTTGATTGAATTTAGTTTGAAATCTATTTTGTTAGCAATTTAGATAGCTATATCAGCTTGTTTCTTGATTCCATTTGACTGGAAAGTCTTTTCCCAACTCTTTACTCTGAGGCAGTGTCTGTCTTTGAAGTTGAGGTGTGTCTCTTGTATGCAGCAGAAGGATAGATACTGTCTTCATATCCATTGTGTTAACTTGTGTCTTTTTATAGGTGAATTGAGTCCATTGATATTAAGAGGTATTAGTGATCGATGATTATTAATTCCTGTAATTTTTGGGGGGTGTATGTGTGTGTTTCCCTTCTTTGGGGTTTCCTTCTGTGGAATTATCTATTGCTCGTGGTTTTGTGGATGTATCTAGCTTCTTGGGTTGGAGTTTTACTTCTAGTGCTTTCTGTACAGCTAGACATTGGGTAGACATTGTTTAAATATGGTTTTGTCATGGAGTATCTTGTTTATTTCATCTATGATGATTGAGGATTTTACTGGATATAGTAGTTTAGGCTGACATCCGTGGTCTCTTAGTGTTCTTATAACATCTGTCCAGGACCTGCTGGCTTTCATTGTTTCCATTGAAAAGTTAGGTGTTATGGGTCGGCCTTTATAAGTTACTTGGCCTTTTCCCTTTGCAGCCCTTAAAATTCTTTCTTTATTCTGTATGTTTATTGCTTTTTTTTTTTTATTCTGTAGTGAGCAGACTTGGGGGGGGTGGTCTAGTCTATTTGGTGATTTGGTGTTCTGTAAGCTTCTTATATCTTCATAGGCATTTCCTTTTTAGGTTGAGAAACTTTTCTTCTATAATTTTATTGAACATATTTTCTGTGCTTTTGAGCTGGGATTCTTCTCCTTCTTCTATTCCTGTTATTCTTAGATTTGGTCTTTTCATGGTGTCCCAGATTTCCTGGATGTTTTTGTGTTATGATTTTTTTTAACTTTAGAGTTTTCTTTGACTGGCAGATACATTTCCTCTATTGTATTTTCCATGCCAGAGATTCTCTCTTCCATCTCCTGCATTCTGTTAGTTATGCTGCATCTGTGGTTCCTGATTGTTTGCTCAGATTTTCCATTCCCAGCATTCCCTTGGTTTGCATCTTCTTTATTGCTTCTATTTCAGTTTTTAAGTCTTGCTCTGTTTCCATCACCTGTTTGAATGCCTTTTCTTGATTCTCTAGTCTTTCTTTGAGAGATTTGTTTTCTTCTAATGCTTATCTTTTCCTCTATTTCCTTAAGGGAGCTTTTTGTTTCTTCTTTAGTTTTCTCTTTAAAGGATTCTATCATCTTTATAAAGATATTTTAAGGTAGTTTTTCTCTGCTTCTTCTATATTTAAATGCTCAGGTCTTGCTGTTGTAGAACCACTGGGTTCTAGTGGTGCCATATTGTGCTTTATGTTGTTGAATGTATTTTTATACTGGCATCTACCCACCTCTTTCTCTGATCGGTATAAGTGTTGTCTGTGTTTCAGGGAGCTGTTTTTGGTCTACTGGGTGCTCTTGGTTCAATAGGAGCTCTTGGAGAAATCGGAGGCAGTGGAGTCTGTGTCTCAGGGAGCAGTTGAGATCTGCAGCTGGGGCTTTCATGAAGGAGCTCTCCAGAGTGTGTGTCTCAGGAAGCCACTCTTGTGATGGAATTTTGTAGAGACTGTGGCTCGGGAAGCATCTGCAGCTGGAGCTCTTCTGCCATCTGCAGCTGGAGCTCTTCTGCCGGGGGGCCTCCAGAGGCTGTGTCCCAGGAAGTAGTTGAGGTTAGGGGAATGGATTGAGGTTTATGGAGTGGAAGGTCTGGTGAGGGATGTAGATAGTCAGGCTTTGCACACAGGGGTCCTGCTTGCCTGGGGCTGGAGCTATGTTGGGTTGGGGGGCATGTTTTATGCCCTGTTGTCCAAACCTGGGGGCTGTCCTAGCTCAGGGCTGCTGAAATTTTTAATATTTTCCAATCCTTTATTTTTTGTGAGTGGATGTTCTGCCTACATGTGTCTCTATACACCATATGTGTGTTGGATTCCCTGGGACTGGAGTTACAGACAGGTGTGAGCCACCATGTGGATGCTGGGAACTGAATCAAGATCCTCTGGAAAAGCAGCCAGTGCACTTAACCCCTAGGCCACCTCTCCAGTCCCATGGCTACTGATTTTATTGTAGTTCTATTTCTACTTTGTGAGGAATGTCCATGTTGCTTTCTGTTATGACTGTGCTGATTTACAATGCCACCAACGCATTGACCATTTGACATCGTCACCGGCATTTATCATTCTGTGAAAATAGACATTTAAACTGGGATAAGATAAAGACTGGCTGGAAAGCACTGGAGACTGACAAAGTCTCCTCTGGTCTTGTGAAAGGCCGCTCTGAGGATGGACCCACAACATAAGATTGGGAATCCAAGACCTCTGGAAAACTCTGCTGGTGCAAGGTTGGTGTGTTGCATCAGATAATGCAGATGGGGGGGGGAGCTGTCAGCCATGAGACAAAATATGTCTGAAAGTAGATCCAGGGCAGTTATTACAGAATTAGCTGTGAAGGTGTGTGTGTGCAAGAGTCCTAGAGCAATGAGGCAGATAGTGTTATCATTTGCCAAGGTAAGAAAAGCAGGGCGGAAGGAAATACGGAGAATGAAAGGGGCCGTCAGTCTTGTTCGCTCATGTTAGCACTGAACTCTGTCTACTTCCAACTGGAGATAGTTGATAGGCAGATAGTTACTGGAGTCAGAGCTTCAAGATGAAGAGCTGAGAACCGCCAGTGTGCAGACGGCTACCAAGCCATGTTTATCTGCCTTACTCTGCTTTATAGCCCTAGGCACCTTTACCTAAACTTCCTGTTGGCCTCTTGGAAAGACTTGTGTCCATTGGCAACAACTACAAAGTGAAGGGAAGAAAGAGGTGGTGAGAACCCGTCATTTTAGAGAAGGAACAAACTGGGCACGTGGGTAAGATCTCAGCCCCAGGAGAGTCCTGAGTCTCTATCTCGGGATTTGATGGATGACGAATGTGGAGTACCAAGAGGTGAGAGCCAGGAGTGCCAGGTCATGCTTGTGCACATACTGCGAACTGGCTTTAAGTCAAATATTTTTAATTTATTTAAATACAATTTAATGCTCTAATCATTTTTTCATGTGTTTTAGGAGTTTTCACCCTTTATTTTACAAGGCTTGTGAGAGTTCCAGCACAAGGCAGGACAGACGGAACTAGACAGGTTATAAAACCTGTGATGTGCCTGGGAATTGAGGAGCGCCTCTCTGTTCTTAAGGCTCCTCAAAGCCATGCTTAATTTTAAGTCTTGGCTGGTAAAAGCACTCTGCTGTGTCTCCGGTGTCCTCACAGCAAATGAGGTGCCACTCTGTTCCCACAAGGCACCACTAGAGGGCTGCAGAGACTAGCAATGAACGGAGTTGGCCGGCCGCCCTCTGAAGCCCAGCTCAGACCTCACCTAGGGGTCCCACCCTGTTTTGGGGGGTGAGGAAACTGGAGCTTCCGAGAGTGATGTGGTGTCCCCCAGACCACTTGGCTACTACATGGCAAAGTCACGATTTCACATGGGTTTTCACACGGGTTCCATCGAGTGGACTTGGGAGCCAAGCTGTTATCTCATCGTGTGGACCAGGTCAAATTTCCTAATTTTGCTGAACCTTACTGTCTTCTGGGATACGAATACTTCAACTGTGCCAGTAATGTGTTCTGTTGGAAGTAGCATAGCCAAGGGCCCCAGAAGAAGTTTGTGCTCACTCACCAAATGCCTAGGCCTTCAATCCCCCACCCTATCCCCCACACCTGTCTCTTTCTGGGGACCTCAACTACACGAAGTGATTTTCAGAAATGAGCCTCGAGGGTTCGATCTGGTCATGCCCTTTGATACATGTTGAAGTACATCTGACAGGAAGTACACATTGTTTTGAAGAAGCCAACAAGTAAATCACAGAAGGGGTATATATCTTTAATCCAACAAGGAGTTGGGGGTAAGAAAGTGGCTTTCTTGCCTCTGTCTAGAATTGTATCTCCACTGTTTCTTTTCATCCACTACCATCTGGTGGGTGTCCATCAAGTACCATTAAAAACAAAGAGGGTGATGGACCGACCCTGTGGGAGATCGCAATGATAACCAACCTGCGCCAGGTATTATCCTTACTCACTTACCCTCCCTCTGAGTCTGGCATCATTAGCCTAATTTTAGAGATAAGGAAATTGGGGCTCAGAGGAATCGAATGATTTGTCTATGACCCTTCCGTAATAAACAACAGCCCCAGAATTCAAGGCCAGCTTTGCCTGAGCGCTTGCCTTGCTCATCTTTTGTCTGAAACTCTCACCATATAAAAGTGAGGACGGGGAAGTATTGTAATACTGGCAGGAAGGCTCCCTGACTCTGGAATGCTTAAACCACTGTGGCAACCCAGGGGATGCCCATTGGGAGACAGGGGGCATCAGGGAGGTTGCCTACACTGGTCTGTGGGTGGAAATGGGAGCCTGAGGGTGGCAGTGACAGATTCATCAGCAGTGAACCCGATGTATCAAAGCATGGCATATTTGGTTGGTAAGAGCCTCTCCTTTCTCGGTTACTTGAGTCCTAAAAGATACCTCTTTCTGGGAAGATGCAAGATCAAAAGCTAGCGTCTGAAGCCAGACTCTGAAGAGCAGCGTACCTCACCAACAGCCACTCCTAGAAATTAGCTTTATGTTGAGGTCTATTTTTAAAACCCTGACCAAAGTGACTCCACCGGGTAAAAGAGGTGAAAGGTTCCGGGAATGTCCTAAAGCATTTAACACAGCCAGAGGCTGACCTGACCTAATTGGCGGGAGTAAAGGAGACCAGGGAATCCCAGCTCCCTCTGCCTCCCCCGGACTGGCAGATTGCCACTGAAAGATACTGGCCCGATGCTCGTGCAGCAGCTGCTCTACGCCTCCACCGCTTTCTGAGGCGCTGCCTACCAGCAGGTCAGGCATGCACACGTCTTCTGTACAAGAATGTCCAGATGCTGTTCAGACGCAGTTCTAGAAATAGCCAGGCACCTGAGTGTAAACCTGACATGGGAAACATCCTTCCATGTGTGCAAAGCAGGCTCCTCTAAGGGTCAGGGGGAGAAGAAATCCTAATCGGAAATATTCTTTCATCCAACAGAACTGAGCCTCCAAACCACCAGCCAAGTAGATCTAGACCCTGGCTGCATTCACCTGGGAACTTTGAAAAAACGTACCCACAGCACCGCAACTCCACCCAAAACCAATGAAATAAGATTACCCAGGAGCGGAGGCCGGTCCTCTGTGTTTTTAAAAAGTTCACCGGGTGATTCTTATGTGGTGAGAACCGTTAGATAGTAGATACAACACAAAACAGACCAGGCCTCAAGCAGAGGGGCTTTCATGAGGCTTCTGGTGTTGGGGAGGTGAATTCATCTTCCATCTTCACCTGCAGACCTGAGGAGTTTGCACGTCTCACAGATGGGGTGGGCCAGGAAGTGTCTGACTATCTAATAACACTCCACAAGCAAGGAACTGGGTTTCCTAATTCCGTGACTCTGAGTTCCCCTCCTTACTTACGTAGCACTTTAAAGAAAAAAAGACTTGGGGATGTGTATCGATGCACCTAAGCAAGGTAACAGGAAAAAGATGGGCAGCTGGAAGTATCCACCAACCAGTAAGTGTCCATTGCTGTTTCTAAAACTACACTCATGTTCATTTATTTCTTGTCCACTTAACTGTTCTCCTCAAGGATTTTTCTACACAACCCTGTGGCCAGAACTGTAAGTAGATATTTAAGAGACCGCTGTGCTGGGATCAGCAGTTGGCCTTAGGATATGCTGAGTCCTAAAGAGACTATAATTTATTGCACAGACTCTTAGCTGAAGAGTTAGAAGTTGCATGTTGACCGCTTTGCTGGCCGTTAGGTGTTGGAGGGCCAGTCTGTGTTCACAGGAAGAACACAGACAGGTGCAGCGTGCGCAGGGTGCTGAAACCCAGACTTTGAAATATAATCCCCTCTTTTGGGTAGCTGTTTAGCCACGTCTAAATCTTGCTTCTTTAGGCTTCAGTACAGTTTTGCCTACCCTGGAGTGGGCTATAACACTCTCAAAGCAGTCTCTGGGATATTTAGTCTAGTTCCCCAAGTGCAGGTCCTCGGGGAAGTAGCAATTACCCTTCATAAACAAACCCACTGATCCCTGCCCTTCCCCCCTGCTCGGCAGCACAGGTCTTGGCTCTTTGTCTGATCTTTCAGCCTCTTCCTCCATCACAGTGTTTCCAGAGAAGTTCATCTGTGTGCCACTGTCCATCAGTAACAATCAGACCCTCGTAGTTTGCAAATGAAAAACTGAAGTCCAAAAAGCAGTAGGTAGTAGAGCCGGGACCAGCCCAGCCTCTGGGTCCAACATGGGTGGTCTCTGTCAGGACGTACTGAATCACTGCTGTCCGGCTGTCCAACAGTTGCCAGTGTAGATTGCCTTCAAAACACGAACCAGTGGAACCCAGAGACATTAGAAGCATTTTACTGGCATCTGAGCCTGGGTCTAACCTTGGACAAAATCACAGTGAAAACAAAGATACAGTCTTTTAGCCCTATATGCCTCTTTCAAACCAAGAAAAAAATCTTAAAATGTTTACCAGTATCCATTATTAATACTTGGATATTTACCAAGTCCATGCCCATTTTTTTTAAAGTGGACTTGTCAAAAAAGAATTCAAAGAATAAGTCTCTAATAATAGGATGTTCGGGGTTATTTTGATGGTTAGTCTATGATAGATGGAGCCTGCTGGCCCTCTTGGCTCCTTTAAACGCCATAGAGAATAGTAACAAAATCCACTTATACTTACTAAGCACTCAACATGTTCCACGTGATATAAAACATACGCTCTGTATAAATGTGTCCTATGCCACGTGACACAGTCTCACTGTCTCCTTGAAACTTGGTGGTAATTATTTGCCCAAGTTCACATGGTTGATAAGCACCTGAGACAGGGTTGCGTCTTTCTGTTCAAAAGATTCTGTGCCTTGTACACAAACCCCATGTGTCACCCCCTGACTGGGGCGTTTCTTAACAAACATGCCGAAATGATAGGCCTGGCAGGGACTGCACAAACAGATAAAGAGAGAAATACCAGTCCTCCAGGGCAGACTCCCAGCAGCTCTTCTGTCTCTCACCCTCTTTTCACCTCACCTACTTTGGACCATCCATCTCTTCATTAGTCACACACCCTGAAGGCCATGCAGAGAAACACGCAGTCTGACTGAGCACAGCCTGGCCCAACCCTGGAATGGAGCCTGATGCCTGTGACATTCATCAACTGGTTAATTTCAGAAAAGCATCCATTTGCACCAGCTGCTTACAAAGCTCTTGGCCCTCGGGAGACAAGCAGCCAATCACGGGGCAAAGTAGAGAGGCTCAGAGTTTTTCTGGGAACTGTATTTAACTGGGGGAGGGAGGGGTCTGTCTGCCACTTGGTTGGTTGTGTAATTTCGGTGAAGCCAGGGATTGTGGGAGGTAGAGTTTAAATGAATAATCTTATTTTCTTTAAATTATTTTATATTCATGGGTCATATTTGTCCCTAAAGCACAAGATGCCCTATTAACTTATCCTGAGGATGATGATCACGAGGCAGTGACTGTTCCTGCTCTTTATGTGGAGAAAGATGCCTGGCAGTTTCTGGGGGGGGAGGGGGGGAGAAAGGCACCACAGGTCCACCATCTGCTCCTAAACTTCTTCAGGTTCAAGCCTCAAGAAATACATGTTTTTTTAGAGATGACGAATAAACCAGAATTTAAAAACATTCCCACAGACAAAGAGAGAAGGCTTACTCTTTACAAGATTGCGTTAAGGCATGGTGGTACCATCACAAAGGAAAGTTTCAGGATGTTCTCAGGGAAACAGTGCACCCACCTAGAGCAAAGAGTGTGGTCATTTCAGTCCAAACACAATGTGGAGATAACAAACACTACCCTCCCTCTGCTAAAAACTGGGGATACACAGAATGTCCTATTCTGAAAATAGATGTCACATGCCCAGAACAAGATAGGAAGTGGAAAGATACCAATTCTTACCACTTCTGTTCAGCATTGTATTATGTAGAACCGTAGGATATGAAAAAGAATGAAAGCATTACAGTTGGAAAAAGAAAAGTTAAAAACAGTAATTATTTCCAGGCCACGTGATTGTGCTTGCTGCCTTTCCACATCTCTCCCCAGCACCAGGCACTGGTCAGAGAATGATCTCACCTGTCCTTAAAAGGGCCCAAGAAAAAAAGTTAATCATCTTCATTCTGCTGGTGGTAAAGCAGAGACTCACTAAGGTCAGCACCCCACTCAGGCGTGGTGTGTCTACCTGCAGAGCCGACCCGCTGAAGCATCCCCTTCACCCATCTCTCTAGCTTTCGAGCTGCTTAAGCCTCTGCCAGAATCTGTCCACCTCACAGCAGCTTCTGCCTCTGTTGTTCTGAATAGAATGGCTAATGTTTGCTTCCGTGGTACCTTCTTATGCTCTTCACAGAAATCATAGTCTGGCTGCATTCGATGCCTTCCAATTTTGCTTTGGATTCAATGGCTCACTCAAGGTAAGAATTAATTAGCCATATATATATTAATTATATGTATATATAAAATAATAAAAGTAAATTGGTAGTGATAGTAAAGGGCAGTCAAGAGAGGGAAGAACAAAAATGTGAGAGTTATGTATCCATTTACTTAGTAACTAATACATATAGAATATAATGGAATATCAGTAATCAAGTGCATAGAGCTGAAGACAGATAGACAGGGCCAGGGCATGCCTGCAACTCCCTACTGTGTAGAGCAGTACGAGTGGAGAGCAGTTATGACCCAAAACTTAGAGTAGTTGGGATGCAAGAGAACATATACAGCACATAACCTGGCCAAGCTTTCCCTGTGTGGAAAAAGTAGGGAAGACTTCATAATGTTTTTCTTGCTCTACAGAATTTCTTCCATGGTGACATCATGCAATCAAGCAAAGAAGTTCTTTTCTGTTGTTGTTTTGTTTGGTTGGGTTGGGGTTTGGAGACAGGATTTCCTTGTCGGTTCCCAGCTGTCCTGGAACTCACTCTGTAGACCAGGTTGGCTGAGGTCTGCCTGCCTCCTCTGCAGGGATTAAAGGTGTGTGCCGCCACCACCCACCTAAGAAGTAAATTTTAAAACGTCACTTTTAGGAAAAAAACAAACAGAATTAGAGTAGGTTTTTAGAAATTGTGATTTATAAGTAGGGAAACGCATGCTCAAGTAAAATTTCAAACAACGATAATCCACCACTTATTAATTCTAGCATGAAACTTCATATATATTCATTCATTTCCTCTTCATTAGATCCTCAGGAGATCAGTATTTTACAGACTCATGGATGAGCATAAAGGGCCAGATATCACTTACTACCTCTAACCTACCTGCTTCAAGGGGAAGCTAAGTGGCCAGTGGTGGAGACCAGGTTTTAATTAGTACAAGATGACAATTAGCCCTGTAGATCTGGGCCTTGGGAGGTAAAGGAAATAATCCGGTCCATAACTTCTAAGATATTTTAAATCTTAAAGGCTGATAATTCTGCTTGATTTGGTTTCTTTGGAAATCAGGTAAGGAAGGTGATAGATGAAAAGGAGGAAGCAGAATGAAGCCACCAGGGCTCTGGAAGATGTTACATGAACAAACTCCCAGAGTTAGCACAGAACCTGAGCCCAGGAGGCAACCAGGAAATGTGTGTTGGGCAAATGGATGTATGAGGGGGAAAATAAAGTATGTATTTCCATTTGGGAAATGGTTGCTGCATAGCAGAAAACAGAATAAATCTGTAGCTCATGGACATAGAAGATTGCTCAGTAAGTAAAAAATACTTGGCTGTGGAAACCTGAAGTCCTGGGTTTGATTCCCACGGCCATCCTTATGGGGAAGAAAAAAAATGGGCATGGTGGTCTTTAATCACAGCATTCTGGAGCCAGAGGCAGGTGAGTGTCTTTGAGTTCTAAGCCAGGCTGCTGCTGCACAAATCAAATTCCAAGGAAGCCAGGGCTAAATAGACGAAAGACAGAAAGAAAGACGAGAGAAAGAGAGAGAGAAAGAAAGAAGGAAGGAAAGAAAGAAAGAGAGAGAGAAAGAGAGAAAGAAAGATCCAAATGAACAAAAAAAACCAAGTCCTGGGGCTGGAGACATGGCTCAGCAGTTAAGAGGTCCTGAGTTCAATTCCCAGCAACAACATGGTGGCTCACAACCATTTATAATGAGACATGGTGCCCTCTTCTGGCCTGCAGGCAGAACAATGTATATTAAAGAAAGAAAGAAAGAGAGAGAGAGAGAGAGAGAGAGAGAGAGAGAGAGAGAGAGAGAGAAGAGAGAGAGAGAAAGAAAAAGAAAGAAAGAAAGAAAGAAGGAAGGAAGGAAGGAAGGAAAGAGAGAGAGAGAGAGAAAGAAAGAAAGAAAGAAAGAAAGAAAGAAAGAAAGAAAGAAAGAAAGAAAGAAAGAATAAAGCGAGCCAAGCTAAGCCCTGGATTTAATGGTAAAACTTACAGACCAGCTCAGGGCCTGCCTAGTAGCCTAGAGTACTAGGCACAGAAACAAGAGAAACCCCACCTCACTCCACAAGGCAGAAGTTAAGCTGACCTCTAGCCATGCGGTTGAGAGGAGTAGGTGGTGAAGAACGGATCTAGGAGTCACTCGGGGAGAAATGAGAGGTGAATATGATCAAAGTGTGCCATGTGCACCCATGAAATCCTAAAAGAATTAATAGAAGTAGTAAATGAGTGTTTTTAAGGTTGGCCTAAGACCTCTCTATGTATGTGTCATGAAATGCCATAAACACTACATACTAACACACTCATCATCTTCCTCATCATCATCCTCATCATCATCCAAACACTAAAGCCTTTCATGATTGCTGACGCATTGCTACACTCAGATCTGAGATTCACTTGGGGTTGTTGGGAGATTAAATTTCTGCCTTTGGACAACTTCAAGTTCGGATTCAGACCAGGTCACTATTCAGTGTGACCTTGAGTAGGTCATTCAATCTCTTTAGACCTCATTTCATTGGCTGTACTTAGGGGACACCATTAGTACCTAAAGGACAAACTGAAGTAAAGCATATGTCAGAAGAGCTGTATCAATAACCTTTCGCTTCTACTTCTGAGTTGGTGTGTGTAAACCAGACTGATGGGAAACAGCGCCGGCATCTTCTCATCCTATCTATTATTATTTAAGGTCAGGAATTGTGACAACAGCAAATGGATTATGCAAATGGAGGGTTTTAAGAGCATCAAAAAGCCCTAAAGGAGCTGAGATAAGGCAGTATGGAGGAGGTTGAGGTAAGCATATAGGAGATCCTTAAGAAACCCAACGTACTGCACTGTTGGCGGAAACAGATTTGCTTCCGTGTAGAAGGGAAAGGTTTCCTGAGAAGTGCCTGGCAGATTTACAAAGGGAAGGACGGTTACCTCCTACTTTATTATTGAATACAAAGAGCTGCTTACCTTTCTGAAGTGGGAACTTGACCAAAGGTAAAGAGAGGTCAAGAGTCTAGCACTTAAAGCGTGTTTGTGCTTATCGGTGTCTATTTATTCACACAGCCCACAACTGGTGAGCACCTACTGAGTGCTGGTACCCTGCACAACCCTTAGCAATTGTTGTGGCAAAACCCCATGACCAAGGTAACTTATAAAAGAAATCATTTAATCCGGGGCTCACAGTTCCAGAATGTTAGAGCCCATGTCACAGCCACTGGGAGCATGGCAGGAGGCAAGCGGGAGCAACAGCTAAGAGCTTATGTCTCGATTCACCAGCATGAGGCAAAGAACAGTAACTGGAATGGCTTTTGAAACCTCAAAGCCCATTCCTAGTGACTTAGTTCCTTCAATGAAGCCACACTTCCTAATCCTTCCCAAATAATCCTACTGACTGGAAATGAACCTATGGGACCCATTCTTATTCAAAGCACCACAGGACTATCTGAGGCACAGTTTTGTACATGGGCGTACATCTCATGAACAGCAATTGCTCCCCTCTACTAATTAGGTACTGGAAATAGTGGTAAATAACAGAGAAGACCCACCCCCCAGAGGGGCCACTTTAATGAGGGATGGCACACACAGGGAAACGACAGCAGTTGAGACAGGAACACTGTTAGAAGTTCTGGACTCTGCTTGCCTGTGTTTTGAGCCATGGAACTCAGTTGCAGAGATGCTGTGGGAGAGAAAATTCCACCAAGACCCACCAACCTGTTACAGACAAGGTGAGGAAAGTCTGCCATTGGGAATCATATCCACCGGCTATTTTCAGAAGGAACCAGTTTGGGGTTTGAGCTCATCCTCTTTAGCATTGCCTGATGATTTGAGAAATAAATGCCCCAGGTTACACTGTATCCTAACCCACCAATTGAGCCAAGCCTGGACTGTGCAGGCGGAGGAAAGCAGAACTAAGCAGCCTCTAGCTGGAGATCTGGCTGGAAGTGTGTGTGGAAGACAGGCTGGTGGGGGAGGTCTTTGGAAGGTGTTGCCTCCTTCTCCTCCCTAGTCTCAGCATTGCTTATTCCTCTAACAAAAATCATGATGTTAAGATATCCCGATGCTTGAAATAGAGATGATAATGTTTTCACACTTTCGGTGTCTTGTGAAGCTTCACATTCTAATATTTGTAGCGCTTCTTCAGCAAAAGGTGACAGGCTATCTGCACCTTGAACTGTCATTGACAAAAGCGTCTATTGAGTATTGGTTTTAGATCAGACGCCTTAGTGGAATGTGTGTGTGTCTGTTAACCCCCCTGTGGTTTCACAATGACCTGCTGAAGTAGGATTTACTATTTCTGCCTAAAACAAAAACAAAAAGGAATCTCAGAAAAGTTAAGTAGCCTTGCCTGGATATATGCAGTCAAAAAGAACCTAGCTGAATCTAATTCAAAATTTGCCACGTATGTGGTTTAGCCTCACTCATACACTTTTCTGAAGTCTCCTCGGGCTGAGCGTTCACTCATCCAGTGAATGGCTGTGTCCTGGATATCCTTTCTTTATGCCTCTGTAACTGCATATTGGTTTTTCTACTTCTTCATCTTTTGAACACAGACACAAATACACAGAGAGAGAGAGAGGGTGGCCATGGAGAGACAGACCAGAGCTTGAGGGATGAAGCAACACTTTGCTCTCAAAACCCAATTCTAGGTCCTACCCCATCCCAAAGGCTCTTTTTCCCTCTCCTTCCTAGGCAGCACAGTGCCTCGCTCTGTTATTGGGGTTCACCATTTAAATGAAAGTAGGTGAGCCTTTCGCAAAGTCTAAAGAATCTTTCCCTTTACTCTGTCATGCTCTAAACCGTCTGATGATGCTAAGTGGCGCTGCGAGGCAGGTCTTCAGCTGCGCCTTTAACAACCATTCCACACTCAGGTCTTCCGCATGGGTACATCTTATTCCTGGAAGCAGATACCATTCGCACGCGCGTTTCATTCGCAATCCCTCGTGCTGGACGCGTGAACGGTATGTGGCAGATTTGTTGACTTTCCGTTCAGTGCCCTCCCTCCCCTTGGTGGGAGGGAACTGGTCTGCCTACTTAACCCTCCTGGACATATTCTGTTCCTTGCTGGATTCAAAATGGCATCCTGGGATGTGACACGCTGAGACTTGTGCCGTGTTCGAGACTCTAAGGCTCTTTTCTGACCCAGGAATGATTTAGACAGTCGTCATCCGCATCTCTGTTAGTTTCATTCCCTGGGTGGCTCAATAACCAGCTGCTTTTCAAAACACTACATTCATTCAACATGCAACCTTCCATACTTAAACCTCTCCTATTGTCCAGTCCACGCTGGGCCTGTGGGTCAGTTCTTCCCACTGTTCTACCTGCAAGTTCAACAATACTCTTAGGGTCTGTCTGCTTTGCATTAAGGGGGTGCGGGGTGTCCTCATTCTATCCATTCTAATTTCCCCTGTTGCTTTTTAACTCATTACAAAACCAAGTCAGTCAACATTCTTGCACAGATAGAAGAGCCTGTGGGGCACCGGGCACCACCCCTGGCTGAGGAGCCATGGGGGACAGGGTGTCATTTCCTTTGTGCTAGGAGGGGGCTAGTGGCAAATTTTTCATGCTCTGTGAATGGTTCCCAGTCATGTGCATGTTGGACTCAGTGGATTATACAGGAAAAAAGAGAACTTGAAGGTGAATGGGATATTTTGAGGGGCTCTTGGAAGAGTCGGGGAGCAGTTAGGGATGGATATAATCAAGACACACTGTATGAAAGTATGAAGTTGTCGAAGAATCAATAACAAATATTCCTTAAAAAGAAATCAGAGCTACTAGGTAAAAGAGATAATGAATCAACCTTTCATGGACATACTCCCTTCTTTCAATGATAGCCCATCTTGCTAAGCAGGACAACTCCAGCCCACTCCACATAGCGATGGATGTTCCTTCCCTATCCAGTATAATCCCACACACTCATTTGCTGTCTTATGACTCAGCTTGGAAATTGGGCTGCTTATTCAGAACTGTTTCTGAGCTTAGAAACCAAAAACCAGGGATCATCTCTAGTGATTTTTTTTTATCACTACCAGGAGTAAATCTACTGAATTGGCTTGTGGTTTAAAATGATAATAATCACAATCAAAACAGAAAAGGACCGTCATTTTATTGCCATAAGAAAAGCATATAAATGCCCTTCTCTCTACTTCCTAGACTAAATCCCTTTGTGAATTCTTGAAAACGTTGCTAAATATTCATTACCTGATGCAACCTGTATTAAGGTGTTAAGAGAAAGCAGTTAAAATCATCTGTGCTGAACTATCCTTGCCAGGAAGGAACAAGTGCTCAGTACCACACAAGATTCTTTAATCTGCAGATCTCAACTCTGGAAGCTTTTGCAGTTTGCATACTACGCTAGCTTGCTTCTTTCCTTCCTTCCCTTTTCCCTTCCTTCCTTTCTTGGTGTTTAGTCTTTGTGTAATTAGAATACTTAAATTCCAGAGGAAGTGTTACTGTGTCTACGGGAACAGCCACCTAGACACAGTCACCTCCCGGTCCTGTCTGTCTTTCCTTTCGCTCTCAATCTCCTGGCTCCTGATACAGAAAGTCTTCCACTTCCTTCCATCTCGAGTACACAGCACCTTGCTCGCACAGCACTCAGGGTTTCCCTGTGTGTCTCTCTTTACTGTGCACTTGGGGAAGTGACAGCCTGGTGACAATGCACATGGCTTAGCTGGGTTTTCGATTCAACACAGAAGAAAGGGGGCACATAAAGATGAGACAGTTAGCAGACAAGTTTAAATTCTCAAGGCACTGATTCGGGAGCCTTGGTTTTTCATCCTTACCCCACCCTCAAACTATCTCTGAATAACAACCAGATAAAATGAGAAGCACTGTTGCCTTGGAAGGCAGCCAGTCTCGTGGTATTAGGAAGATAATGTGATTTTAGAACAAGAAGGGGACCTCAGACCTGATTTAGTCCAACACTCTCACATCAGGATTAAGACAGTGCAGCCCAGAGAGGTGTAGAAACTGACTCAATGTCAGATGGGGGCTTTCTCTAGAACCAGGCCCCTAGCACCTGTTGCCTTGGGGAGATTCAGGGTTTGAGTGTCAACAACAGAATCTGAGCAGGAACCCGCCGGAGGCAATGCAAAAGAAAACGAGATTTCGGGTGCCGGGGGACAAAGAAGCCATGGAAGATGACAGAGGAAGGTGCAATTTCAAGCTGACTGGTCAAGTTTAAGACATCTGGGTGGTGAGAGGTAGCAGATGGACTGGAGACAGGCAGCAATCAGGCACTGCTCGAATCACCGGGAGTCAAGGCAACCGGAAGAAGCTGAGTCAAAGAGGCTGATTTGCAAACATCACGGGCTCTGCATATAGTAGCTCCAGCTGCAAAGCCAAGGACAGCATTAAGATTTATGGGTGTGCAGATAGGACTTTAGGTCAGCATGCGTCATTTTAGCCAGGCCTGTGAATCACAGCCAAATCTAGATGAGTTGTATTATTGAGCATGGCAATGGGAGGGTGAATGTTGGCTGTGATTGTCTATTCTGCAATCAACCTTCAAGATGGCTAGGAATCCTGATCCGACCAGCCCTTGGCCCAGATAGCGATGGCCCAGAGAGGCGGTGATTGCTGAGAGCAGGAGCAGCTTCAAAGACAAAGGCCACAGTGCACAGTCCTGTGATCGAGGAGTCCACTTTGTCATGGGTCACAGCTCAGGTTAACACAGACCTTGGGTGGTGGGCAGTGAGGAAAGTAGAGAGCCGGAGAATGAAGAGAAATGGATGGACCATTTTCATGTCTGGGGCAGTAGGCAAATCATGTGTGCTGGTGATACCAAAATAGCAAACCTCTAAGCAGTTTTATGGCCAGTATACTAAGAAAATTTTTGTCATGAATCCTGAGAAAGTGACTTAACTTTGCTGTGTCAGGCTAAATCAACACAACGCAAGAACATCTGGATGAAAGTGAAACGTCTCTGTCAGTTACCTGGGCGTTCTGTCTACCTGACATCAAACAGCTGGATTCTTGTAAACATTTGAATAACACACGGAATTTTTTTTTTTCTTTTCATTTTTCATTCAGATCACAAAATCGTCCTCTCCGGCTTGCAGGCAGGAACGCAGAGGTCAGCTAATCTCTGATATTTGGCATATCCTCAAATCACCTATTTGTATTATCATGCAGATCAAACGCTAAGACGGGCCTATGTGTTGTGTCTAATTATACACAGTGTATCTTATTTGAACACATGTTTATTTTAACATCTTATTCTCCTTGGTCCTTTCATTGAATTGTAAATGAATCATTTGCAGATAAACTAGATTATTTTATGTATGAAAATACAGCAAAATATTCCAATTAGGGCAGACTTGATTTACCGATGCAAGAGCAGAGATGTTCATGACCCCGGAGGCTGCTTGAGGTACCTGCTCCACTCAGCCTCTCAGCGAGCTTCATCAGCCTCCTCTTCTGTGTGCTTATATGCCGACACCTGTCACTTGGGAAGCTCACTCCGGGCATCCGTTCTACGGCAAAGGGAGGGCACAGGACTGTGAAGTTCATCAGCTCTGGAGATTTGTTTCAGCATCGGAACCTTTCTCTTCCAGATGGCATGACTCCACCCCACCCAACCCTCTCCTCTAGACGAGCGCCGTTAACAACATCCACCTCAACACAGCATCACAGACGAGGCACGGAGGAAGGTTCTCTCCACAGAGCAGTGCCTGGCTTCGATTATGTGTTCAATTACCCTGAATGGAGCTTTTCATCTTTTCTGTCAGACTTTGAACTATTGTCTCATTTATACCAGTAGGCAGCACAGAAAATGGGCACAGCTAAATTAAGATATAGAAGCAAGGAAGAAATATTTTCTAAAACTAACAAATGTCTGTGTGCTAAGACTAAAAAAAAAATGATAGTCTGGGGGAAGAAAATGAAATGAAAAGGTCTATAAAGAGGAAGAAGGGGTGAAATGGGATTTGGTGCATCAGTGAGGCACGGCATCTTGGGTGACAGAAGTAGTAAGGAAGTTCCTCGTGTTTGCCAGGATGAAAGCTCTGAGTAGGGTGGAGGGGAGAGGTCCGTTGGTCAATGGATCAGCCAAGCCACAGCATGTGCCGGGGGGCCCAGCATATGCAGACACAGTCTTGCTGCTAATAGTTGTCAGGGCAGTAGTGAGGCTTTAATGGGCCTTCCAAGATGAGCTTGAAGACTAGAGGAGACCCCTGCAAACAACATCTCAGAAGCACGTTGGATAATGAAGGCAGCTGCCATCCACACAGCATCAACACAGCCCTGAGCACGAAGCTGGCTCATGCAATCTGGATAGCAGAGGTATAATTAATATATATTCATGTATGTATTCATATATATGTACATGTGAATGTCAGAGTTAACACCTCAGTGCTTGCCATGCGGCAGGCATTGTATGAAGCACTTTATATACGTTACATCTTATATATGGGAATGTGGATGAGCCTAGAAAGTCTGAACATGAGGTAATTCAGCAGTTCATTTTGGTATGAAATGAACTAAGTGGAAGGAGATGAAGTAGAGGCATTAAGAACAGACTCCAGCAGTCTAGAATTTGTTATGACTTAGTTTGTGACTATCGTTCCTTAGAGGGTAGGACGCGGTTCATTTTCTTCACCTCGAAACCGACTATGGTAGGCAATAATGCTCTCTCGGTTTTAGGAGAAAATTATTGATTGCCTGTATTGTATCGACTCTCAGTACACTTTATTATTCTCTAGTTTCATTGAATTTGTAGTCAACCTTTGAAATCCTGCTTTATTTAGATAATCAGGACACTCACTGTAGCTCAGGCTATCCTACAACTTCCTTTGTAGTCCAAGCTGGTCTTGATCCGGTGATGATCTGACTTTCTCACACGCTATGGAAAGGCTTGGTTGTTAAAGTTTCTGTTATGTAAGCATGAGGACCAGGGTTCAGACCCTCAGACCCCACAGACATGTCAGGTGTTTGTGGCAGCCCGCCCATAATTCTACCCTCAGGAGGTAGAGGCAAAGCAGCCCCCAAGCAAGCTGCCGGCAAGACTAGTCATATCCTTGAATACCAAGTGTGCTGAGGGACATGATGGAGCATGATCCCCACCATCAACCTCAGGCCTCCACATGTGTGTACATGTACTCCCACACATGCAAACATACACACGTACATACCACATATATGTGTGTGTGTGTGTGTGTGTGTCTGTATAAAACTTCTTGTTTAACAGAGAGCTTGAAAACTTGCAAATATCTTCAAAAGGAAGCTTTACAAAGACCAAAGGTCCCCTACTTCAGAGAATGGAGGAGATACTCAGTGGCTCTGGGCAGGTTTCCTGGCATCTCCCTTTAGTCTTGTTCTAAGATAAGGTTTAGAATGGCGAGGACTTGCCCCTGTTTTTCCATTTCCCGTGTGATGTGGCAGCCAGCCTTAGACCTTCAGTCTCCCTGAGAGTGATCCCCAGGGAGCAGTCAAAGTTTGCAAATAGAGACTTGTAAACTGTATTCTGGGCCCATTTTTTTTTCCCTAAAAACTCTCTTCAAAGACAAACTCAAACTTCCTTTCTTTGTCTTCTGTGCCGAAGGCAGAATCTCACAGTTGTTCCCTGCAGGAAGGAGGCTCTTTCTCTACCACAAAAGCCTGCTGTCCACCCTCTGACTGGATACAGTCAACCCCTGGCCTGCAAGCATCCGTCTGAATTGTAGCAGGTAACCGGTGCATGCCACATCCTGCACAATAGAAGTGATTGTTAAGGCAGGCAATGGTGTCCTCTCACAGACTGGAAGAGGGGAGAAAAGCAGATAAAACAATACCATTGGGCACGTGAAGATTAACACGGGAGGACAGCTTGAGAGGCTGGTGAGATGCCTGGGTTGGCACAGTGCTTGCCACACAAACAGTGAGTTTGGTCCTCTGGTGTTATGAAAGTCAGGTATTGCTGGTGGTACCTGTGACCTCAGCACTGGGGAGATTGAAACAGAAGGGTTTCTGGGGCTTGCTAGCCAATAGGAAGGGCTCTAGGTTCAGTGGCAGATCAAGACACCTGGTGTCAACCTCTGCTCTGCCCCTTCCCCCATAAGCTAAGAACTGCCAGACAGAATAGCCTGATCATGCTTTGGGTACATAGCACAGGGCTGAAAGATGATTCCTAAGGTCAGATTCATGTTGTGCCCACATGGGATTTCATGAACTGGGATACTACTGCCACCAGGGATCTCTAGTGATGTGTCTCCAAATGCCCCAGTTATGCCGCAATAAGCCCCCAGAGCAAATAAATCTCTTCACTGGGAAGCAAAACATCCTTGTCCGGTAAGCATTGGTGGGGCCCTAGGGGTCATCTAGCCAAGGATACTTGAAAGTGTGGTCCAATGACCAGAGGATCTACTACTGTTTCACTGTGAGCGAAACTAAATATATACTCTGAGAATAGCATTTGGAAACATTCAAATAGAAATGAGATATGGAAGCAGGGGTGGGGACTGGAGGGGGAAAGACTCAGGCTTTGTTCCTAGCACATCGGGCAGCTCTCAAACACCCGTGACTCCAGGGAAATGATGCCTTTGGCATCCTTGGGTACCTGCAGTCACGTGTTCGAGAACACACACATACACACACACACACACTCACACCTGTAATTTAAAATAAAATAAATCTTTTCTTAAAAGGGAAATGTAGCATTGCCTCTATATCCAATTTTTTGTCTAGCTGATCTAATAGGGAAAAAAATGAATTCATATTTTGTAATCTAGTGGGGCTTTTCCCCTTCACTTTTTTGCAGTAATTTATTTTTATGTTTTATAAAGTATTAATCATAATATATAAAACTAGAAATGTTAAACTATTTCAAAGCTGGTGCTTCAAAGCAGATACATTGAGAAGCATTGATCTAGCCCCTTGCTTTCAAACAAGAATCCTTGACCATTAGTGAGTAGCAGTCCACCAGTAAGTTGCAAAATTAGTTCAGGTAAGATGGCCCTGGGGACAAAACTGCTTTTTAAACAAGCTGACCCAAGTTCAGTCCATAGAACACACGGTGGAAAGAGAGAACCAATTCTCAAATGTTGTCTTCTGACCTCTACACACTAGCTTTGACACTCACAGGAACACCACCACCCCCCGCCCCGCGGCAAATAATTTTTAATTTCCAGTGAGTTTTGAAATTAATTTTAGTAGATACAAAATTTGAGCAGTAAAAGCTGGAATGTGTGGTGCATACCTTTAATCCCAGCATAAGAGAGGCGGAGGCGGGCAGATCTCGAGTTTGAAGTCAGCCTGGTTCACAGAATAAGTTCCAGGACAGGCAAGAGAAACTCTGTCTAGAATACAAACAAATAAACAAATTAAGCATTAATAAAATGATGAAATAGAAAGCATCACATGTAGTAAATAAGGAGAGTCCTGCTTTATTAAACCTTCATTTGGAATAGTGCATGTAAGCATATGCATATGGATACTTTGTATATCTTTGCATATGTAGCGGGAAGGAGGCTGAGAGCCTTCCTGTCTCATTTGGCACATCTACCTCTGCCTTTCTAGCCCGTGCAGGTAGAAATGTGTGCGTTTTTGGGAAACTGTACTCTGTCTGGGGTATGCTTTCCCCCCCCACATTATCTGATGTAGCTTCCACGGGAGCTATTTTACAACTCTGTAAATTGTAGATCACTGATAACTTTGCAGAATAATCCTTGTCTGCAGACATGCAAATCCTGCCTCATGTAGCTCAGGTAGTTGCAATCGACTGCCCCGTGGAAGACACCAGTTTGCCCTTTTATGTACATTCATTTCAGTATTTCTGACTATCAATGAGCCTGGTCTTTGGATCTTCCTTGGATCAGTTAGAGTATCTGCCTAGTACCCTCACAGATTGAGTTAAATCAATTTCCTGGCGTGTTCATTTAAATCTGTGTGAGCATCGAGATTCTTTATCATTATTATTATTTATTCCCTTTTAAGAGCATTCTGGCGTTAGGTGGTAGTGTCTGTTCAGACTTAGGTCAAGTGTAATGAACTGGGGCCTCCACATAAAGGCAAGCCTGGGTGCTTGCAAGCCTGAAGAGCTTCTCTCTGGGTCAACTTTCTGCTGCTGGTGGTTAAGGAATTAAAAGGAAGGGAGGATGTCATTGGGTAACAATTTGATTTGAATTCCTGTTCCAGGGTAGATTTTTGCTTTTGTGGCATATCTCTCTTTTACTACAGAAAAATCTGAAGATAGAAACGTCGACCACACAAATTAAAAGCCTAAGCTCTCAGCCACAGCAAGGAAGAGTACTGGCCCGAGGTTGAGAGCCTTAGGTGTGGACCCAGCTTGATCCCTAATTAGCAGGACTGTCTCCACCAAGTCACTTTTCATCTCTGGGCTCAGATTCTTTATCTTCCCAATTACCTTAAGTCAATAGCTCTCTTTCTCTTTTTGTTTTTTAAAGGAAGCATGCACACAGCCCCAATTTATAGAGGAAGGCAGCCACTCTGCTTTAAAGAGGCATCTGCTTGGTTTCCACCCTCCCCCTCCCCACTAAGGTGGCCTCCAATTATAAGGACCCCTTGGAATTCTGATGATTCCCTGTGGCACAGCCAGAGAGGCATAGAACCCACGGCACAATGGACTGCTCCTGATATTATGATGTTACAGTCAATTATTTTGTTTGGGGGTTAAAAGTATTTAAAAAAGAAAAGTATTTTCCAGTAGGATTGATTTCTTGCTCAAGGTAAACTTGGTCTTTACAATGAGATCCTGGCTCATAAAATCAAAGCCAAAAAAGGAAGCAAGACATCTTTTCTCCTTTCCCAGCTGGTCCATCCTTTTCTTCCTGGCCCCTCCCACCCTGCAGGCTATCTCTATCTCTGGTCTTCAGAGTCCTTGTCTATTCTAGGTTTTCTCAATTTCTGTGATGCCCAGGATGGCTCCATTGCAAACACATCTACCGTATTCTAATCATCTAATTACCTGCTTTGTCTATCAAAGCTGAATTCCCTGAGACAAAGATCCCATCATCCCCTTTGCTCTCTGGGTCTAAGGCAGCTACTAGCTCCCTGGTCCTTTCTGAGCTCAAACACCCTGCCTAGATTCTCTTGTCCATCCAGCCCTCAACCCCGCCCTACTCAGAGCTCTGGAACTTTGGGCTCACACACAATCCCTTGCCAGACAGTTCTACTCACAGGCTTTTCAAAATCAACAGGTCAGAAATCCTTACTGTTCAGTAATCCTACTTCCTCCTGAAGTCTCAATTTATCGGCTGCCCGAGACAGAAATCCCTGTTGTGACTCTTTTATTTCCACCCCAATCAGACAGCATATCCTTTAATTCCCCCGCTGACAATCCCTGACTCCTCATCTTGGTATAACTGTTGCCCAACTTCAGGTCACATGGATGACATCATTCTGATGGTGCTCCTGGCATGGGATTGTTGCAAAAAATAGCCAAACCCTCTTTGTCCATCAGCTCCTTTGGTGTTCAGACCTACGCTAGTTATGATCGAGTGTTTCTGTTAGTTACCCCATTGACAGTTAGAGATGTTGAAGTTTAAAGAGTGTTTACCCAGGCTGGCAAGCCTCAGAGCTGACGTTTAGCCTACTGTATCTTTCTACTGCCAATATAGTAGCTCTTAACATGGCATCACCCTGGGGACATGAAACAGGGCTGATTCAGCAATGCCTGAGGCTACTCAACAATGATTTATTAGGGGGACACTCATGGACAGAGCAGGTGGAAGTAAGGGACATAGGACTGGACAAGGATCCAGCTTCATCCTGATCCCAGGAAGGGCTCTCAAGCTCAAATCATACTAGATTTCCTAGTTGGAGTCATAGAAATGAGGTTTGGTTTATTCCAGTTCCAACCACCAGTCACTACCTGTAGTGTGGTGACCTGACAGAGTGTTTAGGGTAAAAGAGAGAACACAAGTGTCACATCGAAGGGAACAGCTTTGTAGTATGAGATTTCTGGCCTGGACTTTCCGGGCCTAGCCTCAAGGTTTAGGACCACCAGACCCGCAGACCTGCAGTCCTACAGTCCCACAGAGACACACAGAGGCTTACTATAATTTTAGGCTGATCGGCCTAAGGCCCAGGCATACAACTTGCTAGCTCTCTACCCTTCATCTAACCCATGTCTCTTGTTCAGCCATGAGGCTCGGTACCGTTCTTTAGAGCAGCATGGTTGTCCTCTGCTTCCTCTGGCTTCTCTCTGGCATTCTGCTCTGTTCTTCTTGTTCTCAGAGTTTTTAGGCTGGTAGCCCCGCCCACACTTCCTGCCTGCCTTTGGCCAATCAGCACTTTTTATTAAACCAGTGGGTGGGACAATTATTTACCAAGAAACAACACAATCTTCCTACACAGCTTAGTGTCTTTATCAGGTGGAATGGGTGGAATGGGTGCCACCAGGTAGTGGAAATGATCTACACACCAGCAACTGAATGCTTCTTGCCACATCACCCTCAATAAACACTAACAGGACAAAGGGCATATATTCTGTCTAGCTCTCCTTTACGTCCAGCTTAATGATTTTTCTAGTGGATCAAATTCCCTCATTTTCCAAATCTTGGCTTCTTTTGGGGGATTTCATTTTATCCAACCTTTGCTAAACTCTGAACACTTTTAAGGGTTTCTAAGCTTGTATTTTGCTAAGAACTAGGCAAGACTGGACAGTGATGGCACATGCCTTTAGTCCCAGTACTCAGGAGACAAAGGCAGGTGGATCTGAGAGTTCCAGGCCAGCCTGGTCTACAAAGCAAGTTCCAGGACAGCCAGGACTACACAGAGAAAAGCCCTGTCTCAACCCCACCCTCACTCCCACCAAAAAAAGAGCTAATGAACGTGACCATGGTTATTTGCGTTTCTACAATTTGGTTCATTTTTATTGATTTTTATCATTTGTGTGTGTGTGTGTGTGTGTGTGTGTGTGTGTGTGTGTGTATGTGTGTGTGTGTGTGTGTATGAGCCATGCAACAATTGAATTCTGGTCCTTTGGAAGACCAATAAGTATTCTTGACTGCTGAACCATCTCTCCAGATCCAACTCAATTCAGCTAAGATCTGACTGGCCCCAAGTCAAAACATTTGCAGCTTCTCAAGTAGACTGAGATTGCTGGGAGCCAATTCATTGTTATTATTATTATTTTGTGTATGGGTGGTGATGTGGGTGCATGGGCATCACAGTTTGGGTGTGGGGTGTGTGGGTGTGAGTGCCTATGTGTCATGCTTGAGTGGAGGGTGATGTGAGCGCATGCGCATCACAGATAGAGTGAGGCGGACAACTTGTGAGGCTCGGTTCTCTTCTTCCACCCTCTGGGTTCTGGGGATCAAACCCAGGTTGTCAGATGCCTCTGTATACACTGAGCTATCTCCCTGGTCCCAATTTAATCTTTTAAACCATTTGACTAGAACAAATTTACTACCCCAAACTCTCCATATACTTGGAGACCACTCAAGATATCTTTCAGTTCCTTATTAATTTTAGATCTAGACATCCTTATTTATGGATTCAACTACCCGTGGCTCAAATATCTCCAGAAAAATAACTGTCAGCGCTGAACATGAACAGACTTCCATCCTATTCTGTAAACAATGTAGCAGAGCGTCAACTTGCACAGTATCTATTTCGTATTGGGTGTTACAAATAATCTAGAGTTGAATCAACAAACATAAGAAGGGGGTACATACAATATACACAAATATTATGCAATCATATGCAAGGGCCTTCAAAGATTCTGGCATTTGAAGAGAATTCTAGAAGCAACTTCCTGTGCTGGCTCATATGGACTGTTAACGGGATGTGGAATCACCTAGAGGCATTTATAGGTTGAATCCATTCCAGTGAAAAGACCCACCCTAATGCGCGTGCGGCACCGTTCCATGGACTAAAGTCCTGGACAGAATTAGGAGAAAGTGCCTGAAAGGCAGCATCCATCTCTCTGCCTAACTGCAGAGGCAATGTGACCAGAGGCCTCCTGCAGCTTCCTCTCCAGGACAGACACCAACCAAAATTACCTCTTTTAAAAGTTGCTTTTGTTGGGTACCTTGTTGCAACAGTGAGAAAAGTAGCAATTAGCTTGTATTGTACCCCGACCCTTCCACGCCCCACCCCCACCCCACACATCTAATACACATTCTACAGGGCCTTCTCGGAGACTCCTAAGAAAGAGCGAGCCCTGGTCATTTCCAGGGATGGTCAAGATACATAAAGTAATCATAGACTGACTTGCCCTGCAAAGGCCCCATTCTTACTTATGGATGGCATCATCTCCCAAATGGACCTCTTACATGTATACCTTAGCTCTGAAGGAAGGTGGATGAAGTCTCAGAATTAACCTCTGGCTTTTTTCCTACATCCATGAAAAATAGCTGCTCCAGAGAAAGTGACAGTCACAGGAGAAGGAACAAGTTCCTTAGTAGAGCTGCCAGGAAGAATCTCCTGGGAGTGACAGGAAGCTCACATCTGTGTGGTACGGGGACAGTTCACTGGGGGGAAAATGGACAATCTCTTCAGTCACCTGTTAAGTCCTAGGCCTAAGACTGGAGAGGGAGGGATGGAGCGGGAGAGACAGGGAGGAAGGGGAGGAGGGAGGGAGGGGGAGAGGTAAGGAGAGGGGGCAGAGAGAGGTTGACAGAGACAAGATGGGTAGAGCATCTTCAGCCTGCCGTCCACACTTTGTGGGTTTCTTGTCCACAACTGCCTTTTCGGGTGCTAATGCTAACATTTGTTGGAGGAATCTACTGCTGACGGCCAAGCTATACAGCCCACTCAGCCCCTTCCTGTCTTCCACAAATGTGCCCCTAAAGAAGGGCAAGCAGACACCTTGATCCTGCCTATGGGATTGTTTCTGAACACAGACCTGGTTGAGTTGTATACGGCACAAGTGAAATGTGCTCACAAGAACCCTGGGAGTTTCTACAGTAACTGTAGGGCTATGCGTTTGAGAAAAAACTGTGTGCTGAATGCCTAAAGGAGCCAGGCTGCTGAACTTAGAGAAAAAGAGCTTTGCAAGACATACCTCAGCCCACAGAAGGGAGCAATACATGAGAGATGGAGGCAAGACAGAATGTTCCCCTTGTGAAGAAAATAATGGCCTTGAATTCGGTAAGAAAGTGGGAGAAGAAGGGAAGGAAGAGAAGGGAGAAGGAAGGAGGGTAAATCAGCAGTTTGGGGTAAGATTTAAAAGTGCTCCGTTGAGCTGGAGAGACGGCTTAGCAGCTGGGAGCACTGTCTGCTCTTCCGGAGGACCCAGGTTCAGTTTCCAGCACTCACATGGCAGCTCCCAACTGTCTGTAACTCTAGTTCCAGGGAATCCAACGCCTCACACAGCCGTGACTGTAGACAAAACATAAATGCACATAATATTTTAAAGTTCTCAGCCTGACGTTATGGTGTGCACCTTTAATTCTAATGCCAGGGAGGTAGAGGCAGGCGGATCTATGAGATCAAGGCCAACCCGGTCTACAGATTGAGTTCTAGAACATTCAGGCCAACACAGAGAAACTCTGTCTCACAAAACCAAAAAGAGGGGGCTGGAGAGATGGCTCGGAGGTTAAGAGCATTGGCTGCTCTTCCAGAGGTCCTGAGTTCAATTTTCAATAATCACACGGTGACTCGCAGCCATCTATGATGAGATCTAGTGCTGTCTTCTGGTGTGCAGGCATACATGAGGCAGGACACTGCATATGTAATAAATAAACCTTTTTTTAAAAGATAGATACACGGATGGATGGATGGATGGATGGATGGATGGATGGATGGATGGATGATGGATGGATGGATGGATGATGGATGGATGGATGGATGATGGATGGATGGATGGGTGGATGGATGGATGGATGGATGGATGGATGGATGGATGATGGATGGATGGATGGATGGATGATGGATGGATGGATGGATGGATGGATGATGGATGGATGGATGGATGGATGGATGGATGATGGATCAATCAATCGATAGATAGATGGATGATATATAGATAGATAACATTTTTAAAATGTAAAGTGCTTAGTCATTCAAAAATGGGTTAAGCAGCCCTGAGTCCATGGTGGTAGACTTATTCTCCTTGGCAATTTTTCTGATCCTAAAAGTGCAGAGGAAGGCAATGGAAAAGAGAAAGAATAGAGGTCAGAGGGAAAGATGAGGTGAAGGAAGGTCATCAGTAATTGCCAGCATGCTTCCCAATTCCTGCCCCCAGTGTCCTCTCAGGGCCTGTCTTCACAGACCGTAGACTGTGAGACTCAGAGCATCGGCTTTGGAATGTCAGGGGCCCGGAGCCACTGACCAATTCTTGTTAGACAAGCACATATCTTCTCTCCAACCTCAGTTTCCTCAGAACACCATGAAGGCAAGGGCTTTGTCTGACTTACACACTGGAGTATCTCAGAGGCTCACAGTGTACCTGAAAATATGTCTGTGGATAAATCAATAAATGTATAAAAGCAGAATACTGCTGTCCTCCTCCAAAGGAGCTACAGTGCTAAAGAGTGCGGACCCTGAAACCCAACTAACTCACCTTGTGCTGATGTGGGATTCAGGGACTGTGAGATGGCTCAGTGGGTGAAAGTTCTTGATCCCTGTCACCTGCTAGGAAAGAGGACAGTCAGATTTCCCAAACTGCCCCCTTACCCCCACATATACCGCAACATGAGTGAGTCCATACTTGCACACATACACATAACTATAATAAGCTAAATTTAAAAAATTTTAAAGCCAAGATTCTGCCACTCCTTGTCTCTTTTACGGATTAGATAATCCTTCTGTTTCCTCACTGGTAAAATGAGAACCATGACAGCACACCTAAACTAAGAGTGCTGTGTTGAGGCCCAAAACACTTTACTATAAATAAAATACAGAAAACCATGGTTGGGCTGACTGTGGTGTCGCGTGCTTTTAATCCGAGAAGCAGAGGCAGGCAGATCTCTATGAGTTCCAGGCCAGTCAGGGCTGCAAAGCAGGACCCTGTCTCAAAAGAACGGCAAGAACAAAGAATCAAAACAAACAAACAAACAAAAAAACCATCTGGACTCAGAAGGACACGTGATGCTTCTGCAGAGGCTTCAGTTCCCAGCGTCACATGGGAAGGAGGTCCAATGCCCTCTTCTGGCCCCTGTTGAAACAAGTCACACAGGGTACGCAGGCATGCATGCAGGCAAAATACTGAATGCATAAAAAATATATGGCCTGGCTACTTATTTTAGACATTGCTGTTATTACAAGAAGGGACAAAACTCTGGAGAATTGTTCAGCCTCTCATGTTTAATCCCAATCTTCTCAACTACTACTCTTTATCCTTCTCTGGTAAAACTATAATTGTAAAACTGTAGTTTTTAACTAGAAAGAATACTTTTGAGCAGCACGCCAGCTCACACTAAATGCAGGCCATCACCATTGTGTTCAGAGTCATTCTGATGTTAGCAGCCTTGTAGGATGATGACAAAGCCAGAGGTTTGCCTTCCGGATCAGCTCATCGCAGGAGCAGGCAATGGGGGTGGAGGGAAGGAAGGATCCCCCAGGAAAACTGTTGTTGGCATGAACAGAATGAGCTGAGAGAGAGCAGAGCTGACTGTCATGTTCAGCTTAGCCGCAGGCTATAGAAATTTGAGGAAGAGCAAAGGATAGAAAAGCAGCGCCGTGAGGCGGTGAACACACTGGCTAGAACTGGTTGTTAATACACCAGACCAGTACCTCCTGCACAGTTACCCACTCCTGGTCAGAGGGGCAGGTGCAATTTTTCAAGCCGTCTGGGAAAAGGGGGAGCAGGTGGCTGCTCTGGTACTTGGGCTTGTTCTCTCTTGCTGAGAGAATCCATTAGATACTAAGGCAAGATTGTTTATGATTATACCCTCATACAGCTAACAGCAACAATCAGTTAAAGCAAAGGAAGCATCATTTGTTCACCCTGACACACATTCCTTTACAGACTTGAGTATCCACATGTGTGTGTACACACGAGTGCGCGTATTTGCAAGTGTGGGTTGGTGTGTGTGTGTGTGTGTGTGTGTGTGTGTGTGTGTGAGTGTGTGTGTGTGTTACTACAGAGCAAACCCAAGGCTTTGCACCACTATGCTACATCTCCATCATCTTGGTTAGAGTTTCTGTTGCTGAAACACCATGACCAAAAAGCAAGTCGAGGAGGAAAGAGTTTATTTGGCTTACGTTTCCATCGTTGACGGAAGTCAGGACAGGAACTCAAACAAGGCAGGAACCAGGAGGCAGGAGCTGGTGCAGAGGTCATGGAGGGGTGCTGCTTACTGGCTTTCTCCTCATGGCTTGCTCTGCCTGCTTTTCTTATAGAACCCAGGACCAGCAACTCAGGGCTGGCTCCACCCACAATGGACTGGGTCCCTCCCCCATTGATCACTAATTGAGAAAACACCTTACCACTGAATCTCATGGAGGTATTTCCTCAACTGAGGCTCCTTTCTTTCTGATGACTCCAGCTTGTGTCAAATTGAACAAAACCAGCCAGGACACCTACTCTTTGCTTTTTTTGAGATGAGGTTTCATTTCCTGAAGGCTGGCCTTTAATTGGCTATGTAGCTCCAAGTGGTTTTGAATTCACAATTCTCCCACCTCCATCTCCCAATTGCAGAGATCACACCAGAATTTAAAAAAACAAAACAAAACAAAACCCCTCATTTCATTATATGAGCTAAGTTGTCAGGCAAGCCTAAGGAGCAGGGTGTTGTGTTCCCGCCCTTTAGGAACCTGGGCCTCATTGACATTCCGTTATTCATTTTATGTGAAAACAGATGCAACATGCGGCAGAATGTGATCGTGCTCTATGAAGCTAGAGGCCTGTTTGGGATTCTTATTCTGAGAAGTGACCTGTCTGTGGAGCATCTCACTATGTATCTCCAGCTGGCCCAGAACTCACCGTGTAGACCAGGCTGCGTTGGACTCACAGAGATCCTCCTGCCTCGGCCTCTGAGTGTTGGGACTAAAGGCATGTGTCACCATGTTCAGCTTGCATTTTCTTAACTAATGACCGAAGTAAGAGGGCTCAGCTCAATGTGGGTGATGTCATCCCTGGCCTCGTGGTGCTGGGCTGTATACGAAGAGTAAGCCACGAGGAGCAAGTCGGTGAACAGTGTTCCTCCTTGGCCTCTGCTTCAGTTCCTGCCTCTTGGTTCCTGCCTTGGCTTCCCTTCATGGTGAACTACAGACTTGGGTTTTTATTTTATGAGATGAGCTTGCCTCCCAGGTTGCTTTCAGTCGCTGTTTCTCACAGCAGAAGAAGGCCAGCTAGGACAGCATGTCACTTGGATATCAAAGGGCAGAGGAAAAAGGGAACTGGAGAAAGTGAGTAGAATTGTGGGATAAGAGCTAATACCCCACCACTAATGAAGACCATACTTTGGGAGAACAATATTTAATAAAATCTGGTGGCATTCAAAGAGGACAGTGAAGCAGGGACAGCAATCCAGATACTTCTGCAGTTACCACTAGTGTACACTATGGTAGAACCCACAACACACTTCTTTGGTTCTCACAGGACTCTGGGGCATGGTTCTATTGTGCTCATTTTACAGGTTTGGCAGTCCACAGGAGTTAGCCACACTGACATAAGAGGTCACATTGAAAACCTGGATCTTTTTACCCAAAAGTTTCTAAGTGGAAAAGAATGCCTTCTGAGAATGTATTCACACCCTCCCTCATCCCACAGAGGGATATGATGCTCAGGGAATACAATGTTAGAAACCTCAGAGTCCACAGGTGCAAGGAAGGCTCTTTCTTCAGAGGAGATCCCACAGGGAAACAGGGCTGTACCACCTGAAAGGGTTCCTCTGAGCTTTGGATGGGACTTCCCACCGAGGGCTGCTCCCAGGCACACCACTCTGAGCCTTCCTTCCACGGGGTCCCTGTGTAACTTCACTGTCAGGTGCCACATAAAGTCTGCTCCAAAAAAAAAACCATCCTCTGATTCATGCTGAATGAATTCCTGGCATACACTGTCAGAAAGTAAAAGACAGGTGTAGCTCCCCTGATGCTTTGAGTAGGTACTTGTTCAAATCATGTAGCCTCTCTAGGAACAGTTTCTCAAAGGAGTAGTGTATAATTTCTCCTCTGTAGCAGTGGTGAGGGGGTGGATTCTGAGGAGGAAATACTGATGGAGGAGGTAGGGGGAAAGATGGCATCCTGGATCCGAGCTGGGGAGATCAAAAGATAGTAAGCCTAACTTCTGGAGACGGTAGGCTGGGGGGGGGGGGGGCGCGGTGGAGGGGGATGAGTGGAGGGGGCAGTGGAAGCCTGTGAGGGGAGAGGAGAGGCAGTTTCTGATTCTCCAGAGAGTAGCTGGGAGTCCAGGCTTCCTGCCCTCCCCCACCACCACCCTCTTCAGGGAGCTCCAAGTCTATCGGGCTACTCCTCTAACCCCCCACCTCCCTCAGCCTCACCCTGCCACACCCCTCCCTTTACCCTTCAGGTAGCAAATGCCTTCCTGGCTCTTTGAACTGGCTTAGTCTCTGGGTTGCCTTCCTGCCTCCCTTTGTTACTCCTCACTGATTACAATCAAACACAATTGCCAAATGCCCCGGCAGCCTGACCTCCAGTCCACAGGCATCCTTACTGCCGACAAATATAGGTCTTGAACTCCGCCGTGCACCAGAATCACCGGCAGGGTACAATGCTTGTTTGTTTAGAGACTGGGTCTCCTGTAGCCCAGGCTAACCAAGGAAGACTTTGAACACCCGATCCTCCTGTCTCCACTTTCTCAGTGTTGGAGTTACAGGTCTATATCATCAAGTCCAGCTTATGCAGTGCTAGGTAGGGATCAATGATGCCCAAGGTTTCCTGCATGTTAGGCACATACCAACTAGGCTATGCCCACAGCCCACCCAGTAGAGGGCATTTTAAAAGAGAGCTGGGAAGTCCTGAGAATTTACACCGTTGGTAGGTACCCAAGTGATTCTCGTGATCTGGGGACACTAACATTTATCGTCCATTCAGCCTTAGCCATGTTCTGGCCTATGTTGAGACTGTAACTGGGTGTTTATGTGAAGCTGTGAGCAGTTTGAAGATAGGTATATGACGAGTCCTAGACTGTCCTCCACCCTCCACAATACTGAGCTTATTCAGAACAGGTACCCAAATCCCACTGGATTTGTCAAGTAGCATGAAGGGTTCATATTGATTTTTAGGTGCCATTTATGGACAAGGCAGTCTGTCTTTAGGACAAGGCGGTCTGCATTTTGTTTTTGGGTTTTTTTTCTTCTTTTTTCTTCTATACCTCAACCATCCTTGGGCTTTCCGGTCTTTCTTTTCCAATAAACATATGCCTTCCTTAAATCCTAAGACTTCTCCCATCTGTCTATCAACGTTTATAAGTAATTCTTATAAGAAGTTTGGCAGAGGAGAGAAGCGGGGTAATCAGTCCCTGCAGAAAGGTGGAAGGCCCCCAGAAGGCCTGGTATTGTACTGAATTAAGAAGAGAAAGATTTGAGCTCATTTAAATACCCATGGAGGGAAGCCAGGAAGGATGCTAATGTGGGAAAGAGAGACAGAGGTCCCTGAGGCAAGGGAAAGTGGAATCCAAACTATGGGGGGGGGGGGCACTGCCAGAGCAGAGGCACATGTCCCACTGTAGGTGTAAAAAGAAAAAGATGGGCTTAGATGCAGGAATAATGAGGCTATAGACTTTCGGTGACTCCCAGCTCTAAGTCCACCGAATTAAATTGCCATGGTGTCACGGGCTTAATATGTCACCTCTCCTTGGCAGAGCTCTAAGCACCAAGAAATGAATCTTCCATGAGAATCTCTCAGACTGGAAGATTTCTGCCAGGAGAACAGAAGGACTTCCCAGTGGCACAAAGTGGAAATGGGAAAGGAAAGGATAAATATGCCCTGCTGTGACAATGGAAGAACCAGAGGCAGGGTCACAGAGCTAATAAGTGCTGGGGACCAGATTTAGAGTCTTGCTCGGCTTAACCTTCAAATTCATCTGTCCGGCTTAGCAGTTCACACTCTCTGACCATGTGAAATTACAAGGAACAGGTGGAAGGGAGAGCTGAGAAATAGCTTTTGCTTCCTGACCCTCCAAATAGGAACTGGAGGTGCCAGGGCCCACCCACTCCCACACAGCCCAGCCTGTCCCTGGGCAACTGAACGTGACAGGGGTGACAAGAGAAATAAGCTTAACATACACCTTCTCACCTGTACCAGCGTGCACAGCGCCGGGTAGTACATGAGAACCTGGATCACAAATGGACATCCATATCATCCCCCACGTCTCCTCACTATCATTGGGTTTGTTAGGTGCCAGGGACCATCCTATCTAATAAATATTTAATTTTTATGTGGTTTTCCTGACTATAAAAGTAACCATCTGGTCAATATTACAAAAGAAAAACTCTAAGAAGAAATGCATTTCTAACCTAAGACAGACAAACATGCTATGATGGACGGAGGGAAATGGCCACATTCAGAATCGGTTGGCATTCCGGCTCTCCCGACCATAACTAGGTGATCTTGGACACACAAACTTCTCATTGCTCTCTTTCCATATTGCTAAAAAGACAAAAGGACAGTTGTAAGCCACCACCTTAGGAAATGATCTTGGGTTCTCTGCAAGAGGCTGTTTCTCTACCCAGGGGAGTAACAGTTCTTAGAAATTTAAAATACTATGAGATACATAAATTACTGTGAATGGCACTCAGCACCTGGTCTGCAGTTAACATAGAACACTCATTATTGATATTATCACTGATATTTCACACTAGCCTGAATCTCCGCAGTAAGTAACCAATGGTAAAAGCTCATGGCACACTTTTTTTTCAGACTATGCGTTAGTTAGTTTTACATGACCTTGACACAAGCTACAGTTATCTGAAAGAGGGAACCTCAATTGAGAAAATGCCCCCTAGGCTTCCTAGTGATTGATGGGGGAGATCCCAGCCAATTGTGTGGCGCCATACCTGGGTAGGTGGTCCTTGGGTTCAATAAGAAAGCAGGCTGAGCAAATCATGATGAGCAAGCCAGTAAGCAGCACTCAATGGCCTGGGCATCTGCTTCTGCCTTCAGAAGCCTGCTTTGTTGGGGTTCCTGTCCTGACTTCCTTTGATGATGAACTATGACCTGGAAACATAAGCTAAATAAAGCCTTTCCTCCCTAAGTCATTTGGTCATGGTGTTTATCATAGCCATAGTAACCCTAACTAAGACAGGCTAGACTATATGTACATACACCACACCATATACACACACATACACACATACCACACACACACATACTGTGCCACACACAAACATGCACACACCATACACATACCACACCACATACACATGCACACAGACATCACACACATAATTTCACATGTCCTTATTCATTTGCCAAGTGTGTGGATTACTCTCAAAATGATCCCTTGGGAACTGAGAGCATAACTATGTGGCACAGTATTTACCCAGAATGTGTAAGAACCTAAACTCCATCCACAAGTATAGAAAATTAAATAGATGACCCTAGAAACATAGACATGCCATTTTGTCTTTGCCATACCCAAGATGGCTTCATCTTCACATCACAAATGTTTTAAGGGGACAGCAAAAGGCTGCTAAAGTGTGGGGAATGGATCAGCAAGTTTTTCTCTTTAAAAGACCAGGCAAGAATAGCTGAGGCTTAGCAGGCATACCATTTCTGTTGCAACTAGTTATCTCTGTGGTTGACCCCGAAAAAGAATGTAGAAGAATCCCAATAAAACCTTAATTTTAGAGATTGAAATTTGGATTTCATATAACTCTCACATCATGAAACATTATCCCTTTGATTTTTCTTTTCTTTTCAACCACTACGTAACAATGTAAAAAAGGCATCAGGGTAGATTTGGACTGTGGGGTCACAGCGAGCAAAGAGACCCGCCCATTCTGGAACCTGGCTGAGGATTAGAGAATCCTCCTTAGTTGGGGGTGCAGGGTTTTTACCTCCCACAAGACCTGATGAAACCCAGACTCAACTTTTACATCAACCTCTGTGAAGGGTTTCTAGACTTCCCTGAAAAGCTGGCTTCTCAGCATTTCCCTGCACTTCTTTGCTAGTGCTAAAAAACGACCATCTATGTTCCTCCAAATGTCCACCAGGCCATAGGCAGTTTGTATGTTGGAGTCCTTAGCCAAGCATCTCGAGGTGACTTAGCACTCACTGGCTTGTCAACCACTGAACGTCACCCTTACTCTGGGGGTAAGAAAAAAAAGCAAAGGCAATCAGAGTGAGGAGGAACAAGCACCTTAGGGACCCCTCTCTCTGGAGACATGCCCTTGGCTTCCCCTTTCTTCTCCCTCCATATCCTTTCTCTCCGTCTCCCTCAGTCTTTCTCCCCCTCTCTCCAGGACGCTCCCTTAGATCAAAGACACTGTCTTACTCATGGCGGTCCTGGCAATAATGTTGGCTTAATGATATCAAATAAGAGGGAATGGCAAACACTCACCAAATTAAATGGAAGACAATGCCTTTGGTTCAACTTTTAATGTATCTTTCATCTTTATGAATGATACACATTTCATTGCTGGGCAACAGATGTGATATCAAAGATAAATTTCTTTTTCCTGGCTCAGACTCTTTTCTATTCTTATTAAACTGTCTCTCAAGGAGATAACTGCATGATTTCCATTTTGGGAGTCCCAAGGTTGAGCAACTGCGGGTCCAGAGGAACTAGGAGCAAGCCTAGAATAATTTGGGAGCTTTAATTTCCTTGCTACGCTATAGGGCAGAGCGACATGAAACCTTGAGCCAAGCTGATAGAAAATCCTCCTTTAAATACTCATCTCAGAATGATTTTAAGTTGAACTCGGGACTTTGGCAGATCCCCTTAGTTGGAGCTAGTGATCCGGGTAGCTGGGTAGAGACCTGAAGGGCCCAGGTCATATCTCAGTCTCTCTGCCTATTCAAGCTACTGTGAGTTCATGTTCATGGCCAAGATCAACCAAGAGAGGTATTCTCTTTCCTGGCTGTCTCCAAGAACTGCTGGTGAATTTCCTCTCCACTTTATTGTTTCTATTCTCTGCTCCCTTGGGGAAGTCGCTTTGTTTACGAAAACCTGTTGCTCCCTCTGGTAACTCCACCACGCCTTTCTGCTCCACTGAGCTGTGAGCTATGTACAGAAGCAGGTCTCAGGGAAAGAACATTACAAATCCAGTCCATGGCGAATGTGATATGTTCTAGATTGTGCCTGCCTTGTCTCAGCTGAAAGCCATAACCCTTTCTCAGGGTTTTCCACACTTCTTTTTACAGCAGAGAGAATAGAACAAAACAGCTTCTCTGACCCACTAAAAAGCCCATTGTATTATTTACTGTACATAATAATGTGTTAAGGGCTTCATATTGGGCTCCTTCACAGTGTATAATTGGGGCTGGTCTTCCTTGGTAAAGGACTGTGTGTTTGAAAGCACGCACCTGTCTTGTGATGAAATTTGCAAAGTTCCAAATTACCATTAGTTAGCCTGCTCAAATAGTATTACCAGCATAAATCAACAGCATGTGAGTCCAGCAGATCTTTCTGTCCTATAAGCTTTTATCAGGGCTTTTGAAAGACTTCTATAGACCTTTGGTAGGAATTAGAATTTAGCCGGAGCCTAGAAAGACAGAAAGATAATAAATAACTGCTTAGAAAAAAATGATGCCTCCTGCTCTTGGGCCAGAGAACATTTTCCTTTTTATTTGCCTGTAAAAAACTGTGGGTCTCCATCTCTTAACAATCAGGAAGAGGCACAATGCAGCTTGATTACCCAGATAACCCATTCTTCTTCCTTCTACAATGCCACTTCTGCCACTTGTGATGCATAGCTTTACTGAGGAGAGAGGGTCAAGTAATCCTTTACAAGGCCTAGAGCGTGAGCTTGAGGCTGGCGGTGATGGCGATGGCCTTTCATCCCAACCCTCGGGAGGCAAAGGCGGGCAAATCTCTAAGTTCAAGCCCAGCAGGTCTATGGAGCGAGTTCTAAGGCAGGGACTACATAGAAAACTCAGTTCTCAAAAAAAACAGACAAACAAAAATCAAAACACACCATGAGTTTGGTACTGTGTACTTCTGGGACACCTAAAGTCTGAGGGTTATCGTATTGGAATTCTTTTCCATGGAATATTGTTGAATACAACCTCATTCCTCCAAGACATTCAACATAGAAAATATTTTCCTTAAATATTTACGTTTGCAGAATAGAATTCAAGGCAAGAGCTGCGGTCTCTTCAATCATCGGTGGTCACAGGAATCAATGGCAACACAGACAACCTAAAACGTCAGTAAAGATCAGAGGGCTGGGGTCAAACAGAACCAAGTAGGAAGCAGGGAACCAACTCCAGGAAGTTGTCACACGTGTGCTACGGCACGTACAGCCCCACAAGTACACCATCTAAACGCATACACACAAGCAGGCACACAATAATAATACATTAATTAAAAATACAGCCTGGGCCATTTAGTTTGTAAACACTCTTTCAGATCCAGAGTGCAGCAACCATGTCTGGCTTTCAGTGCGTGTGTGCGTGTGTAAGGGGCTGTTTTTGTATAATACACGCCATTCATTAGTAGGAAACATGGTTACTTTCTTATCATGTGGACTCTAGTCCTGTGTGCCTCCAAATGGCTTCCTTAGCTCGGTAAATCTGGAAACTGTTTTTGTTGTTGTTGAGATGATATCTGCTTGGTTCTCTCCTTTTTGTTAGATAGTTCTTCTCTCAGCAACGTGGGGGGAGGGAAGTCTCATTTATCTGACGGCCACACTCTTCCACAGTTAAATGTAAGCAGGTAGGTAGATGTCAAGTTATGAAAGGACAGTTTATTTTTAAAAGTTAATTTATAAATTGGGTTTTCAGAAATCTGAGGATCTCCCCGTGTTCCCACAATGATCCCGGGGGGGACCCACCCGCTGTACCAGACACAAAAAAAGGAAACCAATTATGGAGCAAGAGAAAGCTGGGGTTACCCCTCTTCCTATCACTCAAGGCTGTTAGAGCTGAGCAAAGCTTACTGAGCCTGCACAGGCACTGGATTGATTCAATTTGCCAGCACTTGGGAAGCGGAGGTGAAATGATTACAAGTTCAAGGTTAGGGTGCCATCGCTACGGAACAAAGAGATCCTCCAACCCCCACCCACCATTTCAGTCTAGATTTGTGGCAAATAAAAGCTTGTCTTAACTTTGCGTAGCTCCTCAAAAATGTGTTTCATTTCATAATGTTCTTTATTTATCTATTATTTTGAGCAAACCCCCCCCCCCCCCCCCCCCCGCGCGCGCCACATCAGCCCTAGTTTACACCAGAGGCTTCTAAACTCCCTTCTGCTGGCTTTCTTGTTTTGCCCCTCTAATCTGAATGGCTATTTGTAGGAAAGTAATGAAATAATTCACACTAAAGTATGAATGGCTGATTTGCTTTACTTTCCTACTTCACAGGTATTTGCATTTTAAAAAGACTGTTTTCAATGCAAATGAATTTGTAATTGGTGAGAATTTTCTCTGGTGAGACAAAACAAAGTAGCCAGTGCCCATTAGGCAGAATGCAGTTTTGGAAGAGGCGAGCTGTAAACTGGGTAGAACAGCTGACCAGCCACATGGGCACTAGCATCCTGTTCTCCTGCCCAAGAGTTTAGGGCCTTTGCCTTTTCAGGATGCTTAGCGTTCGGGGGTCTTGTGAAATACACTTAGGGACATTCATGAGGTGACCTGCCCAGGCACCCTCTTGGGTTCCCTTTCTCTCTTTGGAGTTAGCAGGGGAAGCCATCAGAGCTGGAGGCACTGGCATCTCCACCAAGCAGTTCAGCACACTCTGTCCTCTGCCAGAAGGGACTGTAAAAAAATTAAAAAAAAAAAAAAAAAAAGGACAATTAGGGCTTCCAAGGTCCTGAAAAACACTGCAAGCCATAAAAGGATCCAAATATTAGCATCAGGATGGCTCTCCTCTCCTCCACATTTTGATTTTTATTCTCATAATTGAAGTCCAGTGGGAGACAGTGGTATTCAAAAGATTGCCTGAGGAGCATCTCGGCCACCATTTCCTTATCCAGTGAACTTCACAAGTTACAGAGCCTCGATGCCTCAACGTCTTCATCCAGAAAACAAGGAACAAGAGCTCATACCTTATGCAGTAGTTTTGTGTGTATGCATGAGTGTCTGTGAGTATGTGTACCTCTGTACATGTGTGAATGTGTGTGTATGTGCATGCTCCTGTGTATTATGGGTGTATAGGTGTGCATGTATTATGTATATGCTTGTACATATGAATTGTATGTGAATATGTTTATGTATGTGTATTCACGTGTACGCATTATGTGTGTGAATGTGTTCGTGTTGTGTGTTTGTGCATGTGTATGCATGTGCATGTGTTTATATTTTGTGTGTGCCTGCATATGAGAGTGGTTACCTATTGTCTTCATCACTTTTGTTGGGCGTTTTACTTTTTTTAAATTTCAAAGATACTTTTTCTGTTTAAGAATGGAAACCTTACCTGGTCTTGGGTATCTTTCTCCACTGCAGGGCAGTCTGTGAGTGGTCGCTGAAGGTCAAGGTGACCCTTCATGCAATTATTATCTGGGAGGCCTCATGGTGTACAGTGAGTCATTACCACTCAGACGTGCAGAGTGACTCAGTAGCCTGGCAAGGGAAGGTCAGAAGTTCCCCTGGATTCAAGTTAGAGGTTCCAACCCCATGGTTCAGGAAGAAACAACAGACTGTAGGGCTCGGAGTGCCTGGATCTGAAGTGGCCCTGGAGAACGTGGGTTACTCCCAAGAGAGGGCGTAGTGTGGCTGGGTGCTGTGGCTTCAGAGTCACTCGAGCTTCGTTCCTGCTTTACTCTGTGGTCTCAGACACCCTTCACCTTCTTTAAGTCTCACTTTGAAACATATTTATTTTTATTATTTTAAAATAATGTAGATATGTGGGGGATGGTTGTACATGTGTATGCATGTACCCAAGGAGTCCACAAGAGGGCGTCAGATCTCTTGGGCCTGGAGTTAGAGTTGTGAGCTGCCCTATGGGTGCTGAGAACTGAACCTTGGTCCTCTGGAAGAGAAACTGTTTCCTCTCTCTCTCTCTCTCTCTCTCTCTCTCTCTCTCTCTCTCTCTCTCTCTCTGTCTGTGTGTGTGTGTGTGTGTATAAATGTACGTACATGTTGTATATGTTGCCTTGCATGGTGATTCCAGCACACAAGAGTCAGAGGCAGGAGGATATCTGCGATTTGGCCTGGCTTGGCCTACAAAGCAAGTTCCAGGCTAGCCAGAGCTACATAGTGAGACTCTGTCTCAAACAAAACAAAGAAATATATCTCTTAGTGAAAATGGTCTTTATAAAAATTATTTCATGATATGAATGCTTAGAAAAATGTTGAGAATCAGAGTAACTACTATTACTACCACCATTCTGGCTGTAAATTGCAATTCAAATACACAGTTCCTAGGACTAGTAATAACAGGGACCAAGCTAAGGGGGTAAAGTAACAGGAATGAATGTCTTTGCCATTGTCTCAGGTGGTGACAAAGCCATTTCACTAGATTTAAGCGCGTAAAAAGTCATTACTTATGTTTTACTGTGTGTCTGTCAAGGGAGTAGTGATTTTTGTCCAAACAACTTCCATTTTGGAGAAGATTCTGGGAAAGAAGTACAAGTGACCTTCGTGTAAAAACAGAGCCCAGGCTTAGCATTTGTGGAGGCTGAACCTCCATTCGGATCCTGGTTCACCAGGACAGCCATGTAGACCTCAGTCTGTGAGACACCAGAGCTGGCTGGAGATATGAGAATCATGTAATAAGCCTGTGTCACCTGCCCAATCTCCAGCAGCCCTCCTGAGCCCGTGCCATCTGCAGAGCTTCTTGTTCATTGTTATATCTTCCTCTGCCGGCTCGTTTACTCGGGGTTTCAGCCTATGGACTTTTTACCCCCTCTTTTCTTATTTTTAATTTTTTTTTTAAGCAGTATCACTCCCCCCCCCCTTCTCCCACCTCCGCCCTCCACACCAATCACATCCCTGCTTGCTTCCAGCCTTGCTCATTATCCCTACCTCACTCCCCTTCATTCCTAGAAAACAGCTCACCCAGACTCCCCCTCCAGCTCGTGCCCACCTTCCCTGAATTCCAGCAGCCTGGCAGGAACTTTAGCATCACACTTCACAGCTCTCCCAGTTGACACAACTGACTATGTACCTTCCTGCTGCTCCCCAGGGTTTGGTTTGGGGGCAGGGGCTTCACTTAAAAAAAAAAAAATCTGGACACGAGTTGAACCTACAGCTAAGTTTACTCCGACATTTCCACCTTCTCATGGTTTTATTTTAATCGGTGGCTTGGTCTGCCCTCTTAAATGGTGAGAGGCGATTAGATCCTCAGGGAAGAACAGAATGAAAACCAACAGAAACCACCTACCCGGGTCCACCCACCGCACCTTCCCACTCCCCCAACTCTAAGCTCACGGACCTTGGCTTTTTCCCTTGCTTGGGTCGTTAATTCCACTCTTCCTGAGCTCAGATGGCCTCTGAGTCTGTATGTGTGCACGTGTGTGTGTGTGTGTGTGTGTGTGTGTGTGTGTGTGTGTGTGTGTATGTGTGTGTGTGTGTGTGTGTGTGTGTGTGTGTGTGTGCCCGTGCCCACTGCTGGCTTTCCAAAAGGCTCACCTCTCTACTGCCATTTTGCTAGGGCACAGGAGGCAGCTCCATGGGATCTTACTCTCTCTCTTTCTTTTTCTCCCTGCCCCCAACTCAGGCTGGGCTTTTTCCTGTCTCTTAACTCCACCAGTGCAGCAGAGACTAGCCAAGCTGCTGGCGTGTGTGTGTGTGTGTGTGTGTGTGTGTGTGTGTGTGTGTGTGTGTGTGTGTGTGTGTGTGTGTGTGTGTGTGTGTGTGTGTCTGCGTGCGCAGCTAGGCCAAGCCTGCGAGCCTGCCTGGCACTGGAGAGTTTTAGTTTGCATTCAGAAGAAAGGAAGAGGGAGACAAGAGAGAAGAAGGGAAAGGTGGAGGGGGAGGAGGGGGGGTGCGTAGAAGGGAGGGAGAATGTCTTGTTTGTGGCTTGTCAGCAATTGCTTGAGACAAGCTTCCATGTGTGAAAGCTACTTGGCATGAATGCCTGGGCCGTACCAAGTGTCACCGCAGCAAGAGGGGGAGACAGAAGAAAAACAGATCAGACCAGAGCAGACAATAGGCCCCTAAAGTGTTCCCCCTAAGTTGCTTTGATGTTGTCCTGGTGTCTTGATACCAGGAGGCCAGGGATTGCTGGAAAAGGGTCTTTTTTGTCTTCATTCACTTCCCTCCAGTTTCTGCAATGATTCTCCAGAATCTCTGCTCATGAAAAAGGTAAGCACTCTAAGGATTCCTTCTGTGGCAAGCTTGCTCGCCCGTGCCTCGAAGTGGGGGTCTCATTCCTGCGCTGCTCAGGAGGAGCGCTTGCTTGGGTCCTGCGATTGGAACTGCTACTGTGCCCCTGAAGTGTTTGCCAGCCGATTAGGACTGGGGATGGCCCCTCTTTCCAGGGAACCCCAGTAACACGATCTGTGCCTCTGGGTTGGGGGGGGGGTGGAAGAAGAGGGGTGGGAGGAGGATGGGAGGGTGGAGGGCGGGAGGGAAAAAAGAGAGAGGGAGAGAAGCGAGGAAGAGAAGGGCAGAAGCCTGTTTCAGAGAAGCCGCAGCCCTGAGCTCAAGAAGGCCTTGCAAGCTCCGCGTTGTGCATTCCCAGGCTGAGCGAGGCTGGCTGGAGCTCTGCTGAGTGACTGCGGAGATTGCATGGCGCTTTGTGTGTGCGAGTATGCCTGTGGGTCTGGGTGTGTGTGTGGACCTCCCACACACTGCCCTGGCGTGCCTCGTAGTGAAGGGGAGGTACCCCAGTCCTTATCACCCAGCCCAGACTCAGGAAGAGAGCGGCATGGCCGGCCAGAAGGGTGAGCGAGAGTACTGCCCAGAGACATCCACAAACTTTTCCAGTTTCAGGGAATTCTCTGCTCTGAGGCACTATAGAGGAGTTGTTGGGTGCCTCAGGCCTCAGTTTACCCCGTCTGTGAAAGCGGGAGAGCTGCTTGGGGGATACTGCACGCCTCCCTGGGGGAAGCCAAACAGAGCAGCCCACTCCATGTAACTGTGTGGCGAAATCTTCAGGCTGGCAATGCTGTGGAATCACAAAGTGGAAGTGTGACCATTATTCCTGATTATCAGCGTCATGATGATAAAACCGTCATTATAGACACCCCGAGACAAGCAGACCCGCGAGCACAGATCAAGTGTCTGACCATTTCTAATGGAACAAAACCCCCCTTTCCACCTGTTGGCTTCTATCTTTTTTTCTCTTGTCTCTGGCCGATTTGTACAGAGAATAGGATGGGAGGGGTTGGGTCCTCATCCTCCTCCGTACATATATATGTATATACATATATATATGCATACACATATTTTTTAAAAGGTCAATATGAGGGGAAAGCGTGCCTCCTGTTAAAACCTTTATCCAAGACCTTGTTTTTTTCTGGCGCTGGGAGAGTGTGCGTGCTCGTTTGTAAACTACCTTGGAGGTTAAAGATTTTATTGTGGCTTTTGGAGATTAAATGAGATTTATTTACAATTGCCATTTATCAGAGAGTAACTATCAGTGTGTGTGTGTGGGGGTAAGACTGTGATGGCTGTTTATTCTCTGGTGGTTTGGTGGCTAAAACCTTTTGCTTTTTAAAGTGGCTTCTTGAGAACTGGGAGGAGAGAGAACTGAAATCAGTACCTAGTATCCATCTTTCACATGTTTGTGTGGCCAAAAAAAATGTCTACTTATGTTTTTCAATTGTGGATTTTTGTTTTTCTTCTGCTTTTACACACTGTTGGCATCAAGGCTCTTTGCTATAGCCCTCTTGAAATTCTCTGGGGAAAGGGAGGGTTGGCTCACCTGGTTTTAGGGTTTAGGTGTGTGTGTGTGTGTGTGTGTGTGTGTGTGTGTGTATCTTACCGTTTGTCAGAAAAAGAAAAATCTGTAGAAGACTGAGCTACTGTTGACTCCTTCCCTGCTAACTCAAACGTTTACCAGAGGGTCTGTGATAGCCTGAGATGGAAGCCAAGAGCTGCCCCTGGCTAAGAGTATTTATGTTCTTCCCATCGAGGCCTGGAAACCTAGTTGCTGGGTGTCGGGGAGGACGAGAGAAAGGCATTAGGGACCTCCATCTGGCATAAAGGTCCTAGAACTTCTTTATTCTATTTTAATGTTCTACATCTTAAGATGTAATTGTTATCTGCCGTGAAGGCTGAAGGGCTATGATTTGTCTCTGGCAAGCTTCTGGGTCCAGACATCTTTTGAAAATGTTAGCATTTCAGAACTGGGAGAGAGAAGGAAGGTTACTTGTCACGTGTTAGATGAGGGTGCTTGGTGTCACTGAGGGAACCATAGGGTCCTGAGCCCATGAAAGTTGAAGTGCCATCCACTCCAACCTCACTCATCTCCACACTCAATATTGCACACGTACGAGTAGGGCACCTTTTCCAGTGGTACTCAGTGTGCTGGGTTCAAGCAGCACCACCCTATACCAGGTTCATGTCACAGGAGGACGCAGACACGGGCGACATTGCACACCCGGTTGACTTACATCAGACACCACATTGAAGATGAAGGCAAAGCAGGGTTTCCCTCCTCAGGCAGTGCTCAATCCTGTTTGCATGGTCCACAGAAACCCACAGAGTCACACAGCCCAACATGGGGACATAAGACCATAGAAGTTATCCGCCTCAACTCCCTAACCAAATACAGACTGTCATTTTTGTCTTTGTGGTTGATATCCCCTCTTCCAGTCTCACAGAGCCCAAGGATTCCAGTGACTGAAGAAACACTTCCCTGCCCCTGAACCCTGTACACCCTGTATAACAGACACATATAACGTCTGCTAACCCTTACACGTGCACTATTAAATACCTTCACACTTGTTGTGAGCCGGCCTATGCAACAGTCATTATCTGGGTAATTCACATTGGCTGTAGCCTCTTTGTGCTGTTAACCCTAATGGGTGATAGAGAACTGGAGTTAGGGAGGCTCTGGCCTCCCTTTGCTCCTTCCTGGTTTCTGGGCTGCTACTAAAGATTTAGCTGCAGGAAACACCACCATTATTGCTGTGTTTTTGGAACTCCAGAGGCAATATTGCAATAAAATGTTCTTTCCACCTCAACCCCCACCCCCGGCAGAGCAAGCTTTCTAACTATAAGGCAAAATAGTATCAAAACCCAGCTTAGCCAATCCCATTTTGGGTCAGGTTATTAAACTCATCGGTCTGGTGATGTAAGTAGTATCCCCCTCTTTCCCCTTGTAGTCTGCCTCGGAGAGAGCACACACCCATGATGCCAGTCACTTCCAAGAAGAATCGTAGTGTTCCTTCAAACATCTTGTCGTTTCTTTCTCTAGTACTCAGGGTTGTGACGCTGTCAATCTTCTTCTTCCCCTTTTAAAGATTAATTTAATGGTTTAAGAAGAAGACAGACATGCCCACACACACATAAATCACAGGTTTTGTGCCTACACTCCAGGAACCCCCACACTGTGTGTGTGGTTAAGTCACATCATAAGGAAACTGAGAGTCATTTCAATGCACCCAGATTGTTACACCGTGACGTGCTCAAGCCTACATTGTAGCAACAACCTAAGTCAGGAGCTTGTCCTGTCTGCATTTGGAACCTGTGCCTCAGGCCTTCTCTTCTCAGCAGGATGCACTTGATTTGATGTCTCTGATCATTCCTGGAACACCCCCCCCCCCCAGATGTGCACTGCTGAGGTACCTGTAGGGGAGGCAGCTGGAGTTGGCATTGGATGGAGTCATCCTAAGAGAGTAGGTAGTTGAAGGATGAATAAAACAGGACCTAGATGGAAGAAAGAGATACAGGTCATCCTTAAGTCCTGGAGAAGAAAAGCAAAGGCTGTTGGGACATTTTAAAAGTGCCTATAGAGTCCCACTATAGGCAAACCAACACCAGGCACAAAGCATTCCGTAAAATCGTTCGTCACAAGTGTGGTTTTTGCATGTAATTTTAAAGAAGGAAATTTGTGGGTTTTCTCCCCACAAGAGGCATAGTCTAAAATGTAAAGTGGAAACTTTCTTCATTTCTTTTAAGCTTTGGCACCTTAGTGCATAAAGGCCTATTGTTAACCTCAGCTTATATTTTAGTAAGGTTTTTGTGACTCATCCAAGGACTCACAAGGCAACCCAGGGTGAGATGGCTAACCAATTAAATGGCTCTGTTAGGCCAGGGCTTCTCAACTATGAGTCTGAGACCCTTTGGGGAAGTCGAAAGACCCTTTCACAGGGGTCACCTAAGACCATTGGAAAAGACAGGTATTTACATTCTGATTCATAACAGTAGCAAAATTACAGTTATGAAGTACCAATGAAAATGATTTTATGGTTAAAGGATTGCAGCACAGGAAGACCGAGGACCACGGTGTTAGCCCATCACTTCAAGAGATGAGAAGCCAAGGGCTGAAGCCACACCATTCAGATTGAAGGCTCTGTGGTGCCAGTAGGGAATTTGGGCATCCCACCCCCTGCCTTTTTAAACAAAACAAAATTCTAGGGTTTTATTAAATAGTTTTAGATCATTGATCAGAGAAAGGGATTTTCATTTCTGACTTAATAGTGACATGTTTTCTATAAAGGACGTCCTATCAGCTTTTGGCTTGGTTTTGACAGAGTCCACTCTGGATTCCTGTTGGGAGTGAAGGATTTGGAATAAGTCATCTATAAGGTTCCTTTCATCCTAGCTAGTTAGTTGTTTGGTTTTGGCTTTTGGTGGTGGCTTTTGTGTGTGTGTGTGTGTGTGTGTGTGTGTGTGTGTGTGTGTGTGTGTGTGTGTGTGTGTGTGAAGAGGCTAACGTGACTATCTGGTCATTTACACAATACCCAATTCAAGAGCTAAGGTTGCCAACTAAGAAGTACACTGGGCTTTGTGGATATATATGATAAATTCATACACATACACACAAACTATATTGACATTTTGAAGTGAAAGCATGTAAGGAAAGGGTAGGATTTTAATTTATGGATTGTAAGAGAATTTGCCAGTCAGCATGCAGGCACATGTGCAAGGGACTAAAGAACCATTTTCAAAAGAATAAGCTGTCTTGAATGCACGTCTTCCTGTATAATAAGTATGAATTTAAAATGGACGGGCGCTGGGTACATCTTTTAGCTTCACTGTTCCCACCCGCTCTCTCGTGGCAACCGTGCTGTTCCTTTTTGTACTGCGATCACATGTTGTTCCGAGGGTGCAAAGGAACAACTGTAGAGCTGCTGACACAGGCCGTGCATTTCACACTCTGCTCTGGGGCGGGCCTATTGACAATCTTTATCATAACGCAACTCACCAAAGGTCTTGTGAAAGACTTGCTGCTACGTTCCATGTCGATGATGTGTGTGCCTGTATCGAGGACGTACCTCGCTTAGGGCGCGAGGCATAAACTGAATGGTGACTGAGATCCAGAAAGGCTAGAGGATCAATGATGTTTTCATTCATCGTGTCATCTCTGTGAGCCCTTCCAAGCACTGTTCATTTAGACTTGGATAAACCTTTGAAAGATATAATTTTAAATTTTCACGTGATAGCTCTTAATGCAATTTTTAGAACCCCATAGTAAATTCTTCTGCCATGTTTTAGGAATATCGTCTTGCTTGTAGAAGGAGATCCTATTTCAAGCCTGCATTGACAGTTCATAAACCAACGATTCTTCTAATTGGTCTTAATTTTTTTCTAATCTGAAAAAAATAGTGTATAAGCTATAATTACTTTCTAGCTCAGAAAGGGGGTTTTGAAGACCATGTATAATTATGCTTTAGTTACTCTTTTATTTTGGATTATTTAAAATCTGTAACCTTGGGTCTCTTGTTTATTTCATAATCATTCTAAAACATACATAATAACAGAAATATATTAGTGACTTCAGAGGTAAGGAAGCTGGAATGGATTTACCTTCAAGTGTTTTAGGCAGTATGATTGTGCTCTGTGGACATGTAGAATGTCTTGTTATTGATGGATGCCAACACAGTGGGGGAAAAAAAAGACACTGAGTATCACTGTTGCTTAGCCTGTTTCCGATGATCCAAGTAGTTGCCAAGTATTTTTATATCACTCACTTGATGATTAAAAATACCTTGAAGCTTAAAGTTTGGGAATCTTTTATAATCCCATAGGAAAAAAAAATCACTCTTTTTCCTGAAAAAATAAAAACAGAACCCAAACTGCCATTAATGGCATTTGGAAGAAGCCATGTCATCACAAGCTAAGAAGGAATAGCTTATGTCCCCTGAGGCAGCTATTGTGGTCTATTGTGCTGCCTAGGTAAGCTAAGCTTTGTAGTAGGTGTTGACTTGTGCAGTTAGAAGAAGGTGTGACTGGGAAGCTGTTGGCACGGGACAAACTGAGTGAATGGTGAGTTTGCTTGTTCTCATGACAGCTGTTGGGTGGTTTATATATAAAAGTACACAATGCTCTCACCGTATCTAAGGCAGCAGAGTTTAAAGAATCAGGACTTGAACTCACATGTCCGGGCCCAGGATCTCTCTGCCTGGACTGTCTTCTGCTTTATCTTTTCCAAACTAGCTCCTGATGCATCATCAGAACTTACCTTGGCATTTCTTCTATCAAACTTCCTAGACCCAAGCTACGGCATCCCATCTATACTGCCCATGGTCAGCATGTGCTTAGACAGCCCTGAACTGAATTCATCTGCCTACTCCCTTAGTCTGTTGTATCTTCAAGAGTTGGGATGAGTTTTTAGTCTCTGTACCTTAATGCCCAGGGCAGGGTGAAACAGAACAGGTAGCAGATCAATGTTGCTGAATAAATAAACAATTTGCATTGGAAATAGCTTATTACAGTACTGAGGAGACAGATCAGCGGGTAAATTGCTTGCTATGGAAGTATGAGGAGCTAAGGACCCAAGTTCAGATCCCCCAGCACCCATGGGAAAAGCCAGACATTGGGACACATGTCTGTAACTCTAGAACTGGGCTGGGATATGGGTGGAAGGAGTGGGGTGTTTGGAGATAGGTAGATCTTCTAGGTTCAATGGCCCAACAAACTCCAGGTTCCTTTTCAGGTTCTGTGTGAGACCTTACCTCAAAAAATAGGTGGGGAGTAATACAAGAAGACATCTGATACCCACCTCTAACTTCTAGATGCATGTGTGTGTGCACCCTTGCACACAAGTGCACATACACATATATGTGAGAAAGGAAAAGAAAATAGCTTGTTAATAACTATCTTAGTGTGGTGGCAATGTCTTTAATTCCAGTACTGGAGAGGCAGAGCAGGTAGATCTCTGTGAATTTGAGACCAGCTAGGACTTCATAGTGAGACCCTGTCTCAAAAAAAAAAACAAAGAAAGAAATTAATATTTGAACAAATAAAAAAGGGATAGAAAAGATATAAAGCCATGCAATGCTGTGCATACCACATTAGAAAGGGAAATGTTTCTTGTGGTCTTTATTCTTTTGCAGAAGAATGAGTTTCTCATCCATTCGAAAGCATTGTGAATACCTCAGAATCCTTCTTTGTCTTATGCCAGGCTGTTTCTCAAGTTTCTCATCCTTGAGCCCTATAAGTCCTACTAAGAGTCACGGATGTTCAGTGTGTTGGATACCTTTGCCAGCCTAACTCTTTGTAGGATCTTAATTGATATTTAGGCAGTAGCTAAAACAGGAATGATTCTCAGGAAAGGTTGGACATTCAGAAAAAGTCAGGTGAATACCTGCCTTCCAGACATTTGGACCATCAGAAGGAATTACATGCTTTAGTTTTCTAAACATGGATGTAAGTGCAGAACCCTCTGGACAAGGGCTTTTATTTAGATGCAAAGAACTGGCTCGCTCAAGCTTCCTCCAGCAAAGGGGCATTCATGGTGAGGATTCTCACAGACAAGTGGAAGTCAGAAGTGGATGCCTTTCCAGGATGGTGCCAGCTCCAAGGACAGCCACCTGCCAATCTCAGTGACCCTGTTGTTTTTCTGTCCCCTTTGGCCCCCTGTAGCATTACCCTTTTTGCTTTATTACAGGGGCACTTTTGATTCTGTAGCTTTTTGCTGATACCTAACTTGCTTGTTAGACTCGCCTACACTCTCGTGTCCAGCTTTGCTTGCTCCCTCTGTGGTTCCTTGGTTCATAATCTTTGCATTGCACTTTTCCTGCTGCCTACTTTATTCTCCCGGAGTTCTTTTTATCTAGTGCACATTCCTGAGAATCCAGTTAGTTCATTTCATCTTTTCTTTGGCACGCTTTTAACCCTTGGCTGATCTATGGTTATAGTTGTTCAAGGGTAGCAAAGCAGTGTAAGCAAAGAGACCTTTTGGTAGAAGCTATGAAAGGGCCCCCTTCCTTCCTGTGTAGCTAGCAACAATGTATTTGACACAGCTAATGTAAGTCCATTACGAGAGTCTAAGTTAAGAATAACCAGGTTATTAAAAATTAAAACGTTTCATCAGTGATAATTAGTATAACTGTGATAGGCCATGGGATGGATAGCAAATTCATAACCAAGAAAGAAAGTGGGAGATGGAAGTGAGCTAGAGCTAGCTAGCTCTTCAGTGATGACAGCATGTAGTACGCTTGTTACACAAGAACAGTAGGTGAGGAGTGAGCATGGACGTATGTTGACACAGGTCCCAGCGGCTACAAAGCAAGCATAGCCCTGGAACTGAAGACCAGGGAGACAGAGACATATTAAAATCCGAAGGACGTTTAGGCCTGGACTTTCTTCCTGTATGTTTCCCACTACGCTTACCTAGTCCTTCCCTTGATCCTTCTCTGAAGTTTTGAGCAACCTGAACTGACTGGTCATGTGATCTTGAACTGTTTATTCTCTCCCTAACTCTCTTTATTTCCCTGTCAAATGGGACAACAATAATTATCTCAATACCTTGTAATATGAATTGAATTAGATGGCATCGCATATTTAAAGAGAGTAAAGTATTACCTGGCATTAATAGGTCTTCATTTGATTATAGCAATTACTCTCATACACAGAAAGGAAGTAAATGTTGATGAGATAATACGCTGAGTAAAATTTCACTTGTTACATCATTGATTCCTTAGCGCAGTCCTGTGGGACCTGTGCTTCTCTTTATGAATGAGAAAACAATAACAGTGTTGCTGGGGATGTGGCTTAGTGACAGTGCATTTGTCTAGCATATACAAAGCCCCAAATCTGACCCCCAGTACCCATCCCCAACTCATCAAATATAACATCAACAGAAACTCCAAGAGTGAAAGATTATACAATTGAATATGCATCACGCACCAAATGGACTAATTGAAACCTCTCCAGGCACCACTGTTAGTTAATACTTCCATTTCATATTTGAGGATGCTGAAGTCCTGGATTGTAACTTGTCCAAGGTCCTAAAAACAGGTAAATGATAGTCACAGCTTCAATGTATATCTATTTAAACTCCAGAAGTTTCCAGAGTCATGTATAACTGAGACAAGGTTTAGATCTTAGTAAGGGTGTTACTAAGTTCGATTCGCTCCCAGGGGTGTATGCCAACTGAATGCACGACTGTGGTCGACACAACCCAACTGTGCACCTCAATCTGAGCGCTCTGAGGCACAGACAAGAGCAGCTTTTGGAATGCTACAGACTATTTGAAAAATAGTTTAAATATGTCAGAATAAAGTCTCTAGAATCTGAAGAAGTGATTTAACAAACATTGGAAGGATATCTATTGATCAGGCAATAAAAAAAAAAAATTGAGTGTGACATTGTGAAGATTTCAAGATGAGTGGGACTTGATTCTCCCACCCTTAAGCTCCTTCCATCCTGGTGGAGGGTGACAGATAATCACACAACTAATTCTAGACCATATAGCAATGGATCGGGAGAGGAAGATTAATTTGGCAGTGATGAACATGGTGGAGGAACTGGGGAAGGCTTCATGCAGGAGATGACATTTGCAATTGTCCTTTAGGGACAACTGTGGAAGTACCAGGCGGCTTCTATATTTTCTTCACACTAGTGACTTTCTAAAGATAGTATCAAATAGCTAACTTAATATCAAAATACAGTAAGCACAGGATATGCATGTAGTGTTTTCAAAGATTAGGTTCTTTGAAGAAAATGGAGACATATCTACTCTTAATGACCATATGACGGTAGTAGTATTTCCCTGGTCGGCACTTATTCAGATACCTATTAGTGGAGTCTGAAAATGCAATTTTCCATTTCGTGCTTTCAAGTTTGGGCTTCCAAAGCCCAAATGGTGTGACAGTCTGTTCTCCATGGCACTAAGGAAGTCCTGGAAAAATCTGGCAGATTTTTTATCTCTTCCTCCTCTTCCTTGTCCTCCCCAACTCCCTCCTTCTTTTAAGGTTTATTTATTTGTGTTGTGCTTGCATGTATATCTATGTGCTGCCTGCTCCCTTTGGAGTTCAGAAGACAGCACTGGATTCTCTGAAACTGGAGATGTGGGTGGTCATGAGCTGCCATGTGTTTGCTGGGAATCAAGCTGGGTTCTTCTTCAAGAGCAGGCGTTCTTAACCACTGAGCCATTGCTCCAAGCCCCTCTTTATCTGCTCTTTGACTAGAGATTTTATTCTGTAGTTAGAATTCTTAATTTTTACTACGCTTAACCCCAGATTTTCTGCAGTATAATTTTTTTTAAGATAACACTAACTTAAAACATGTTGTGTTGTCTCTGTATGTATATACTTGTGGTTGTTGGTCTGTGTATTCTGATTGTTTCAGGTTGTTGATTAAATCAGGTTGCTAATCCTAATCTAGTTCAAAGAAGGCACCGTGTAGGCATCTGCTGCCTTCGGTCTCAATTCACTGGCACATTCAGCCTTGCACTATAAGACAGAAATTCAAGGTCGAGCTCTCGATGGGTTGGTGAGGCCTCCTCTCCCTGAACTTTTATCAATTAACATTATGCTCTTTCTTTTTTCCAAAGACCCAACTCAAATGCCATTTTCCTCAGTTCCCAGAGATAGAGGAGCCATGTGCTTCCACACTCATGACATAGTCTACTCTCTTTTAAGAGACCATAACAGCTTCATATATTTACTACTACAGACCCCTCACGGACAGCACGGAGGAGGCTGCTATGCTGGTTAGTTTTTTGTCAACTTGACACAGCTCCGGGAAGACAGAATCTCAACTGAGAAACGTCTCCATTGAATTGTCTGTAGACAAGTCTATGGGCCATTTTCTTGATTAATGATCGATGCAGGAAGACATTAAGGGCAGTGCCATTCCTGGAGGTCATGGGGTGTATAAGAAAGCAAACTGAGCAAGCCATAGGAAGCAAGTCAATAAGCAGCATTCCTCCATGGCTTCGATTCAGTTCCTGCCTCTAGGCTCCTGCCCTGACATCCCTCAGTGATGGACTGTCTATGACCTGGGATGCGGATGACAAAGAAACCCTTTCTTCCCAAAGTTGCTTTTGGCCATGGTGTTTATCACAGCAAGAGGAAACACCAAAAGATTTTAGGTTTTGCCCCCGTACATCCTACAGACCATGGAAGGGTAGCCCTGACTAGCAAGTGGTACTTAAATTGTTTATTGAGCTTAATCACACTGAATTTCTTGTCTTGGTGGGCTTGGCTTTGGGCATTGTAACCTGAACATCTGTGCTTCAATTCTCTTTTGGGGAAAGTATTATTTTAAGCCAGGAATGGTAGCGCATACCTATATTACCAACAGTCAAGGCAGGGGAGTTGCCATGAATCTGAAGCCAACCTGGATTACATAACACGTACCAGGCCATGCTGGGCTATAGAGTGAGACCCCGGTTAGAAACAAACAAAGTATCAATGATTTTAGGATGGAAGAGATTATATGTTGTAACCACTCATTGCGAGTATTAATAGTCATCAGTAAAACAGTAAGAAGTGATGGAATTGCTTTTTTGCTTGCTTTGGCAGGCAGAGTGGGAAGGCCTGATAAACTAACTGGCCCCTTCCATCTTTAATATCTATGATTCTTTGAAATTTTATGTAGACAAGTGCAAGCTAATGTACACTGGAAGGAACAATTGAAACCGCTCATAGTCACTGATGGGCTCTGAATTGCTCTACTTGTAAGTGCTCGGGAAAAAGATCTCAGATTCATTGTGGATTGCTCAATGGAGACATCTGCTCGCTGTGCAGCAGTCAGAAGAATGAATGAGATAGAATAGGCCGTATTAACTTTGAGAAGGGAATAAAGAAGAATGCAGAAAATAATATACTGCACATAATTTGGCATTGACTATTTCCGTAATTACAATAAGACATTTTAATGATATACATTGATGTTATGACTTCACCTTAAAAAAATCAGAATTCAGCATTGGGTCCTTTTCATTTCAAAGAAAACAAAGCAAAATTACAAAGGATCCAGAGAGAAACAACGGGCAATCTCAAAGACGTGCAAGGGATTCGCCTGTTAATGAGAAACTGAAAAGACAGGGCATTTTAATTTGGACAAAGAGGGTGTGGGGGGGGGTAAATTGTATAAATTTATTTAAAATTAATGAAAGTTTCAGAAAATTGCTAGAGCTGGCTTCTGATTATCCTTGGTAATGGAGGTCAGAGATAGGCAGGATAATTGAAATCCCCGATTATCTCCAACCTTCATTTTAGACATTAGCAGTAGCATCCTGCCCTAGCACAGTCTTAACAAATGAGCAAATGTAAGGCCCAACATCCTGCGGTTGTGGACAGTCATGAGAAAGGCAGCCTGGGGTGCAGGAGAGCTGTGCAATATGCCAACAGGAAGCCTGAATTCTAATCCCCGCTCTCTGTCTATCGTCTGCACAGCCTTGAGTGATGTGCTTAACTTCTGTCCCCATGCCTAGGCTAGTTGGAAAACTGCTGGTTGGAAATGTTAGTGAGCTGCACCACTCTGTGCTGAGGATGGCTGTGCCAGCTTCCCATTCAGTACAGCAGCCCTAAAAGCTGGCACAGTTCCTGGCTCCTGGGTCTTACACAGTCTCTTCAATGAGTGTCCCACTTCTCATGTTCCTGGAAGGAGATTTCAGAAGATATGTAAAAAAATGTCCTTTGTCTTCAGAAGCATCCTCCACAATCCTATTCCTGGCTCCCAGGGAACCTGGGGAGAATTTTGCATGTTTTCCTTTTATTTTGAGGACAGCTCACATAGTCTTCCCAACAGCCCAAGACAGGGACCACTATTCTCATCTTTCAAATACAACCACTGAGGCTGACTTGCTTTAGAATGCATAGCAGCTACAGAGTAGAAAGGGCACCCATGCTGCTGGCCTCTGGGTGGACTTACAAAGATTAGAAAACGGGGTTATGTGGCTCTGACTTCCCTGCTGAAAAGTAGCTAGCCTTTTCATAGTTTCCTTGAATCCCCTGCTTTGCTCGTCAGCATCCAGTACAGGACTCACCCTCCTCTCAAGCCCTGAACCTTCTCCTCCCTAAAAGACCAACATGTCTGCCTAGGTACTCCAGTTGTAGTTCTTAACAGATGTTCATAAGCGTACATCAAAGTTTTCCTGTCCCTCAGCTGCTCTCAAATAAACACATGAAGGTTTATATTAACTATAAATGCTTGGTTGATAGCTCAGGCTTATCACAAGCTAACTCTTACACTTACACTAACCCATATTTCTATCTATACTTTTTGACATGGCTAATGGCTTGTTACCTCTTTTTTACACATCCCACTTGCCAGGCGCTGACTGACATCTCTCCCAACTCTCCTGACTCCACCCTTCTTCCTCCCATTATTCTCTCTTCATCAGATTGTCTCACCCAATCTCTCCTTGCCCTGCTATTAGCCAATCAGGTCTTATCAACAATGAGCATAATCCACAGCACTGTGGGAGCCCCCAAACCCAATTCAAATAATAGTGATTTAGTTACACAAGTTAGTTAAACCTGGAGTCATACGAGACAATGGAACTATTATTATACTCCAATGTATATGCATCAAAAGAGACAATGGAGGCAGCAGATGAATCAGTTATGTGTCGTCCCTTCAGAGTGTCTCTGCTTACTTAGTATGGCTTCTGTTTCATGCTTCTGCCCTGAAAGCTGAATTCCTTGAAGGTCTGAATTTCATCTCTATAATGATTCCCAGAACCCAGCATAGTGATGAGTATATACTGGGCCCTTACTGAACGTTAACTAACCAACCAGCTACCAGGCCAAACCAAATCTCAATTTGGCCACTATATATCCTCTAGTAGGGTTGCCAAGTTTTGTGCTACTGTGTAGTAAGAGCTAGCAAACTGATTTCTAATGTTGTTGCATGATTAGTTCACATATACTTTTAGCTAGCTAAATAATGTAAAGCAGATATTAAGGAGTAGATTCTGTGTAAGATGTAATTAACCTAGGTAGCTCACTGACATAAAATAACAGCGAGATTACACTTAATAACATTTTGTAAGGTATTAGGTATGTTCTTACATGGGGAAAAAATCTGTACTTACAACAGAGCGACCAGCTACAAAAAGCCTCTCTGATGATTATGTTCAGGGCCAGCCAGGTCAAGAAAAAAAAAAAAAAAAACCCTCCCCTACTGATGCATACTTGCAACATCAAGTTTATTATATGCTCTGTGGCAAAGTGAAGCATCATGAATTGAGCACAGGACAGAAAAGTCAGACCCGAAGGATATTAAACCTGACAAAGACATTCTGTGGTACACGATTGTTTGGGAAAATGGGGGTAGAGTGTTGGTGATGGCAGGCAGAGCCTGTTTCCCAAAATAAAACCAGATAACACATTTAGGCTTGTATTCAACAAATGAGTTTCAACTTGAACCAAAATATACGAAGCGAGCACAGTTGGAACATCACAGAATGTTTACACGGCCATAGGAAAAATGAGATGAGAAAGCAGATACATATTACATTTAATTGTGCACACATAGACGTGCCTGTGTGTGCAGAACAGAATGGAAATGCTTGTAAGATTAGATGGATGTGACCTTTTTCATCCATCTTCCATCCTGGAAATCTGCAGGCCCGTTTCACTGATTAGTTCTAGAGGACCTGTCTTTCCTTCAACAGGTTGTGAAATGGTTCTCTGGGAAAGGAAGTACAATTAGCAATTGTCCTAAGCAATCCTTGGGTACCAGTCTATATGTTTAATAAGTGGTAGCATATTCCTTAGGATATAAATTGCCTTTTTTTGAGGCAGGGTCTCACTATGTAGCTCTGGCTATCCTGCAACTTACTGTACAGACCAGGCTGGCCTCGAACTCATGAGATCCACCTGACTCTGCCTTACAAATGCTGAGATTAGAGGTGTGCACCATCATGCCTGCTGCCATTAAATTTTTTACGAGACCCCCTGAATGCGCTATTGTGGAAGAAAGAGAATCACTCCCAACTAAATTACATGTGTCTTGTACATACTGTGAATATTAAAATGTTGATTTTAGAGCTACTAAAATATGACAATACGCATGTTAAAATACATTAAATATGGTATTTAGTTTAACCATCCTGACAACTGTAAAGCAGTGATGTATGTGGATGAAGAAAGTAAGGGTCAGAGACGTCCAGTAGTTTGCTTCAAGTCAAGTACCACAGTGGATGTCAGAGCGGGCTGTGATCAAATCCGTCACCACATCCAGTTTTTTTCACAGCATCATGTCACTGGCTGAACCAGTATTTCCCCAGATCTCAGAGATATAAGAACAAAAACACCCTAGTATTCTGCCGAATCTGGTTCCCAAATATCTTTCTTTCCTCCGAGGAAGACTGAAGGACACTCAAATCAGCCAGAGCTCTCTAGGGCTAGAAGGGATTTTGAGTTTCTGGTGTCTGTTCTCCTAAGCCTGAACTCCTAATCATAAAACTTCCCTCCCCAAGGGCTTCCTACAGAAACTATGAAAGGACCAGTAGGGACAGCCATTTGGGCAGCTCAGTACCCCTTTGGCAGGGTTTATTTTCATCTGCCTCTTGGTCCTGGTTCTGTTTATGAGACACACAGTCAGTTTCATTCCTATTAATAATACTTGGCTCTTCCCGTGTTTGGAAACGGGTGTGAGGGTCCCTTATGACTCTCTGGGTGGCACTCCCTAAGTCCCTGATAGAACATGGTATAAAATTTGCTTTCTCGCCTCTCATTGGCCGCTGTACTGATGCACCCACTGCTGTCTATATTCCTTGTACAAAGAGGCATAAGCATGGATGACTGTGCTTCACTGGTCTAGAGCACCAGCCCCTCACTTCCTTCAGGGACAGTTTCTTCCCTTGATGCAGCCTGGGGGGGGGGGGCACTTGGTTTTTCCAGCATCTCACCTGAATGTGTAAATGCCTCTCCCCTACTCTCTCTCTCTCTCTCTCTCTCTCTCTCTCTCTCTCTCTCTCTCTCTGTCTGTCTGTCTGTCTGTCTGTCTGTCTGTCTGTCTCTCCCCATATACCACTATGTAGGCAATTTGCACTTCAGTCATTTGTTAGATTTAAATTGTCTCTTTCTTGAAATTAATTTGGTTAGAATTGACCTTTTGTTTTATTTTTCAATTGTGTGTGTGCGTGCACATTGAGTGTAGGTGTCTGAAGAGGCCAGAGGCTTCTGATCTCCTGGAGCTGGAGCTACGGGTGATCGTAAGTCAGAATCAAGCTCAGGCCCTCTGTGAGAGTCAAATGTTCTCTTAACCTCAGAACCCCAGACTTGACGTTCTGAGTCGTGTGTGTCTGTTCCTTGTTTTTCTGTAGTAGCCATTCTTCCATTTTTGTGGAGTTCTTTAAACATATTTTTTTTCAAAGTCAGGTAGTGATAGTGCACATCTTTAATCTCAGCACTCAGGAAACAGAGGCAGGCAGACCTCTAAATTTAGGCCAGCCTGGTCTACAGAACAAGTACCAGTACATGGGCTCCAGAGAGAAACCCTATCTTGAATATACACACACACACATATGTATATTTATATACACACATACATACATAGTTCATGTTTATTTTATGTGCATGAGTGTTCTGCCTGCATAGATATGTGTGTTCCATTTGTGAGCCTAATTCTCATGGAAACCAGAAGAGGGAGTTACAGTTTGTGAGCCATCGTGTGAAACTGGGAAACCAGGGTCCTCTGGAAGAGCAACCAATGCTCTTAAGTACTGAACCATCTCTCTAGTCCCCAATTTTATAGTACTAAATGAGAAGTTTCCAAAAATTCTGTCAGCCACTTAAGTGTTAGCTCTGTAATGCAATGTTTAGCCAAAGATCATCCCTGATTCTCATCTTATTCAAAAATGTCTTTTTTTAAAAAAAAGACTTATTTATTTTACGTATATGAGTGCTCTATCTGCACGTCCAACTTTATGTGAGAAGAAAGCATGGGATCCTACTAGAGATCATTGTGAGCACCATATGGTTGCTAAGAATTGAACTCAGGACCTCTGGAAAATCAGTTAATGCTCTTAACCTCTGAGCCATCTCTCCAGCCCCTGAAAATGTCTTTTATAACTTTAACCAAGTCATTGCTATTTAAATGGCGTGGGGTGGGCTTGAGATATGAGAAGAATCTTGTAGGTGTTAACTGACTGGATCACCCTCACATTCTCTAGCCAGTTTGAAAGAATGACAGGTGCTTACACGTCTCTCATACTACGTAAAAGGCTTAAAGCCTGCATGCAGCAGGTGTGTCTTTCTGGTTTAGCTATGACAGCTCTCCTAGGACACCCACCTGAGAGCACTTCCGGCCTCAGTGTTGTAGTAGAGAGGCACTTTCTACTGCCTTCTCTCAGAGAATCCATGTACCCCTCACTCATCTCTAAGGACAGAACCCAGTACTCACCTTCCTGATCTCTCTGAGGTATAAAAACAGCAAAATAGTTCTTGAAAAAGATTATTTTGGAGACTTCCTGGGCTGTGGGACAATAATTGGTGAGGTGGTGCACAACTTTTAATTCTAGCACTTGGGAGGCAGAGACAGGTATGTCTCTGTCAGTTCAAGGCCGGCCTGGTCTACAGAGTGAGTGCCAGGGCTACTTAGTGAGACCTTATCTCAAAAAAAAAAAAAAAAAAAAAAAAAAAAAAAAAAAAAAAAAAAGCAGAAGTTAAAACCCAGAGATAAACCTGGTAGAAAACTGGTTACTAGACTCTCAGAAATAAATACATACTTATATATATACTCAATGAATGCTTCTAGAAATCAGTCAGGAAGGGCATCTGTAGCTGGTTCTTTTTTTTTTTTTTTTTTTTTTTTTTTTTTTAACTCTTACTCTTTGGGGGCCACCATCCAGCTCCCAAATAAATACACAGATATTTATTGCTTATGAATGCCTGGTCTTAGCTTGGCTTATTTCTAGACAGCCTTTTTATTTTATTTTATTTTTAACCATACCAACTACTGCTCCCTCCCCCCCCCTCCCAGTTCTCCCGAGCTTCTTCCCTCCTCCTTCACCTCCCGCCTCACTAACCAGCTAGCTTTTCTTAACTTAAATTGTCCTGTCTACCTTTCGCCTCTCAGCTTTTACCTTTCTCTATTCTAAATATCTTTCTTTCCTTCTTATTGGCTGGGCGGCTGGGCGGCTGGGCGGCTGGGCGGCTGGGCGGCTGGGCGGCTGGGCGGCTGGGCGGCTGGGCGGCTGGGCGGCTGGGCGGCTGGGCGGCTGGCCCCTAGCATCTTCCTCTCATCTTTTCTTGCACCTCCCTTTTAAAATTCTCTCTGCCTGGCAGCCCCACCTATTTCTCCTGCCTGACTATTGGCTGATCAGCTCTTTATTAGACCAATCAGGTGTTCTAGGCAGGCAAAGAAACACAGCTTCACAGAGTTCAACAAACGCAGCACATGTTTGCATCATTAAACAAATGTTCCACAGCACAAACACATATAACACATCTTCAACTAATATTCCACAACAGGTGTCCTTCACTAAGTCATGCTGGTTGAATTGCAAATTTCAGAATAAGTCACCGGTGTGTAATTAGAGAAGGGATAATGAATGTAAGCACATAAACATAAACACCATCTATTTAAACAAGCTTATTGGTAGGCAAGAGAAATGTAGTATAGATGAGTTCCAAGACGAGACATCTCATACCCAGGAAGCATCAACTGCCAGGTTTCTTTCTCACTAAAGGAACTATCATGGATCATCTTAATCTTCTGGGCTGGGTATTTAAAGCTATTAAAAAGGAGTAGTAACAAGAAACTCTTCATTGGTTCTTTATGATTCTCAGACATAATTAATAACAGATGGCTTGCAACTAAACAATGTACTAGAAATAAGTGTGATTTCAAAAGCAATGGGGGTATGGAGTTCCTGTCTTATTCACAAAAGGAGTTGAGGTCTTCACGTAAAGTAAGGGGTGGCAAAGGAGGAAAGCCAGATGTGTTACGTCCAGAAGAGAGCCCTAATCATCTTCAGTGGAGAAAGAAGTCTTTGCTCTGTGAAGTTCATCGGCACCCTTCTTCCAAAGCAGAGTCACTTACGATAGATGAACTCTGCAGCGCCAGTGATTGAGGGAAACCCCAACCCGCTAACTCAGGCTTTCAGCGATGCTAATACAAGACTGAAGAATCAGGGAAATCGCTGACACTTTTACTCTTTTCTTCCTTCCGTCCTCACTTCCTTTTTTTTAATTTAAAAAGTTTTTTTTTTATACCTACCTCTGCTCCCCCTCTCTTCCCTCCTCCCAGTCCTTCCCAGTCCTCCCTCAACCTCGCCTCCACCTCATTCCCTCATCCATTCCCCCAAAGAGGGAAAGGAGTCCCAAGGTGGGTCAGTTCAGTCTGGCATATCCAGTTGAGGTAGGTCCGAGCGCTTCCCCACAGTATAAGGCTGGGTTAGCTGTTCCTGTAGGGAATGGGCTCCAGGATGTCAGTTCATGCATCAGGAACTTACTCTGATCCTACTGCAAGAGGCTCCACACACTGCCCACGCCATTTGATGGTCATCTACCTTTGGAGGGTTTAGATCCTTTCCATGAAGGTTCCTCAGCTGTCATTTCAGAGTCAGTGGGCTCCCAATAGCTTGGGTCAACTGTCTCTGTGAGTCTCCAATTCATGATCCTGATCCCTTTGCTCATATACTCTCTCTCTCCTGTCTCTCTCTTCAGCTGGACCGGGAGCTCGACCTGGTGCTTAACCTGCTTCTGCCTCTATCCAATGCTGGATAAAGGTTCTATAATGACAATTAGGGTGGGATTTGATTATAGGGAGTTCTGTTATAGGCATCCTTTCTACTATGGCTTGGAGTCCCAGCCAGGGACATCCTGTGGGTTCTTGGAGGTTTCCTCAGCACCACCTTCCTCCCTTCCTTCTTATGTTTCTTCCCTTTTCCCTGGAAAGGATCTGCTCAACTCCAAGTTAATTGATGCTGTGGAAGAGGGTTCTACGTTATTTCCCATCAGCCCACCAAGTTAGGATTGGAGGATTGAAAAGTTGCAGAAGCCACAGACACCAGAATCTGTGTCCCAGGGCACTGTGGGCACAGTGTGTAATTCTCTGCAACTCCCAGGTGGCCTTTTCTGACATCCACTCGCTGGAAAACAATGGAAAACTATTTCCATGCTTATTGTGCTTTCCTCTGAAAACACGATTGGAAAGATTAAAAGGTCACCCCTCTCATTCCCTTTATGATTTCTAAACTTTCTAAAATCACCAAATTGAGCCAATCAGCCCCAAGATGAATTTTAGAATCTGTTTGTTCCTTTGTTCACAGGTTCATTGGCATGTGTTTATCAAGAACCTCTTTCATGCCACACCCTGCCAGGTACTAACCCGCAGGAAAAGCGACTAAGATTCTTTCCCTGTCCTCATGAAACTGACTTACTTAGGAGGGGAGCAGGACAAGCACACAAACAAGAAAGAATGCATTAAATGATTTGCGTAGGTTCAGGTAAAGTCCTGTGGGAGGTCCGTGTATGATCAGCAAGAACACAGAAAGCATCCAGGAGAGATGCCACCACTGGAGTCGGGGCATAGGATGCCAACAGATGTAACTGAGAAGGGTGTTAACGCTGAGCCAGAAAAGTGCTCAAGTACAAACAAGCCATGCTCAAGAAGGCCAAGTCGATACAGGATGCATGGAGGTGGGTGAAGAGAAAAGTGGGTGAACTGATTTCAGATCTTCTTGGTGGAGGATAAGCAAATTGCAGTTTGGTTTCCCCAGGTGCTGGAAAGCTATTGGAAGTTCTTGAGCAGGAGAGCTGAGAGTCAGCATCCAGCAACAGATTGCACCGGGGGAGGGGGGCTGCAGGCAGGTAACTGTCATTGTGGGGACTCCCTTAGGAGAGCACTTGTGTGTGCGCATGAGTCCAAACAGAGGGTGGCTGGATTAAGAATAATCTTTTTAAAAGGCAGAGTAGATCTCATTGCCCTCCTGCTTAATGTCCAAATGGCCCTCACTGCATTTAGAACAAAATCCAAACTCTTTCCCGAGGCCTAGCATAAACCCCGCAGAACCTGGCCTGGCTTTGCTCTCACATTCTCTTAACCCCCAGTGCTCCAACTTCGGCCATTCGGACCCTTTCAGTCCCTCAGATGCACCAAGTTTATCTCTGTCTCGGGGGTCTTTTCCTTTATTATATTCTGTCCATAACATTCTGCCCTCAGATCTTCATAGGGCTGGCTCTTAAGTCTCCACTGTACCTCTTTTCCTAATGCATCATTTGGCACTCACAGACACCCTGTCACATCATGTCTGGTCCTCACTTATCCTATGCAGTCTGCAGTAGGCCAGCATTTAAGGGCACTGTCTGCTCTGTCAGAAGACTTAGGTTCAATTCCCAGCATCCACATGGCGGCTTGCAACGCCTGTAATTCCCATCCCAAGGTGATCTCACACCCTCTTCTGGCTTCCACAGGCAATGCATGCACCTGACGGACGGACGGACAGACAGACAGACAGACATGCGCGGAAACACTCAGAAACATAAAATGAAAAGAAATCTAAAAAGCCAAACAAACAAAGTCAACACCAGAAAAACAGCAAACAAAACAAAGCCACCAAGCGTAGCACATGCCAGGTACTTGAGAGCTAATCAGTGAAGTCCGGCTTTGCACGTGGGTGTAAAACACTCAGGTAAACTAAGCAAAAAGTACTTGCTTGTAAGGCTAGAATCTTAGGGCAGGAGAAACAAAGTTTGGCATCATTGGGCAGGAGATGAAATGTCAAGAAAAGCCACCCGCCTGCCCCGGTCACTGATCCTACCCGCAACTGTTTAGAATCTGCAGGGCAGCCATCCACTTTCACCTTCCATATCCAAGCCAAAGCCCTTTGTCCTGCCGGGACCTTTTCCATGCTACCTTGTCCGAAAGTAGTTTCTGCGGGTCCTATTTTAGCATCCACGAGAATCTGCAGTGCCTAGATCATGTAAAATATTAATAACTACCACTCACAAACATTATGCTCCGGCGTTTCACAGTGTATCTCCATTAATGCATCCCATGACCATGTAAGATGCGAGAGAAATGATCCCCTGCCTTTGCAATGGAGGAAACCGAGACTCCAACATATTAAATCCTTCCAAAAACGTCAGGTCTGCTGTTCAAGTTCAGCCCCGAGTGGCCCCGGAGCGGTGTGCTTAAGACCCTTTGCACCATCCTAAGTGGGGTTGGGGGATGGACTTTTCTTTTTGATGAGACCGTGACTTTTGGAAACAGCCAGAAACCTTAGAACATAATCTGGCTCTGTGATCTCACGGGAGTCACTCACTGGCTCAACAACCAGACCAAAAGACAGAGAATGCTGGCTTTTCTGGGAACAGCTGCTGGAAATTGGTAGTGAGAACTTAAATTTTCACACCTCTCACAAGAGACAAAAACAATTCTTGATTTTCTTCAAGCTTTAGTTATTTGTCAGAGGGATCTCTTGTCCCTTGCCTTTCCTCGTGTTTCCTGTTCTCCTATTTAAGTAGATTTTATAGAATGTTACCGTTTCCATGCAGAAGGGGAGGGCTGTGGGGATGGGGGCGGGGTGGGGAAGGTGGGGGCGGAGCTTGGAAGTCACCTTGTCTGTGAAAGGAGCTAGAGAAAAATGAAGTCTAGATTTTGGTTCAAAATATTGCTTCCTCACTCCTTTGAAGTCTGTGGCCTTAGGCAAACATCCGAGTCTAGATTTCCTCCACTGTAAAATGAGAAAGTGTTTGTTTTCTGCAGCGCGGAGCTATGCGGAGGCTCAAACCACACCCCAAGAGAGACCTCTGCAGGGCATAAAGTTCTATGTAGTTGCAAAGAACCTGTTATCACTGAATTCATCACAAAATGTGTGTCCTCTTTAGAAGGCCTCAAACAGTAATTGTGCTCCACTTGTAAATTTTCTAAATCAACCCCATGCTTGCTTCCAATCTTTACTCTGAAACCATTCCCAAACCTTTGCCATATCCCTTGATTTTTGTACCTGGTGCCTGGATGAAATAAAGCTGATGTTTGTCCTGTCTGGTATGGTAGTTGCCGGCCACACAGAGCTATTAACATGTAAAATAATTAGAATAAAATTTGATATTAAAAATCAGTATCTTAGTCACTTTGCCTTTATTTTAAATATTGATACAGCCTAACTGTAGTCAGTGACTACCATATTGGACAGTACATTTAGAGAGTACATTCACATTTGTGAAAAATTCTATTAGACGGGACCTTTGTGGATTTTTTCAAATATCATTTTTCATGACTTTATAGCTATAATAAAATTCAGCACACTTGTTACTCAGTTGACAAATACCTTCCATTTACTCCTCATTAGCTACTTTTTCTCACTGCTGTCACAAATTCCTGAATAAAAGAAGCTTAAGAAAGGGGCTGTTTGTGGGGATAAAGTCCAGAATAGTGGTGACAGGAACGTGAGAGCCTAGAGGAGTCATCTGCAGTGCGGCAGCAGACACCTGAGGACTTGCGTTGGCTTCTTTCTCCTTTTTATTTTCTCCTTTTCCTCAAGGATGGCGTCACCCACATTTTTGATGGGTTTCCCTTTCCAATTAACCCTTTCTAGAAGCACCCTCCCAGGGCACACCCAGAAATATGTGTGCTAGCTGACTCAAAGTCCAGTTGAATCGACAGCCATGATCAGCCACCAGGACCTTTGTTATTGTTGTTTAAATTTATTTATTTTTGTTTTATGCGCATCGTTGGTGCTTTGTCTGCATGTATGTCTGTGTGAGAGTGTCGGATCTTGGAGTTACAGACAGTTTTTAGCTGCCATGTGGTGTTGGGTGCTGGGAATTGAGTCTGAGGCCTCTGGAAGAGCAGTCAGTGCTCTTAGCCAATGAACCATCTATCTCTTCAGCCCCAACCATCAGGCTTTCTAAATAAATAAATAAATAAGTAAATAAATAAATAAATAAATAAATAAATAAATAAATAAATAAATAATTTCAGTGTCACTGAGTGACAGAGGTTTCTGTCCCCCTTACTGGACTTTTAATACCATCTGCTAAGGAAGAAACATTGCCTGAGACACAGCTCAGGCTGCCTGCTTTGCCAGCGGACATTCTTCCTCACGCCTGGCCACTGTAGCAGCTGAGCTCATGTTGGAAGGCAAATGCACACACACCCTTGTATTGGTACCTCCGTGAAATCGCATGTACCTTAGAAGGCTAGCTGCTTAGGTACTGGAGTATTTGGTGACCCAGAACTGAATAAATTCCCTAGGCCCAGCTCCATCCCCTGGGATTGGTCTTGTTTCTTTCCATACAAATCGTAAACTAGAGAATCTTAAAGCAAACTGCCAGGGTGTTTGGGATGGGATTGCTGTCCCTAGAGATCACATGTAGTGTGGATGTAAAAGGCTTTTGCACATAGATTGGCACATAGTAGGTACCTGGTAGATTTCATTCTTTTCTCTGTCTAGACCTACCTCTGCCCTCATCCTCACCAACTGCTGGCCATTTCTGAATGACCAACACAACACTTGTAATTCTTTTAGTTGCTAAAATCTCAGATTACTGTTTCTTAAAATTTGTATCCCTTTAAGTAATCTTCACTGAGAATCCACAATCAAATGACCAGTGTATTAGTAGGTAAAGATGGGAAAGCCAGGCATGGTGGCTCTAAGAGGCAGAAACAGGCAGATCCCTTTGAATTTAAGGGTAATCTGGTTTATATAGCAAGTTTCAGAACTACACAGATACTTTGTGTGGTGATATTTGTATATTTAATAAAAATAGTCAGTAATAACAGAGGACAGAATCACCCATAGCCAAGCCATAAAGGTCAGAGAGTGCTAACCCAGACCTTTAATTCCATCTCTCAGGAGACAGACAACCCTGTCTGAATCTCTGCCGGTTCAAGGCCTAATAGTCAGGAAGTGAGAGCACACACTTTGTCCCAGCACTTGGGAGGAAGAGGCAGGAGGATCTCTGTGAGTTCAAGACCAGCCTGGTCTATAAAGCAAGTTCAAGAAAACCCTGCCTAGAAAAAACAAAACAAAAGGCCGGAGAAATGATTCTGACTTCTGATATCCCAGACTACTTACGTATACAACATATCACCGCATAGTGTCTCAAAATACACAAATAAAAATAAAGTGAAAGAGCATGAAGATATTGAGTGTCCTGTTGGTGTAAAAACACATCAAGAGATATTAGAGCACATATGGATGATGGGAACATCACTATGTGGTTGCTCTAGCCTTTCTGCATCCACATGGACCAAATACCTGTAGGGTCCATCCTTCAGGTGAAACGGATGTTGGGACCTGAAAGAAATTGGTTCCTTGAGGATGAAATATCAATACAGGCAGGGCTGAGCCCAGGTTTGGGAGGGCTGGTTTGCTCAGTTGGTAGAGGAGGCTCCAGAAGAAAAGAGTCAACCCTCTGTAGGTGTGGTTCCTCAGAAGGAGCCCAGGAAGGTGACAGGCTCTGAAGCTTAAGTGCTGCTGGTTATTATAAGCCTAACCCTGAGCTCCGTGTTGAAAATGGTGATTGTGTGTGTGTGTGGGGGGGGTGATTTGGGGGAAATTTACACACAGAAGGATTCTGGGTACTCCAGGCTATTGCATCAGATGCCCCTATTATCTCATCTTCTACGGATGCTGGAGGGGGGGGGGCAGCAGGAGGGGTATAAATTAGGCCCTGTGGTTGGTAAGCCCCAGAAGGGGCCAAGAACCTCTTTCTATGTGGGAAGGATTTCCTCCACTGAACGGATTGTGCTGCAGTTTTATTTTACTTCACAAAGGAGTATCTGTCATATTGTGGTTTTTCTTCTTTTAATTAAGAATACTTAAACATTTTTACTTTTCAGTTGTGTGTGTGATGGGGGGGGGGGCATGTGCACATGAATGTGGGTGCCCATGGTATGAGCTGCCGGATGCAAATGCTGGGAACAAAACTCTGGTCCTCTGCAGAAAGCTAACCACTGAGCCACCATCCATCCGTATCCTCTCTCTCTCTCTCTCTCTCTCTCTCTCTCTCTCTCTCTCTCTCTCTCTCTCTCTCTCTCTCTCTTTTAACAAAAGCAAACTGCTGGCCATCCCTCACTTGACATCCACTAACTCCAACAAGTGGATTTCCTAAACCCTCTGGCTGCAGTAATGAGTTCTTATAAAAGTGAATCACAGACAATACGAAATTTAGGAAATCGGTTTTTTGCAGAGAAGTGTTTTGCTGTTGTTTAATTTTCTTAACCAAAGCTTATCGTTATTGCTCCCAGTGCAGTAGCAGTAACACACGCAGGTTTAGGAAGAGGCCTCTACCATTGCCTGCCTTTCACAAGCATAGATAACTCCCAGCATACCCTAATTGAGCTGACATTTCACACATATTTGGTCTATGCCTAAGGGAAATTTAGGAGAGAGAGACAAAATGGAATCCATTCATTATTTCTAAGTCAAGTTAAAGCCATGAGAAAAAATATTTCCCTTAAAAAAAAAAAAAAAGATATGCTCTACAATTAATGGTATACAAGCCATTTGTTTTTAAAGCATCAAGCTTGACATATAACTGATCCTCATATTAATGCCTAACTCTGAGAAAGAAGGAAAGTGTACAGGGAAATAATGAGACCCGGAAGTGAAAGCAGGTTAATGTTCCTGCACAGTGAAGCCTCCATCAGTTCTTGCCCTGGGCTCCCCACCCCACCCCTCACTTTCCCAACTCCTCCCACCCCGCAATCTCCGGAGCCAATCTCTTCCCACCTCCAAATGCAGAGCCCCCTTATCGGCTAAAGTGGCCCTGCTAGTGACCCAGCAGGTCTGTCTGCCTTTCAGCCAACTGCTGGCTATCTGTTTCAAATTGAAGGTTCCACTGCATCTCTAACAACCGCTCTGTGAAGGTGTGAGCAACTCACAGATGCCCGGAACCATCACTGTCCTCTGTGTGCTCTTCTCTGAGGCTGCTGAGCTTGCTGGCCCCTTTCCTGAGAAATCGTTTGCATATCAAGCTTTGGATATGCTAAGGAGCCCACCTCCCAGGCCAGTTCTTATCTTTGCGGAGTCCAGGTTGATTTCTTAAGGCTATGACTTCTCTAATTGACCTAGGATGGCAGTGCTTAGGGAGGGGCAAAGCACTGGTCAAATCATCTTTGGAGATCCGTAGCCTCAAGAAGCTTAAGACTCAGGAGCGTAAATTACCCGCTAATAACTGCCTTTTATCTGTGGGAGGAAAAAAAAGAAGGAGCAGGTATGAAGACAATTTCATGAATGTGAAGACTTCATGAGCATCCGGTGATAATGGCTGGCGGAGCCTGTGACTGGAAAAATCCAGCTAGAACTCAGTTCCAGCAGCTCTTTAGTACTTCCTGTGTCCAGTGTTCTGTTCAAGGAGGTGTCTGGCTGGAGAGACCAACTTGAGAACCATCCCTTGGTGAACAGCCCCGGAAGCTCTGCAAAATCATCCACAGAGAGCACGCTGAATGAAGAGAGAAGTCTTAGGGTAGAACGTCGGGAAATCCTTGGTACTTCTTTTGAAAGACAGAAGCTAGGAAAAGGTGAAAATTAGGAAAAGTATAAAAAGCGAGTGTCCTGGAATTATGTCAAGAGGCATTGAGGAGTCAGTGATGCCTTGCCTTGTCAAGGAAAGCAGGCAAGATGTAGGCCGGAAGGCACCTCAGAGGTTTGCCCACTTGAAGCCATTTGTGACTTTGGCCAAAGCAGTTTCTACAGAGTAGAGTGGATGCCGCTTTGCATGATCATCTTTCAGGGGCAGGGACTACATTTTCCAATTCTTATGTGTAGCTTCCCTGGTTGCCTAGTGGGTAGGGCTCTCAAATTCTACTCTACATTTTGCCTCCTTTCCTCATCCTGCCTCTCTGCCTCGTCCGCTTTCTCTGTGAACTCATTACACAATCGGTGACTCCTTTACTTCCCCAAAGTTTCTCGCGGCTTTCACCAGTATTCCATTTCCCCGAACATCTTCACAGGCCTCGTGAGTTACAGGCCCCTTTCAGTTATCCATGGCCACCCCAACCTTGTCCTCCCACAGACCATCTTCAGCAAAAAAAATGAACAAGCAAACCAAAAACACAAAAAGGAGCCTCATTCACTTTATTTTAGGAATCGACACCTGCATCCCTTTCCCAGTTAATTAATCACACCAGCTTTCATGCAGTCCCCCGCGGTAAAACCCTTCACTGAGGCCGTCTCCTCTTAATTTCGACATCCAAATACTCTTGAGAGCTTGTTGAATTTACCTGAGACACAGCCCCAGATATATCATGTTCTTTCTCCATCTAGCACTGCACACCTCTTGAGGACGCATTTCACCTTACTTTTGATCTGTGTGTAACCCTAGCTCTGGGCCTAGCATCCTTACCACGTGTCCGTTGAAGGAATGCTAAGACCTTTTGCTATTTGGCTCTCCCTCCTTCCTTCCTGTCCTTACTCATCCCTCTGTCTTTCCACTCTCTGAGCTGCTAGACAACCGAGCTCCTCCACATTCCCGTTGTGGGTGAGACGTGTGACTTTTGCCGGAAGAAGATTCAAATCATTAAACCAGCTACTTCCGAACTTTCTCTTCCTTCATCCTCTAGCAGAAAACACACAAACAAACAAACACTTCTCAGATAAGAATGACCCAGAATCTACTCTTCAGGGGGCGGAGCTGGGGAACGGTCATAGGGGAGCAGTCACTCCTCTTGGCTGGCACATCATCTTCCCAAGGCCCACCCAAATGGGGCTCAGAATAGCCCAGTAGCAGCTGAAGAAATGAATAAGCTAATAAGCAAGCGTGCGGGTGCTGAGGAGATTTTGGAAAAGACCCCATGTCAAAGAAGAATCAGTGGGCCACCATCACGGAGAACATTTTAGAGACTGTTTAGGAAGACTCACTTCAACATTGAACCTTCAGATAAAGCTCTTTACTTGGGAGAACACAATTGATCCCCAAATGATGGTGATGGATATGGATCCTATTTAAGTAATGCTGGATCGTACTGAATATGTGGATCATGCTTAAATAATAGTGGATGATAGTTCTGGGACAGATGTGAAGAAACCCCTCCCCCCCCCCTCAAGACTTATCCTGGCCACATGGGGCCTCAGCAGCTAGGACATGATGAAGTTAACCAAACTCTCCCTTAGGCATGCTAAACTGATTCTGAGTATTACCCTAGCCACAGAGGCCTTCTGCTCTCTGGTAGGTTTTCATGGTATGAGAAGTCAAAGACCTTTGCTATATTAAGGAATAAAAATGGTACATTAAGCTTCTATCTATACACCAGAAAAAAACGAACTGGGAACACAGCTTGATGATTCATCTCCTCAAGGCCTCCTAATTTGCCAAAGAAATTATTTATTTATTTTTCATGCCCTTTAATTAATCACCCAATATATTTTAAGACCTGTTCTTGGACAGCTTCCTGCTCTCTTTACAGATTCCTTAAAAAACATGATCTTCTAGTAAAATGACCGGGGTGCCCCGGGCCCAGGTACCTCACTTGTACATTCATCTAGGAACCAACCCTTGTGGGACAGCAGAAAAATGGGGTACAAATCCTTAGTTCCCATTGGTCTTCACTTGTACAAATCCATCCCCGGGGATGGGATCAGGGAAAGAAACTAAAGGAAAACAAACAAGAAAAGCCTCCAGAGGCTGGGAAGACGCTTAAGAACAGCATCGTCCCCTGTGGAACCATGCAGCAAAGATTATACATGCAGCGTGTGTATGCACGGGAAGGGGGGGGGGTACAGGCACATGTGTGTGCCTGTGTATCTGTGGAATCGCATGCTCAGACTGGAATGTCGGGTGTTTGTGCTATTCTCCATAGAATGGAGCATGTATCAGACACACAATAAAAACCCCATACTTGCTAAATATTGCTTTACACAAACTTCAGTCTCTTCTGTTACAGCTAGGGATTCGGGCAATTCACTTCAGTGGTGACTCAGAGAATATGCTAGGAGTGACATTCTGCTCCAGACTTGGCATTTAGTAGTGGCAAGGGTTGTTTGGATTTCTAAGTTAGTTATTTATTGGAGACTTGGCTTTCTTATCTTGAATGGGGAGTGTTGTAAAGACGACGTCAGAAAGTTTGGATAGGGCAGTAGGTCAAGTATGTGACAAGCGCTGTCCTTCCTAGGAAGAAGTGACTTCCTTGAGTTGTACAGCTGGTTAGAGAGAAATCTGAGAAATAGCTAGACTTCGGAACTCCGGTGTCTCATGTGTTTTTTGCTCACTACCACTGCTCTGGGCCAGAAAAGAATATAGAACGTGTAAAAGTGGAATTCAATTCAAAGTTGGTATCACAGTACCCTTAAATGAAAAGCTAAAAAAATTATGGTACAAAGACTGCCCCCCCCCACTTCAAGCTGGGGGTGCTATTCATCCTCCGGCCCTGAAACACCCGGGTGCTATTATTATCCCTGTTTGTGAGACAGCAAAAGAAATATGTACAAGCCTCAGTTGTCTGGCTGAGGCCAAGTCTGTGTGTACTCTGTGTGTACCGAGAAGGAATATTGATACAGACTGGCTGGCTAGAAGGCAGGTAAATGGGAGCCAGAACAAGGCTGCATTGGATGGCCTTCTGCCACAGACACTCTTATGGAGGAGTATAATATGCTGGTTTCCCTGTGTAGGAGAATCTGGGAAGACAAATGAAGAACCTGGTACCACCTCGCCCAGAATTCCACAGGACAAACTCCGCATGCACCGTGATGTCAAGCAAAGGTGCTTCATTTCCAGAACGAAAAGCCAAATAGTCCAAAAACGATAAGATCACCCTGGTTTTTCTTATGAACTCCTAGAAGTCATCTTTGTTGGTATAAATGAGATCATTTAGCCTAATTAGTTCCAAGCTTAATTAGCAGTAATTATCCCAACATGGGAGTAATATCCGAGCAGGAAGTGCCGAGTCCTCGATTAGATAGATCTCTAATTGGTGTTACAATATTGTAATTAAAGCGTGTTTGTACGCCTCTGCCGCAGCACGCGATTTGTTTCATGTCTGATTAAACAGGGAGGATCTGCAGCCTTTGAAGGGGCCAGAATTTTAGATTTTCTTCATGTAACATATTAACCCTGTGACTAAAGAGATTTGGGAACCTGCTTTTGTGATCAAGGTAAGCATCCCTCACAGAGCCAAGGGCAGAGTGAAGAAAGGGTGACTCTCCCATAATCTGCTCATCCCTCTCACCCGTGATGCAAGTGCAGGAAAATAGAGGTATTTGGTTGGAGGGTCATTTTGTAAGTGTTGCATTTCTTAGAGAAGATCCTTGTTATAACTCAAAGAATACTGCGAAGAAATAGTAACGGCGGGTATCATTTATTGAGTACTTGTAAGCCAGATGCTGTGCTGACTACTTTAAATATCCACGCTTGTTTAAACCTCAGAGGATCCCCTGATATGATATTATAATCCCCAATTCAAAACAAGGACCTGAAAAGGAGGAAGTGGCTTTCCCAGGTTAACCCTGGGTCATCCCTTCATGCTACACCTAAATGTTGACTGTCAGGCTACTTCTGACTCCCAGGCCACATTATTTCACCAATATAGATCAGATTAACTCCCCCATGCATACCAGGATGGCTCCCAGACACAGGCCAGGTCGGTTACTCCATACAGATAAGGTTAACTCTTTCATATGGACCAAGTTAATGCCCAGATACAGATCCCAGGTTAGCTCAGGCTAAGTCCCTAATACAAGTCAGGTTAACTCCCCTATACATGTATATAACAGGTGTCTTAGAGTTTCTTTTGCTGTAAAGGGACACTATAACAATGGCACCCCCCCTTTTTTAAAGACTGACTTATTCATTTTATGTATGAGTGCATGTGTGACTTTATTCCAGAAGAAGGCATCAGATCGTATTATAGGTGGTTGTGAGCCACCATGTGGTTGCTGGGAATCGAACTCAGGAACTCTGGAAGAGCAGCCAGTGTTCTTAACAGCTGAGACATCGCTCCAACCACCCTCAACCCCATGGCAACTCTTATAAGGAAAACTTCAGAGGTTCAGCCCATTATTATCATTGTGGGGAGTATGGCGGTGTGCAGGCAGACATGGTGCTGAGCTGAGAGGCTTACATCTTATAGGCAACAGGAATTCATCTGAAACATTGGACAGTATCCTGAGCATACATGAGACCTCAGAGCCCACCCCCACAGTAACACACTTCTTCCAACAAGGCCATACCCACCCGAACAAAGCCATATCTCCTAATAATGCCACTTCCTACCATGATGGGGGACAATTACATTCAAACCACCACCTTAGGTTAGCTCCATGCAGATCCCTGTGATTCTTTCACACTTTTTTTTTTTTAACTTTTCTATTGTCCCCACAAATCCATGACATTTTTTGCTCCATTCTTTTCTCTATGTCCAGAACCTAAAGCATACTAGCAATATAGTGATCACTGAAAAAGTGAAAGCCAATTAATTATCACCACCACCCTCCCACCCTCAGTCCCCCCCCACCCCCCCATACACATACTAGTCACCTGCCTTACTGGACTCAAACCCAGGTCTGGTGGTTTTCTGGTCTGGTTTCCATGCTTCCTATCGTGGGCAACAAATCTAATGTGGCATTTCTGGGTAATGCAAGTATGATAAATATGCATCAGGAGAAAGGGTGGGAGAGTAGAGGTCATCGTTACAAAATGTTATCTTACAATCTTTTAGACGATCCCTTAAATGCTCATTTATGTTTATCTGCTTAACGCTTCAACTTTATGCTACAATTTAGGGATATCTCTTAACCCATATCTAATAATTGGTAATTGAATCTAATAGCCCTGAGAGAATTGGAATAAACCAGATAGAATTGATGTGTCTTTGCACATCACTAGAGTCGACAGAGTCTTTAAACGTACCTTAGCACTCCAAATCTGTACATCAGGCACCTGCAGCAACTGTTCTGACACATTTTAAGATGCTTGGTTATTATGATGAGTGACAAAAATCCTCAGGGATTTATTTTTTTCTACTTAATTTTGCTAGATGTTTAAATAAATATGTTACCTGGTGAATTGTGGAGGGATAAGAGGCAGTCCGGATCAGGATGGAGGCAAACGGCTTTAGAGTTAGGAAGTCACTGCTCTTAATTTTTTTTTTTTTAAGTAGTTAATGTGCAGGTGTGCAGGTGCACGTGTGCTGTGTGTGTGTGGAGGTCACAGGACAATTTCAGGAGTTGGTTCTTGCTTTTCGCCTTTCTGAGTCAGTTCTTTCTTTATGCTGCTGTGTTTTGTTGTGTGTCCCATGTACCTCCCATCTCACTACAGAAGCTCTGGGGTCAGGGAGAAGCAGCTGCTACATACCCGACCCTTGAAGTGGATCCTGGGACCACACTCAGGCTGTCAGGTTTAATAGTGAGCACCTGTTGACTCGCTACATCCAATTCATTGCTGTTTAATTTTGGTCCCCACAAAAACGTAGGGACAAGAAGGCTCAATGATGGTTTTCATTTATTTAAAACATCTTATTTACTTCTATCATGTGTTGCTCAGGATGCCCCCAAACTCCTGGGCCTAGACAGTTTTGCTTCAGATTCTCAAGTAAATGGAACTATAGTTGTGTACTATGCCCATCTAGAGCCACATTTTACAGAAAATGGATAATAAAATCTGGTATATACATAAAATGGAACACTGTCTACCTCCAAGGAAAAAGTAAAGCACAACATTTTCAGGAAAATTTGTAGACTTATAATGTGCTGGGGATGGAGAGATGGCTCAGGGGTTAGGAGCACTGGCTGCTCTTCCAGAAGACCTGGGTTCAATTCCCAGCACCCACATGGCAGCTCACAACTGTCTGTAAGTCCTGTTCACACCAATGCACATAAGATAAAGTTAAATAAATTTGTTTTAAAAATAAAATGTATAATATTAGCCACATTAGCCAAGAAAGGAAAAAGAGTGCATGTTCCCCCCATTTGTTATGTGGGTCCTAACCTATATTATACACATGTATATTAGTAAACAAACATAGAGGCAGCTGTAATACAACACTTAGGAAGAAAGGCAAGAAAGGATAATTTTCTAAAAGACAGGGATTGGAGAGAAGGCTTATCAGTTAAGAGCATTGGTTGCTCTTCCAGATAACCAGGGTTCAATTCCTGGTACCTACATGGTAGCTCACAACTGTCTATAACACCAGTTCTAGATCTAACACCATTTTCTAGATCCTCTGTTGGCCTCTGATGACAGTGCATGTTCCTGCCACACAGTCATACACGTAAGTCAACACTCATACAATCAAAAAAAAAAAAAAAAAAAAAAAGACAATATGCTTAGTAGTGAACTCACATCATCCGTAGTATACTTCCTGTAAGTCATTCAGATGCTCTCTAAAGGTATAATACATTGTCACTGCAAAAGACCTCCATTAATGGGACAGTCACACATGGTTCCATGAGAGGCTGTTCCCCTGCTGGGAAACCTGGCTTTTAAATGATATTTCACACTATCCCTACAGGATGAAGTTCTTTGTGAGCACTACTAAACTTACTGTATTTTATTCTTTAAATGAAGATTTTAGCTATTCAAACTACAGTGGGTAAAGATTGTTATAAGTATGCTTAAAATATAAGTTTGAAAACTCTAAGACCTGGGAATGTTGATGTCTTGTTCCCGAATCTCAAGGAGTAGCATGCCAGGAATCTGAAAACACCAAGAAGCATTCTGTTTTCACTGAACAGTACAATTCTGAGTTTTATCATTGTTGATGAATAAACATGCTTTTAAATTAAAAAAATAAAAACATTTAAAAATACCAGCTCAGCAATTAAGAGCACTGGCTGCTCTTCCAGGGGACCTGGGTTCTATTCCCAGCACTCACAAGTTGACTTGCAACCATTTATAGTGGAATATATAGTGGTTTAAAGTTATATGTGCAAATAGACTCATATATATAATAAAATATAAATAATAAACTATAAATAAATATATAAGTCTTTTTTTAAAAAAAAAAAAGATTTCAAAAGCTATCTTAGTAGACGTATACTTGCCCAAAGTATAAAATGCACATTCTCCACTACATAAGCAGCAGTTCCCTGTGTTCTGTGTATGTGCTGATATATTGGGTACTGAGCCCCAGGTCTCTCGGGCAAACCCTTTAACACTAGTTCACATCCGCAGCCAAATCTGAAGGTATTAGCTTATCTGGGGAAGGAGTCAGAACCAGTGTCTGCTAGATAAGTACGGAGCCACAGCCTCTGACTTTCGATGAAATATCATAGTTCACACTGAACTTAGAGGTGACTCGACTCCCTCTCTAGTCTGGGCAGGGAATGAGAAACTCCCTATGTAGAAACCACAAGCACAAAAGCGCCTAAAGACAGTTTTCTTGCATAACCCTTCTGAACCGCTGTGGCGACATTTGGCATCTAGGGGTCCATTTAGATAAAGTACTAATGAGTAAGAGGTGCTGCTGCGTTGTGACAGTGGCATCATCTGAATCTTCCTGGGTTTTTGTTTTGACTAACTTCAAGAGGATATTTCTAGATGTTTCTCTCAATACCAGCAATAATGAGGCTGAGGCAAAAGGGTCTGATCACGGCTGTAATTTCGCTCACCCCGGTCTCCTGTCATTGGAGGAATTGAGGTGAGAAAGTGAGGACAAATCCATTGCCACCAAAAGAAAGGTGTCTTATTTATAGAAACGGCATCCTCGTGGCATTATTTTATGGGGCCAGAGCTTGACGGACCCATAGGAAGCCTATCTGAGTGCAAAAAAAAAAAAAAAAAAAAAAAAAAAAAAAAAAAAAAAAAAAAAATGCAGGCAGCATTCTGCAACAATTACATGAAATTTTGGGGTTGTGTTTTGGCTCTTGACTAACTATGACAGTAAGATAATTAGATTTGCATTTTGACAAGTGACAAAGTGGGCTAAATTCATGGCAATGTGAACATCTTATGACACCCATGGAGCATGCTAGCCAAGGCCATTGACAGCTCATTATAGTTATGCTTAGGATTTATTGAGCCCTGCAGATGCAAGCCCTATAGAAAGCTGGTGTGGTCTGGTGGTCCTACGTTATTTCTATCTCCCTTTTTATCAAATACCATACCTGCTATCTCTGAGGTTTTCTGTTTCACCTGTGGCTCCTCGTGGTTGGAATTGGACTCTAGAGTCTGATATTTCTTTTGTAACTACAGAAGGCTCTCATGACTGAGCAAAGAGTGATCACTTTTTTGGGGGGAAGCAGGGGTGGTGGTGAATGCAGCAGAACGTTCTGGAAGTATTATCTCAGATTGTTGTAACTTTTGATCTTGATTTTAAATATTCTGTTCCAGCGTGTGCACAGATTTATTTTGTGTCTAATTTTTGGCTTGGAAAATATAACTGATGGCTGGAATGAAGTGATACTGGGTTTTGGCTAAACACATTCGTCTTTTTTTTTTTTTCCCAAAAAAGCAAAGTTTTTGCTTTTTTATATGAACCTTGGTTTTTGTTTTTGTTTTATTGAGACAGGTTATCCCTGGCTGTCCTAGAACTCACTTTGTAGACCAGGCTGACCTCAGACTCAAAGATCTGCCGCCTCTGCTTCCTGAGTCCAGTCCTGGAATGAAAGGCATGTGCCACCACACCTAGCTCTAGATCTCGAATTTTCAGTTTGTATTGGTATGCTGGACCAAGTGCTGTCTAATGCCACTTTTGGGGTTTTCTGAGCCTACCATCTGAGTTTTTTAAAGATATATGTATTGTGTGTTTAAATGTCTTCATGCCTGCAGATCTAAATGTGACAATAACTAACATGATAAATAAAATCGTATCTGTAGGGACTGGGTTCTCTACAGGAACAGAACTGAGAGAATAAATATGCACATTAAATGGGGTTTATTATATTGCTTCATCAGATGTAGTTCCAGGTAGCTCAACAATGGCTGCCTCACACTGGAGAGGTCTAGAATCCAGTAGCTGCTCAGTCTACAAGGCTGCATGTCTCAGCAGTCCAGACCAGGCGTTAAAGGCCTGGAGGATTCTGTGATCTTCTGTCTGAATCCTGAAAAAGCTAATTCTAATATCCGTGATTGAGAGTAAGGACAAGTAGCAAAATAGAGCGTTTCCTTCTCCCATGACCTTTCATGTAAGCTGCCATCCTAGGCTGATGCCTGCATTTACGATGGGTTTTCATGATTTCAAAGAAGTTGATCAAGAAAATCCCTCCTGGGGGGTGAGAGCCCAGCAATTTGTGTTGTAGCTGATACCAGACACAGCTGACAACCAAAAACAGCCTCCCACTCCAAGTATTTTTAAAATGTAAGTTGGTCCCCACCACTTTCAATCAAATTAAACTTGAAAACTTCTTCCTCTGAGGACTTAATACAGTGGTTCTCAACCTTCCTAACGCTGCAGCCCCTTTATACAGTTGCACCCCAACCATAAAGTTACCTCGTTGCTACTTCATAACTGTAATTTTGCTACTGTGAACCCTGTGGAGGTCGCGACCCACAGGTTGAGAACTGCTGCTTTAATACCATTTGAATTTTTTTGTCTCAGGTTATATCTTGTCAACATTCCCAGGCAGTAGTGGTTGTGTTGAGACAGGTTTCTATGTAGCCCAGGTTGTCTTTCCACTAAGAGATCTGCCTGCCTCTGTGGTCTGAGTGCTGGGATTAAAGGCGTGCACTCTGGATTTCAGCTCCAAACCCTACCCTAGCTCCAAGCCCCGCCTCCAGCTGGCTTTCTCTGCAGTCAAGCAAGGGTCAGCTTTTCCCTCTAGCTGACTAAAGGCTGCGCGACTTTGGTTACTCCCCAAGCTGATAAATTTGACACAGCTGTCTTTAGAACAGGGCTTGCGATGAGGTCTCCTCCCCCTCCGTGTCACATGCTTTGCGTACGTTAGGCATTCCAAAGATGGCTGTTGAATTGAAGAGTGTCTGACAGTCTGTATGCGTCACTTTTTTCCCCCCAGGCTTTCAGCTGAAAAAAAAAAAAAATCTTACTGGATGAGCTCACTTGAGACTTTGCATTCCACTGTGTTTCTGAGCACATGGTTTGTGTCACACTGTAAACACACTTATTTCTTATTTGTTCGACTTATTCCTTCTGAAGTATAAGGAAAGGGTAGCAAGACTTGGAATTAGGAACTCTTGATTCCGTTTCTGCTAAGTTACTGTGAGTAGGGGGCCAGTCATTCAAATCCTTTAGGTTTTAATTTTTAAAGTTGTAATCTGAAAGATGGAAGGAAGAGTAGGACCAGGTTGGACCAAAATGTCTAAGGTCCTCTCTAGACTTGAAAATTCTGATTTTTGCTTCAATCCCTAGTACCGTTGGAGGGAAAATTCTGATTTAGGTTCCCTGAAGAGGTCACAAACCTCTTAGAAGCAGTCTTCTCTTTCTGCCGGTTGAAAGAGAGATGTTCTTGATGTAAATGGTGCTTGATAAATTCTTCAGATTTGACCACTGCTCCACTCCCCCTGTAAGGAAGTCACACCAGAGGATGGGCCTCTCAGATCCAGTCTGGGAAATGCTGGGCCGCTGAGGCCATCCCTGTGTGACTCATGCGCGCAGGCGCACCTCAGAGCATAGCCTTTCTAAAGTAGTTATGTTTATGGTTTGTGCTGCTTTCCTCAGTAAGATCATTACCTTGCAAGTAATAAGAGCTGCGTGTGATATGGTTGAAATCCTGTCCCTCGCCTGAGATGGAGAACTCACGTGATGCTGAGTGGGGCCCATTATCCCAACAGCACTCACAGGAATGCTAAGTCTGGCAGATATTAGCTGGAGAGCGGCAGCAGCCATCAGGAGACAGGCTTGCTACTTTGTCACTTTGGGGTGTTTTTCTGATTTCCCTTTTTCCTTTCCTTTATTCTTGCTTCTCTTAGGAAGCAAACACAGCACATGCCATTGCCCCTTTCATCTCTACCTAGAAATCCCCGTGTTCTCATTCATTTCAGAGCACAATGTGTTTCCTCTTTTCACTAAACGATGCACAATCCGCTTATTCATCCTCCTGTCTCTATGCCCCTGGTCCAGAGTATTGAAATCACTCTGAAGAAGATGCTCCTACAGGCAGCTGTGCATAAAATAGATGAGCCACTCTGCTGGAGAAGCTTCCCTCGGAGGAGGAGCCGCTGCCGAGGGTGTGCCTCAGTAGGGTGGGCAAGCGAGGGGACAGAAGGAAGAAAGCCCAATGCACACCTCAATGTATATAAAGCATACACTCAGACGGGGAGTCAGCTCCTGAGGTTTAGCTTTAAACCGCAAAGGAAATGAAGGACGTTACCACTTTCCAGACTGTCCTTTGGTCATCTCTGGGGCTCTGTGAGGTTCAGGCTGCCTCTAGGAAAAGCTTCTCACCCCTACCCAGCTCCTCAAGTATCATGTGCACAGCCAGCCGTTCAGCCGTCTGTGGTCTTCCAAAGTTTAGGCTTGGTTTTTAAAGGAGAAGCATGCTATAAAGTAAACTCATTTTCACACCTGTTGCCCTAAAAGAGAAAAGTAAAAACTCGGGAGGGTCCAGGAATGGAGTAGGAGGAAAGTCCTTTTTCTCCTGACCTCACAGTTGCCCCTCCTTCACATCAGCTCTCCTCATTTTCTTAATAAAGACCTTGTGACCATTTTGACTTAGTGAAGGTTATTAGTAGTTCTGGTCCTTTTATTGAGGGTCTATCGTATACTGTGGAGTTTTTTGTTGTTTTGTTTTTTGTTGTTTTTTTTCTTGCATTCTGAGCAGTAAGTGTTATTACTGCTCCTGTTTTTTATAGGTGAGAAATTATAGCCAAAAAGAGAAGAAAGCCAGTCAGTCATCCCATGATCATGGGCGTTGTGTATTTGATGATAACGTATGTGTTCTACCTTAACTTTCAAGTCTAGTGTTAGAAGCATTTCAGGCATCAGTGTCACACCCTTGGAATTCAGCTTTCAAATGTGGATTAATTACAAACATGACCAGGGGCTAATTACTGAACCCACTTAAGCTGCAGGTGGTATGTTATGGCTGCCTGGTATGACAATCACTTAGGCCTCTTTGTTGGAGGCCTTTCATAACTGAAGTGGCAGATGAACACACGTCATGTGGCCGGGTGTGTAGTGAACTCCCCTAAATGATACCCAAACCTTCTTTATGTGTTTACTTCTGAACAAGAACCAGTACTAAATTGCTCAGAACCCTCCATTGCATAAACTGCCCTTCCCATTCCCTGCTCTCTCACTCTTGAGAAAAAGGTACATCCATCAAGGTCCAAAGCTGGTAACCCCTGGAAGAGAAAAGCCAGGCTTCTCAACAACAAAACAAAAGAGTTGGCTGTTGAATTCCATTCCTCTGAAGTCCGAAGGGGGGTTTTTTGGGTTCTATTGTTCCTTGGAGGAGTAGGTAAAGAGAAGTTTGCTCCTAAGTCTCTCAGCCTCCCTGCGCACCAGACCCAGGACCCTCATGAAACCTTTAGTCTCGGGTTGCTTTTTCTGGATGCCTTCACTGGAGGGTCTGCTGCAGATTGCAGGCCTCAGCTGCTTTTGATCAGACCCCCGCCCTCCCCCTGCCGCCGCCGCCACTTCTGTGGTGATTTTGCATGAATTTTAGACCCTGTGACTCTTAGTTGCCTGGGTCTGGTTTTCATTGCAGTTTATCAGGAGTGTATATCTAGGCTGAATTGAAAAGCTTTTTTTTTTTTTCTTCCCGTAGTATTCTATACCAACTTTCAAATCTGTATGTTTCTCCAGATTTTTTTCTTTAAGATATACTATTTGTATATTTTCCTAATCACAAAAGTAAAACTCATTCACAGTGGAGAATCAGAACAGTAAATAAGTAAATTGAATTTAAAAAGAACTTTTTACAAAGAACTCCTGAAAAGACTAAAAATACAAATAACCGGAATTGAAAGGGAAATGGAAGAAAATGGCCCTATCTGAGTACGTTTGCACACACACATGCTTGCAAACTGGCAGAGAAAAACTATTTTTCTACCCTGGTTTTTTTTCCAGGTGGTTTTTTTTGTCTTGAGCATTTTTCTTTCCTACCATAAAGATTTATATCAACATAATATTTCATTATACGAATATACTGAGCTTTAATGATTCTAGATGCCTTTGTATAAAATCCTGACTGCATCTCCTATTTCCATTTGCCTTATAAATTACTATTTATAAGAATTACTACAGGAGTTAGGACAGGGAAGATGAACTTGAACGTTTTCTTTTAAATAATGTTTTTACCCACCCAGTTACTTTATCGCTAATGAGCCTGAGAATAGCCTTTGTGAAGTCTCTTTTGTACACAGCACCAACTGTACGGCATGGGTGACTGCTTTGATACAGGGACTGTCCAGAGAAATCCTGAGGATCAGCTCTGTCTCCTGTTTGTGTGTGTACACAGCTTAAGAACTATGGGTGTTTTTCACCTGCTTATATGCTTAGCAAAGCACAAAAGGAAAATAACAACTCCAGAACACATGAAAGTGGTATGAAATTCACATTAGAATGTCCATGAATGTGGTGTATTTGAGGCTCAACCATGTTTCTGTATTTTCATACCATCTTTGTTTGTTCTTGCTGCAAAGACTATGTGACCTGCAAGCCCCCCAAAATTACTATCAGCCCTTTACAGAAAGCAGTTTATTAACTTGTGCCCAAGTGTGCAATCTTCAATGCTGCGTATGAAAATGTTCATTTGATGACACTGGCCTCGAATGTGTTCAGTGCTGGATTCAGTCCCTCAGTGTTATAGGAAAGCAGTGGGAGGCTTTGGCTCCAGTAGAGAGTGAGTGTTCAGCGTTACCTTCAGCTGTGCACCGCGTTTGAGACCAGCCTGCACTATCCGAGACAGGGTCTAAAGAAACACAAAGTTTACCATGTATTCACCATGTGCCAAGCCCTCATGGAAAATAAAATGTGGGTATAATTTCTTGATTCTCGGTGATAAGCTTTATCATAAGTTTAAGTGATATCTTTTTCTGTTAATATTCTGTGTGAAATGTTAAAATTAGATTCAGACCACTTGTATTTTTCATCGTTTTAGGAATTCTTTTCTTAAGACATTAAAAATTACATGTATTTACTTATTTCTGTGTATGTGTGCATCCCCACATGTATGGAGGTGCTCATATGTCATGATGTGGGTATGAAGGTCAGAGGTCAACTTTTGGAACCTTCCGGCAATACCAGAGCTGAAAAACTCAAGTGGCAGCCAGTGCTTTTACATGCTGAGCCATATTGCCAGCCAAGAGTTGTTTATATACTAAAATATTAATTAACTTTCAGTCACATTTGTTGGAAATGCTTTGTTCCCATCAGGTTGTCTGCCTTTTAATTTTGTGATATTTTCACAAACAGAATTTTACATTCTTATGAAATAAAAACCGATTATTTTATTCATTGAGTTTATTCTAAGAATGCCCATCTCTCCCTGTGGCTAAGTTTATTTAAATATATACCTATATCCTCTTCCTTTATTTTAATAGATTAATTTTTATACATACTTATGTCTTCAGCTATGGAATTTTGTGTTGTATGAGATGAGATCCTAGATCTACGCCTGAACAGGAGAGCAATTGTTCCAGTATTATTTGCTAAGTAATAATTTTTCTTCACTTATATGTCACCTCTGCCAAATTCCTATTGCCCTGCGATATGTTTCTGCTCCACTTTTCAATTATTGTCAGGTGTGAAAATGTGTGTGTACATAGTCATTGCTAATTCCTTGTGACATCTGCTTTATTTTTCTTCCCTGGGTGTACACAAGACAGAAACTCTGGCTAGAATTTTGGACCTGGTGTTTTGTTTTTCTGTTCCTCCCATGTGGATGGCATTGCCTGTTGTGTGGATCTTGATTCCGATTGGCCTGTTGTGATTGTGAGCTTGGCAGCACACCCCTTCTCTTGGTCAGTGAGGCAGGAATGTAGTATAAGTTTATCTAGGAAAAGAACACACACTCAGGAGCGGCCCTCCCAACACCGAGATTGAGCCAGGGCATGGTCCTCACATACTTGAACCAGAAGCCACAGAGCTTATTCATAACTACTCCAGACGATAAAGGCTTGTGCTTCTTAACCTCACAGGTTAGAGGTTTTCTGGCCAAATAGCATCAACCAGCATAAAAAGAGCAAATCTCAGGAAGGGGTTCCCAGAAGAGCCGTTACATGATGCAGAGCCCCTAACCTTCTGTTAGTGGCTCACCCCAACCTGCCCTTGGTTCACAGTGGAGTTATTTCATTTACCAGGTGTGAAAATTGGATTTTACCACAGAGAAGGGGAGTTATTACCTACCAGGTCTGCTCTTCCGGGGAAGCGAGCTTGCAGTGGGATTTATTAAAAGAGCTTTGCTATGCCTGGAACTTATAATTAGAGATGTGTTCCTGCCTTTAAAACCAGATTTGGTGTCTTTGTCATTTTAGTAGTGGATCCATTTGGATTTGTGGGTTTTTTTCCCCTGCCCTACTGTCTGACAGCCATCTCTCCCAGTAGCCTACACAAATTCTACCGAGGATCTGAATATTTTATATGGCACCATTCTGCCAAGAGACAGACCTCAGGGGTGTGACAAGGAGTGCAGCTGGGAAGTGGACACTGCCTGTGTGTGTCTTTTGATATTAGTGGCATAGCAGGATAGTAAGAAAAGAGGGATGGTAAAGTAAGGTTCGTGTTAATTAATTGCTATATAGTCTAGGACTCAGTTTGATGAAGGTATTAGGGTCACTCTGAGACCCTCTAACGAGAAAACTTCAATCAGGACTTTAGATTTAATTACCTGTTGTTAAGGCTATATAACTAGAGAGTTAGTACCTGGTTGACTATATTTGTTCTTTAAAAAGACACCTTGTTTACTATCTTGGTGAAGGGGTAGCTGAATTTATTATTGTTTAGCATTTCTAGCACACTTTGTTCTTGCTGAGAGCTTTAAACTTATTTATGTATGTATATTGGCTGCTCTTTGCAGCCCTCCCAAGAGATAAGTGGGTGATAAGTTTTATCGTATCTGTTGCCTGGTTTTTACAAGAAAACAGACCAGGAGTTCTTGAGAAGAAAAAAAGGGAACTTGCCTGAGTTTACAGCCCACAGTTCCTGCCTACTCCCTTGTTAGGGGACCCTTAACAAGATGGCAGCAGGTTCAGCCTGTGTCCAGGGTCAATGTACAACCTGCGCCACATCCTGCATCCCACTAATTACAGCGGGACGCCCGCCCCAAATCAAAATTATGATTTCGTGGGTTCTCTGGGCTGAACACTTCCTGCCTGAAGAACATCACCTTCTTCCCCAAGCATCTTAGTCCCCTGCTTTCCTCATAGAAGACCCAGGTATTCCCACCCCCACTCCCCCCCAATCCCCACCCAAGTCAACTCAATGTCCTCAACTCTCTGTCTTTACCTGTGACTCACTCAGCTCCTTCCCTCTTCCTTGCTCAGTGAGGCATGGGGAGCTCGCCACCCTGCATCAGCTACACCTGTCCTTTGCCCTCCTCTGCCATTTCCATACTCTAGCCCCCATCACCCCTCCGTGGGCCTGTAGAGTAGCCCAGAGCCGGGTCTCCACACACTGTATCCTAAATTGGCCAGCCCCTTTAAGTCCTATCTTGGCCATGATCCTTCTGGTTACACCCACCCTGCCTTGTGTTAGAAGTGCACATTTTCTTTTTCAGCCCACCTTTCTTTTCAACAAAAACGCCAGTGGAGTTACGCAAGCCCATTTTGCCCACAGAAGATCTGACTCAACAGATCTTATCACACACACACACACACACACACACACACACACACACACACACACACACACACACACACAAGTCACAAGCTTTCAGGTGGACCACCCATCCCACAGTGCTCCGCTTCAGTTTGTACTATCTCATTAAGCCATGAAACTCTTTCTCCCAACCCTGTCCCCACTTGCTGAAATTTTTCTCATGTTGAATTTAAGGACAAATCAAATACCTCCTGCTCCTGTAGGAGTCTTCTGATTGTCTGGAAAGGGAACGATAAGGAGCATTTCGCGATGGTATCAAGTCTCTCCGCAGTCCCTACTCTTAGCTCCGTCTCTTGTAGCCCCCCCCCCATCAGGAAGCCCCCAGCATCCTCAGTGTAAGCCCTTAGTATGCCTTCAGGAACTCTACCGGATTCAGTTCACTTCTTTGACACTTTTATCATCGTACCAGATTCTTCTCTTCCTCCGAAGCTCTAAAGTCCGCTCCAGCTGTGTGTTTCCCTGGACTGTTGTATCCCAAAAGAGAATCCCACAACGGCAACTAACTTGTGTTTACCCGTTCATCCTCAACCCTGGGCAGTGAGTTTGGAAGGCATGTCTTCTGAGGACCTAGCTAGCGCAGGCCTAGCACCGAGTCCCGACTTAGTCCTTCTAGAACACGCGGAAATGCTCGCCAGTCTGCCTGTCTTCTCAACCACCTCTCCCGCAGAGCTGACAGCTCTGAGTCTGGGAAAGCGGGTTTTTCTGCTCTGTCTCTTTTGAACCTGTTTTATTTCCCCTGCTAGACTGCAAACATCCTTGAGGGGAGGAACAGAGGAGGATCGATGGGCTCCCTATCCCCAAGCCTGGATCCTTCCCTGTGGCCTCAGGTCAATAAACGCTTGTTTAATTGAATTGTAGGATGCTGCGCTTAGCTAGCTGCTAAACAACCCTATTTAAGGGGTTAACTAATAACACTCGGAGAAGTTCTTCTCCTTCGGGGGCATTTGCATTTTAATGGGAATCTTAAAAACCCAAAGGGAATGTTCTCTAATGGTGGGATCTCAGGCGTTGGGAGCAGATTTTCCCCTTTCTTTCTTTCTTTTTTTTAGGGGGTGGTAGTGGTTCAAGATTGGAACCAGGAGAGGTTCCTGTACCCCAGGGTCATTGAGGGCTTGTGTACAATGGACCCCGGTCTTGTAAAGCATATGAAGAGAATTATTTTAAGTACATAAAATTAAATGCATACGATTAAAAACTAATTATAATGAAATACAATGGTCTAAATAGACAAACAAAATTCGCAATATAATAATAGTTATGCTTCTTATTAAGGCATAAATAAAGTCTCTGGGCAGGTCCAATAACTACTATAATATTGTCATACTGATGACTAGCTGTGGTATTTGGATTATCTGTGGTTTTATTGGCAAAAACAAACAAACAAACAAACCAACAAAAAACCCCGTCCTGGACTGCTCATACTCTACCTTGGTGGTGTGGGGAGGTCTGGGAATCCAGCCCACAGCCACAGGCATGCTTGGCAAGCCCTCTGCCGCTGGACTCCAGCCCCAGCTCCATTACATATCCCTCACCCGAGGACATGAGTTGCCCCATTCACCTCAAAGTCTCTGAGTTCCTTCTGGTTTCAGAGTTGAGTTCTGGGGCAAACAGCTTGATCCCAGGGCAGGTAGCCATCTTGGTAGTTGAAGAGAGAGGCCTATCTATCTCTTGCTGGGGGACATTCCCTAATGCTGTCCTGACTCGAGTTTAGGTCTAAGTGTTTGTATACTTCTCTTTTCAACATCAAAGCACGGAGAAAAGTTTTCAATCCATTCCAAGCTACCCTGTACATTTAGTCACTTAGAGGTGATTTTCCTCAGGCAGATTTAGCTAGGATTTGGGGTGGGGCAGGGGTAGGCACGTAACTCTGCTCTCAGGGAATGAGGGCTTATGGCTTCTTAAATCTTCTCTATTTGTGACTTCTTTACATCTGGCATTTGTATGCCACCCTCGATATACAGATCCGTAAACCAGTCATACAGCTCAAACACTTACTGATAATTTGTCATAAAATATATTTTAAAACAGTTCTTTATATATATATAAGTTTACCATTTATTAAAGATAAAAGCAGATTTGCATACTTATGAGATGGATGTACTTGTTTTATATAAAGAATTAAATACTGGTTGAATATTTGATATTGCATGATATAGAGCCTCTCCAGTATTTTTTCAGTATTGGTTGATATTTTTGATTTTATGATTGTCAATGTTGAGAATGCCACATCCCTTATTTAGTATATAATGGCTGAAGTATGTCTAAGGCCATTTTGGAAATTCTGTCCTAATCCCAAACCAAAATTCATTTAATGGCTTTTATGAAACTTAAGCCACAGGAGGTTTTTTAGAGCGGGTATACTTTTGTTTGAGTTCAGTGCACAGGAGAAACAGCTTTACCGGGCACCCTGACAAGGACTATGCTGTTTAGGAAGAAACCACATTAGTTACTAAGTTGCTACTAGACAGGTTATCACCGAAGACAATTAACTAAACCATATTTTTTTTTCCAAACGATTTTTCCACTTTTCAAGGTCTGATAGACTTTCAAATTAGTTGGGTGGTGGGGTGGTGGCGACACGCCTTTAATTCCAGTGCTCAGGTGGCACAGGCAGGCAAATCTCTGAGTTTGAGGCTAGCCTGGACTCCAGAGCAAGTTCTAAGGCAGCCAGGACAATGCAGAGAAACCCTGTCTCAAAAAACAACAAAAAGTTCAATTTAAATTCAAGTTAAAACCTTGAGGATATAACTTTAGCAGACTACAAAACAGAATAAAAGCAGGTGTGAACCTTCCTCACAGGTCTTTGTAATATACATACATAACTTTTTCTAAATGTTCCCAACTCAAAGCAACAGACAGTCTGTCCAGTTCTATCTCTCATGTAAGCAAAACAGACAATGTGATTTTACTAAATACTTGTGAAATTAAGAGCACAAACAGGAATTTCTTAAACCAAACACACTAATACAATACTGCTCAAAGTTATACCAATTTGGTAGTTCCATACCGAAAAACTGACAGCAGGAAAATATGAAAAGTGTTTGTCTTCCATTAACCATTATGTTTCTACAAGGTCGGAAATCTTTGTGTGCAAGAAAAACCCTGCAGCTTGTAACATATGATAGCCTGGGCTGCCTTTTATTGCTGTCCTGTGATAGGGGTAGGGCAGATTCAGTTCTGTGTTCAACTTGGGCTCATCGTGCACTTGATTTTTGGAGTAGTTTTGATTGTGCATTTAGAAGCCTCTTGCTATTGTCAATGCTTTTGTGACGGCCCCACCACCACACCACCTTCTTCCAGCTATGCTAGGTCATCCTGAGCTTAAAGGATAGAAGTTTAATAGGAGCTGGGCACATTGTTACCAAGATGTTGACATTAAAGCTCTTGTTAAAGATTTACTTGATTGATCGGTGCATTATCGTGTGGGTGTCTATGTATCTCTGTTTGGTATATGTGCACATGTGTGTACAGTTGCATGTGCCTATGTATTTGTACAGAGACTAGTATAGGGCTTTGAGTATCCGTATTATGGACCAGCTGTTTCTTTGGGGCAGGGTTTCTCGCTGAACCTGGAGCTTGTGTTTTCTTTGCTAGGCTGGAAGACAGCACCCCCCCCCCACCCCACCCCCAGAGATCCTCTGTCTCCACCCACTACAGAGCTGAGGCCACAGGCAGCCAGAACACTGACGTGTTAGTTGGGTGCTGGGATCTGGACTCTGGTTCTGGTACTTGGGAAGGAAGTGCTCTTAACTCCTAATCCATCTCTTCAACCCTTAAATCATCCTCTTAAAGGCAGTGACACTCGGGTGTCGCCTGTGGCATCTTCTTAGTCTCTTGAATGCCTTTTCTTCTGGGAAGTTCATCCACTGTCACCTCTGGTCTCCAGCTTCTGTTATCACGGGGGTTGGGGTGAGTGGGGGTGTTTTTCTTCCATGTCCAGTAGTCACTCATAATTCTAAATTTTAGCTCTGTTTCTTCCTTCCTAAGTCACCTTCACCATCCTAAAAACAGGCCAGTTCCTTGTGCTATCATTTATATACTTCTGGCAAATTAGCCACACTGCCGTCACGTGTCTCTAGAACATTGGTTTCATATGATCTTGGCCTGTCTGTAGGGAGCTCAGTAGAGGGTTACACACCTAGCACACAAGGCCCAGGGTTTAATCCCTCCACCAAAATTCCTAATGTGGTCAGTCCTCATCCCCACCCACACTAATCACTTCCTGTATGAATTATTTTCTAGGCATTTCATGTAAGTGAAATCAAGTAGCATGCATGGTTTGGTTTTTTGTACCTCACACCTTTCACTTAGCATGGTAATTCCGAGATACATTTACACTCTAGTGTGTTAGTGGCTCGCTCACTCTTTTTACTGATAAACAATATTCCACTGTACAGATAAACCATGGTGTGTTTGTGCAAACATCAACTGAGCATTTATATTGTTTCTTCCTCACTAAGAATAATGCTGCCGTGAGTGCTCACAGGGCAAGTTTTAGTGTATATTCTCACTTCTTCTAGGTAGAAACCTAGGGGCACATAGAAAAACTCAGGTTTGACTCACACCCGGACCCCAGACAGGGTTTCTCTGTGTAGCCCTACATGTTCTGGGACTCACTCTGTAGGACCAGGCTGGCTTGGAACCTACAGCTATGTGCCACCACCGCCTAGCCAGGTTTAACTTTTTAAGAAATAAGTAAAAAATAAGTATACTATATTCAAAGGTGGCTGCAATAATTTACATTTCTAAACAGAAGAGAAAGAGCATGTGTGTGTGTTATTAGGTCTGTTCTTGCCAACACTTGGTATTATGTGCTTTTCATTGTAACCACCCCTAGTCAGTATGTGGTGCATCTCACTGCAGATCAGGGAATTTTTCACCCCTTCCTTTTCTGATCACAGTCTCCCCTCCCCACTCCCCACCCCCATTTTTTCTAGTTTCTAAGCTGGAAATACAGTTTATGCTGGTCCTGCATCCCAACCCCAATGATGTGCTGCAGAAGAGAGATGATTCAACTTTGCTCTTGGTCAGCCCCAAATGCCCTCCTCTCCCCTCCAAGGTCTGCATCACCTCACACCCGGGCATCTAACCCTAGATGTATATTTTAGCTGATTTCCTTGCCACTTGTTCACTCTGCGAAACTCCCTTCCTGAAGCTTCAGGTTAATAGTTAGAATTGCAACATGCAAAGAAAGGGCAGGTATGGGTGTGATGCCAAGGGACTCTGCACATCCTCAACAGCACGTGGCCATGAGCTAGTAACTTCTCAAAGGCCAGTTCCTTCATTAACCTCCCTGAACCCCCATTTTTCTCCTGAGCAATGTGAGCTAATAATAAAAGCTGAGTTATAGAGTTGCTCTCTAATAGAATTAGCTTAGAAAGCCCTTACCAATGCCAGGTACAGAGAGAGTACTCAGCATTGGCTTAGAGTGTTAATGTTTGTATTAATGCTTCTTATGAGCTAGCCATCTCCTGGTCCTGCCACATAGTTTGCATAAAGAGCATAGGCAGCTGTCAATGTGGAAATACTTTGAAATACCACGCAAACAGCAGCTACAATGCAGGTTTTGCAACTAGCCTCACATTTAAGTCTGGACCTCTGTGCTATTTAATAGCTGTGAGGCCTGAGCAAGTTATTTACCCTGTCCAGATTGGTTTGTTCATCTGTAAAATGGATACATAATTATAAGTCACAGCCGGAAGCATGGTGTAAGAAGGAGGCTGTTGCATAATGTTGAGTCAACAGTAATCTCCGCATTTTTTAAAATTAATAATGATATATCTTTTTATATGCTTCCCCTAGATTGTTTCTCTTAATTAACTCCCAACTGCATCTTTAAAAAGAGGATTTTTTTGAGGGGGGGGGTTGTTTGTTTGTTTTATGTGTATGTGTATATGCCTTTGAGGATGCATGCCCTTTTAACCTTAGCTTCACACATCAGCTGCAGCCTTCAGGACCATCATTTGCCTTTATTTCTTTATTTTTTTTTAATTTTTATTTTCATATGCACTGGCATTTGATCCGCATGTCTGTGTGGGAGAGTCAGATCCACTGGAACTTCAATTATAGACAGTTGTGAGCTGCCATATGGGTGCTGGGAATTGAAGTCAGCAAGGTCCTTCCTCCATAAAGCAGTTCATACCTCATGGGGTTTTCTGTGTCTTGAATAGGAGAATATAGTTTAGGCTTGTGGTTGGCCTGTCTATCTGCTCAGTAAACGACAGCTGTCACTCGGATCATTTCTAATGCCCTTTGCCGTTCCTATTTTCTGATTCACGGCTACACGTCTACTGTGTTCTTTTCCAGTGTCTGACATGGCCATCCTCTCCTCCTGCATCCACCAAGTCATATTCTTACAAGGCCATTTTGACCTTTGGCCCCTCATGAAATTGTCACTCTGCAGGCACTTGACTCATGGTTTGTTTTTCTTTGGAAGCCTGAGGTTTTTAACATGCCTGTAATTCAATTAAGGTCTTAACTGTTATTAAACACTTTTACTGTTGTTTACTCAATTGAACTATAAGATTCCTTAGGCTTCTATTGCGCCTCCGCCACTCTTGCTTAATTCAACACAAATGATCAATGATAAAAGATCAAACATGTAAAGTAATAAAAAAAATTAACACGGGGTCTTTGGTCATCTGTATAGCGCCCTCAATTCCTGCGAGTCAAGAATGATCCTCACCAAAATTGCTTATTTTCAAACAGCATTCAGTGGAGAAGGGGGTTTGATGAAGACTCCCCAAATCAAGGTCAGAGCTGTTTGAGTTGGGAAAGCTGCCTTTCTGGCCACTAAATACCTTGTTTTTTAAAATTTTCCTCTAACTTCTTGGGTCTCTCTGCAATTTCAACTCTTTCCTCCAATCCCAGAAAGTCTGCTCTCAGAAAGCCCTCTGAGCACCTTCCTGACTTCAGTTTCTGAAGAAGGACCTCCAGAAACAGGCAACATTAATATACCCAGTAACTTTTTTAAAAATGAAGAATGATAAAGATGATAGAAAGGCTAGTTAGGCTCTAGTAGAAGTGCTAGAATTACAGAGAGTAAAAGAAGGAATTGTAACACATGAGATGCACTCACCATTTGTAAAACAAATGTTGAACAGTTGGTCATGCTGTAACCAGGTCACCCCTAAAGATTGGTTAGATATGGTTACAGCTGTGTTAGAGGCAGAACCGCTTATACAATGGAAATCATGGTGGAGGGAGGAGGCTAAAACAATAGAACAAAGAAGCAGGGCCAGAGGCATAGAAGTCTCCCAAGACCAACTTCTTGGGGAGGGAGATTATGCTGATATTGAAAGGTAGTCTTTATAAATTGAACATACTCTGGATTTATGTTGCATGGCAGCTTTAAATGCCTGGGACCAGACTGAAGAAATAGGAAAGAAAACGGAATCATTCATGAAAGTAATTCAAAGCCCAAAAGAAACTTTTACTGACTTTTTTCACAGATTAACGGTAGCAGTAAACAGAATGGTACCGGACTCAGAAGCCAGGCAAATAATAATTGAATCACTGGCTTTTGAGAATGCTAATGAACAATATAGAAAAATACTTAGATCTTTAAAGGCAAGGTCAGCACCTTTGGAGGATTGGGTTCGTGAGACAATTAATCTAGAGTTTTATGACAGTGATGCTAGTTGGGTAGGAGAGCTTATTTCTAGAGGTATAAGAAAAAGTCAAAATGTTAAATGTTACAATTGTGGAAGGCAAGGTCACATAAAAAAGAGATTGTAAACAAGGCATTCCCAAAAACAATGCTTTTGTTAAAAATAATCCCAAGAGAACGTCCCTCCCTTTTAGAGTATGCAGAATGTGTAGAAAACAAAGACATTGGACTAATGAGTGCAGATCAACAAGGGACAGACAAGGTTACTTTCTGCCCTCGGAAAACACCCCATGGGGACTCTCAAAAGCCCTCATATCAAGTAACTTTCGGCCCTTGGGAAACGCACCAAGGGGGCTTTCAAAAGCCCCCATATCAAATCCAATCCAATCTTACCCTGCCATTGTGGAGGAAACACCTTCCCAGAACAATTAAAAAAATTAAAACCTATTTTAAAAAGACATATTACATTGAATGATAGAAAATCTATAGAAAAAGAAAAAAATCAGGAAAAAGTATAAAGCAAAGATTTTGGCAAACTTCTATCAATGAACAAAGGCCAAAATTAAAAGTACAAATAAATGATGTTATTATTGAAGGCTTATTGGACACAGGCGCAGATGTATCAATAATTTCACCAGAGCCATGGCATCCAAGTTGGCCCCTTCAGGAGGTAAATGTTCAGTTTTGGGATATTGGGTCAATATCCCAGGTAAAACAGAGTGCAAGATGGCTTAAGTGTATAGGACCAGAAGGACAAAGAGGAATATTAAAGCCATATGTGGCTGACATTGCTATAAATTTATGGGGATGAGATTTACTACAACAGTGGAACACACAGATTAATATTCCTCCAAACACAGAAATAAGCCATGACCTAGCACATGGTTCTGGAAAAAACATTAGAGGATATTATGAGAAACAGTCACAGACCATTCAGGTTATAGAGAAACAAGGCAAAACAGCTGCTGATCTTTCAAAAACACCCACAGCACTACCTCTAAAATGCTAACAGAGAAGCCTATGTGGGTTCATCAATGGTCTCTAATAAAAGAGAAATTGCAGGCCTTAGAGCAGCTGGTACAGGAGCAGTTAAATGCTCAGCATATAGAAGAATCAACCAGCCCTTGGAATTCTCCTGTATTTGTTATTAAAAAAAAAAATCTGGAAAGTAGAGAATGGCAACAGACCTAAGGGTGATAAACAAGGTGATCTAGTCAATGGGCTCCCTACAGTCTGAGATTCCTGAGCCTTCTCTATTACCTAAAGAATGGCCTATTATAGTTACTGATTTAAAAGACTCCTTCTTTACAGTGCCCACTTATAATAATTCCCAGCCTGTAAAGAGATACCAGTGGAGGGTCCTCCCTCAAGGAATGCTGAATAGCCCTACTCTGTGCCAATATTTTTGTACAAAAACCAATAGAACAAATATGTAACAAATTTCCACAGTCTATAATTTATCATTACATGGACAACATCTTGTTAGCTGATTTAAATATTGATACCTTAGAAAAAATTTTTGAAGAAGTGAAAAGAATTTTGCCTGCTTGGGGATAACAGATTGGCCCAGAAAAAATACAAAGAGGGGATTCCATTAATTATTTAGGATATAAAATAGGTCAACAAAAAATTAGACCCCAAAAGGTACAAATCAGGAGAGATAGATTGAAGACACTTAATGATATTCAAAGACTACTAGGAGACATTGCCAACTTATGACCCACTTTTGGAATTAAAAATGATGAACTGGATAATTTATTCAAAACCTTAAATGGTGACAAGGACTTAAATAATCTGAGAGAATTGTCACCTGAAGCTGAGAAAAAAATGGCTTTAGTGGAAAAGAAATTACAGGAGGCACATGTGGATCGTGTAGATCCAGACCTTAATTGCATTCTCGTTATCTTGCCCTCTAAGCATTTTCCTACAGGAATTTTAATGCAAAGGGAAAATGTTATATTGCAATGGATATTTCTTCCACATAAACCGAGTAAAAAGTTAAAAACATGTGGAAAAGACTTCTGAGCTCATTTTTAAAGGAAAATTAAGACTTTGTCAATTGACAGGAATGGATCCAGCAGAAATTGTTGTACCTTTAACTAGTGAAGAAACTGACCAGTTATGGGTAGAAAGTGAACCTTGGCAAAGAGCCTGCAGTAATTTTTTGGGAGATATTAACAACAAATATCCTCAAAGCAAAGGAATTGAATTTCTAAAGAAAACTAATTGGATTCTCCCTCATATTATACGAGATAAACCAATTTCCAGAGCCCCTACATTTTATACCAATGCAAAAAAATCAGGAAAGGCAAGTTACAAATCAGGAGATATAAGTAAAGTGGCTCATAGCCCTTATAATTCTGTTCAAAAGTCAGAATTATATGCTATCGTGATGGGCTTTACTGAACCTCTTAACATAGTCACTGACTCTCAGTATGCAGAAAGAGTTGTTCTACACATTGAAATGGTTGATTTTATTAATGATGAATCAGAATTAACTTCATTATTTATTCAGCTACAAGAAATAATCAGGACTAGAAATCATCTCTTCTATATAACACACATTCAATCCCATATGAGTCAGCCAGGTCCTTTAGCACGAGGTAATGATGAAATTTATAAATTATTAATAGGGAATGTACTAGAGGCCTCAGAATTTCATAAAAAGCATCACGCCAATAGCAAAAGTTTTTTAAAAAAAAAGATTTCTCTATCACTTGGCAACAAGCCAAAGAAATTGTAAAAAGGTGTCCTACCTGTTCTTTCTATAACCAAACTCCATTGCCAGCAAGAAGTACACATATCCTAAAGGTATACATAGAAATGAAATCTGGCAGATGGATGTATTTCATTTTGCAGAATTTGGAAAATTAAGATATGTCCATCATACAATAGATATGTTTTCAGGATTTCAATGGGCAACGGCTTTGAGTTCAGAAAAGGCTGATTCTGTCATCACACATTTGCTAGAAGTTATGGCCATCATGGGAATACCTGTACAAATAAAGACTGACAATGATCCAGCATATGTCTCTAGTAAAATGAGACAATTTTTGCTTATTATAATATGAAGCATATTACAGGGATACCACACAATCCTATAGGACGAGCAGTCATAGAGAGATCAAATCGAACTCTAAAGGATATGCTAAATAAACAGAAAGGAATAACAAAGACCCCCAGAGATAGAGTACATAGTGCTTTATTATTTATTGAATTTTCTCAATGCTAATGACAAAGGAACAACAGCTGCTGAAAGGCATTGGACCATAGAAAAAAACAGCTGAACTAAATCAGCCTGTTTACTTCAAAGATGTACCAACCTCTGAATGGAAGCCAGGGTATGTGCTACATTAGGGAAGGGGTTTTGCTTTTGTTTCCACAGGTGAGGAAAAGTTATGGATACCATCAAAATTAATAAAGACTCGATTGGAACCAGAGAAACTTCATGAAACCAAGAATTGATAGCTCATCCACCCATATTACAATTCTTTAAGTTGTAAGAAAAAAACAAAGAACCGGGACAGGTTTCTGTTTTTGTCTTTACAGACAATGGTAATATCCATCTTCAAGAAGTTAAAAGACCTTGGACATCTAGACATCTAAAGCAAAAGGGAGGCTAGCCAGAAAAATTTACGAACAAAAGAATATCATAACTATTGGTACCAGTATACACTTTAGGGTAAAATCTCATTGCTTAACTTCTATTTTTTTGTAAGTTGAAGCCCCAGTTTAATTATAATGTATAGCTGGCTTTAGGGTTGGAGTGTGGCTCTCTCCTTCTCTAAACTCAAGTATACTTGTTAAAGGAAAATCCAAAATCTCTGTATCATATCAGAAGAGCCACCTGATATGGGACAGAAGAATAACAAAAAATAAGGTGTAGGTGGAGTGTACTCAGAAGGCACCAATACAGGATAGATATTTATTAAAATATAAACCAACACTCATGGTACAGGTAACAGTTTATAGTAGCACCTGAACAGGGACTGGAGTCTGGAACGGTGGAAGAGTGATGGACGGACGATGGATTCCGATCCTGTCTCCCCAACATCCAGGAACCAGGAAGAGAGCGTCTCATGTTCCAGAAGCCCCTTTTCAATGGACTTTCCCTGCCCCCTTCAGGGGCCCAGGACCCTGGATAAGTGTTTTTTGACCTTATCAGCTGACACCTGAATCCCACAACATCTCCCCCTTTTGTCTAACTAAGAAGGTTCTAAACTAAGACTATGTACAGTAGGAATTACTATGAGGTAGTATCTAGGAGAGGATAAAGTACAAATTAAGGGACTATTCTATTGTTGCTAATCCTATGCTGAATAAATAGCTATATATTTAGTTTCCTGTACATTGTGTTGGGTTTTAGTCTCTTAACAGTTTTCTGCAGTGATCCAGGACAAGGCCTAATTTCAAACTTGAAGTATCCAAAAGGAAGATGAGGCCCCACAATGATGGTTTCACATGGACTATGACAAAGCCACTAGGCTGACAAACACCAACCAAAGATCAGATTTGGACTACAAACTGCTCAGGAAAATTTCGAGGCAGCTCGCTGAGGTGAACCAGCTTCACAGACTACTATAGCCAGGACTTGAGACAAGCCGAGCACTTTCCTGTTATACAGAGACTGGACAACAAATGACATAGCTACTTATTTCAGGACTTCACATTTAGCAAAACTTTGCTTTTCAGGATCCCCTAAAGATGCCGTTGCCCCCAGACAGCAGGAAGTAAACTTAAGAACACAGAGCCCACATTCCCAAGTGGTGGTGTGGATTGGTTTTGGTCGTTCAATGGGTTATGGGTCATTGTTTAGGTTAATTGATTAAAAATTGTTCATGGTTATAGTTAGAAAAAAGTTAAACAAGAATGATTAGATTCAAGATTTGTGTTTAAAAAAATAGAAAGAAAAAGGAAATACAGATATATAGAATATAAGGATAGATTGTTGAATCTTCTTTTTAAAAGGATTTACTAGCTTTAAATATTTTACATTGGATTGGATTTTTGTATACTGTATACAAATTGTGTATATTGAGATTAATTTTGTTACTGTCCAAATATCTCTATGCTTGTTCAAGGTATTATACTTATTCAGTTCATCTAACAATGTAATACAAGTTGCTAGTCCATGAAAGTTTTTATTACCAACTAATTAGAATATAAAGTAATCCAAGTTATTAGTTAGACATTACATTCAAACATAGTCATATTAGATATGTTTTCATGATCAAACAAATATATTTTAGATGAACAGGTCTTCTTCAAACACTTCAGAGATCCATAGAATATGGCATTTAAAATATTTTAAGAACTTAGACTTTTCTGGACAGTGAGACAGGTCTGCTCCTGGCAGCACCAATCTATTTCAAGAGAAAAATGGGCATCGAAGAAACTCCATATGGAGTCTACTTTCTTTGTGGTAATGGTTAGCCTCTGAACAATAACCTGCTCTTGTATTGACTGCTTGACAGCATGCTGTTTAAATTGGATATGCAGGTTCCCTAGGAAAGTGACCTCTGAACTGTAACAGAACAAGCTGACATGGTCCTTCAGGTTCCAGCTTTTCAGAGAAAACTGTCAGATATTCTTCAGGACACAAGGAGAAGCGACTGATGAACTATACCAAAATGGGCAGAGCAGAGTTTCTGCTTCACTGAAATGAAAAGAGACTTTGGGCCTGTAGGCTGAAGATGGATGCCCCAACTTTATAAAGAAACTTTGAGTGACTGTCCAGACAGATAGGTGTCATCTCTGTCATTTCTAGTTTTTGGAAGTTGCTTGCACTTCCTGGTTATTTGGGTAAATATTATTTCCTTCTTGGGTCTCTGAGGTAGTTGAAGATGAGATAGTCATAGTTATAGTTTTCTAGTGACAATTTTAGAAAAGAAACTTTGAAGTTGAAGTGTATAAGTTTAAGAGACAACAAAATAATAGTTTTTAGTTAGTAATACAAGTTAGAAAGAAAGTGAATTAGGTATAATCCTTTGGACTCATCAAAATAGGATAATTAATGAAATATTTTCTTTGAATTGTTAATGGACTGGACATTACTCATTTATTGTTTTTACATATTGCATATATTAATTGTACCTATTGTATATGGTTTTTCTTATGTTAGCTATAGCCTTTTTTAAAAAAAAATTGACACAAAAGGGGATATGTGGGGATATTTTCAAATATAATAAAAACATTCAGAGATATCAAAGGGATCTACCCACCGTCAGTCTAGGAGGATCAGACAGTGTTAACTCACACCTTTAATCTCAGCACAGGAAATATCCTGGGAGTGGTGACCTACGCCTGTAATCAAGTCTGAGTTGGAGGTCATTTTAGTTTATAGAAGGAGTTCCAGGCTCCCAGGCAGGCAGTGGTGGGGCCACACCTTAACTGAGTGAAGAAAGTATTTGAGACAGACATAGAAAGACAGAGCAGGCAGAAGAAGCCAGGAGGAGGAGGCTGAGGAATCTGGAAGACAGTTGGGTGAGATCTGACTGGTGTTTACTCTCTCTCTCTCTCTGATATCTCTGCCTTTCCCAGAGATCTGGCCCTGAGTTTCCTTTATTCGTGTAACACTGGGTTTCAGAGTTAGCTTTCTCTTTCTTCCCACACTATTCCTTTGGTGCAGTCTGCAGCTATGGAGGATATGCATATGGCCCAGATAACTTCTTAGAACAAAGCAGAATTAACCCTTTATAGTGTTTCCCCCAAAGGCTTGGGGGAGTGATATTTTATATGACTTTCTAATGGCAAAATTTAAAGAAATGTCCCAGCAGCATTAAGGAGATCTCTACTAGTGAGACTAGGTACAAGCATGAAAAGAATCTTGTGGGGGATTTCTCGGTGTTCCTAAAATCTCTCCCTCTAGCTCACCCTGCTTTGGACAATTTGCAGATAATTGAATACAACAATAACGAGCATCTATTGGGTAGTTATTGTCTTGGGCACTATTTGTATGTACCCACTCATAGTCATTTATTCTCACAATGCTCCATACCACAAGGTCTGGCCCAGTCAAGTTCTTTTTTGAGGGTCAAAGCTTAGCGTTGGCAGAGCTGGAATTTGAATTCAGGCAGGCTGACCAAGAGGCACTCCACCCAGAAGTAGCTCTCACCAGATATGTGTTGGGGAAAGCAGAGGAGCACACTTTGTGAGGAAAAATGTCATCATAGCAAACAAGGTGCTGTGTTCCTCTGCTGTGCAGGACACTGCAGGAAGTGAGGTGCTGGCTCAGCTGCCTCTCTGAACCAACCTGACCTTCAGTTTGCCTTAAATGCCTCCACCTCAATGAAGCAAGGTTTATTTAGCCCTTTTTCCCTCAAATAACAGATTTCTTCTGATTGATTGCCATTTTGCTTTCTTGCCTCTGCTCTGCCATTTATTTATCACCTCCTTTCTTGCTTTGTGGCTATTTTTATACATCGTCACACAGCTGAGCCCTTGCCCATTGCTGAGTCCTCTGCTTAGCTGCCTCCTACACATTCCTTAAGATTCTTCTTGGGTGTTTCTGCATTAAGTCTCCTGTCTACCTAGATAACATTTCTTTTGCATGCATCCAGGACTCAGTATTTATTTATTCATATCAATTCTTATAATTTATTATAAATGTTCACTTATCAGTATTCCTAACTAGGTAGACCTCAGGTCCCAACATTAGAAAAAAAAAATGCCCTTTTTTTTCTATTTTGATTCTTTAGCATTTTGTCCAAGGCACATAATGGGCACTTACTCAACATTTTAATTTTTAAATAAATGAATTCTCCAAGTCTGATGGGCATCAAACATGGGACAGCACATCTAAATCTCTCTCTCTCTCTCTCTCTCTCTCTCTCTCTCTCTCTCTCTCTCTCTCTCTCTCTGATACCTCTATATGCCCTGCATTTAGTAGATGCTTTACAAATATAGCAATGATAAATGATTCAAAACCAAACAGGCATAAGAGTCTGCTCTCAGGTTTGGAGGGAATAAAGGACGTACAGTAAGAGGTTGGTGGTATTCAAGGCTGGTGGTATATTTAGGTTTTCAAACTGGTGATATAAAGTAAAAAAATGAGCGGGGGAAAAATAAGGAAGGAGGACTGTTATCTGAAGTTTCTTGGCTAAAAGTGTCGTTCAATATTCAAACTTCAGCACTCAGTGTTCAGGTTCTCAAAGCTCTGTAGTCAGTCACATTGCTGTTATACCGTATTGTTATGCTCTTAGATTAGATGGGCACCAAAGAACCAAGGTGACCGCGGCAGTGAGACCTGGCCAGAGGAATGGACGCTGTATAAACTACAGTATATACAGACATCTTTAGGAAGTCCTGCTAGGAAAGGGCAGGCAACTGACTGATAACAGGAGAAACTGAAACCAGGATTGTCTGATCAACAGTCCCAACATGTAAACAACAACAAAAAAAACCCAATACATTGGCTAAAGAAGGAATTTATGAACACTGGTGACTACGGATACACAGAGCGGGAGAGGTAGAGTCAGGATTATCCCCAAAGTTTGAGGCCTTAGTGAAAATCCAGGGAATTGACAAGGGCAGCGATTTTGACCGATGAATTCAGTTTTGACCCTCTTCACCAAGACAAGCCCAGTAGCTAGAGATACAGCACTAAATTTAAGTGGGGCCTGAACTCACTTGGGTTTGCTGGTCCTATTTGAAGGGGGAATGACCAGGCTTGGAAGAACAGGAGAGGGAAGAAGCCCAAAGAATCGAGGACCTTAGGAAGAAATGGCAAGGAGGGACAGGCAGAAGAGCTTCAGTCAATAAAGATGGCAAACCTGGAATATAGCCTCTTGGGAAGTGAAAACTGGAGGGGAAGGGCCGAGGTGGGGAAACCGGTGGAGGTGGATTTGGCAGCTAGGGTCAGCTGTATCGGGAGTTCAAGGGGGATGACTCCAGCAGCAATGAGAGCATAGGTAAAAAATGATGGCGTTTCAGTTATGGTCCGTTGTCTGGATGTCACTGGATGCACCTTCTGTCTTAAGACTGCAGATACACACAAACAGTAGGGTCTTCCACCGCTAGCGGAGAGGGTGTTCAAGGCTTCAAGGGAGGCTGCCTGGCTAAGGACAGCACCCTGCATACAAACCATGGTAGTGGGTGACAGTCCCAGAGGAAGTGAAAAGAGGTTGTTTGCGTGAAGTGGGAAGGGCCCAAGAACAAAAACGAAATGCACAGATAAAGATGTCTGAAAGGTAACCAAATGAAGATAGCAGAAGCGTCTAGAATCCTTGTTTGGGGAAGCAGTTGAGAAAAAGTGAAATAGCAAATTAGTGGAAATTAACAAGGGAGAGGAACTGGAACCCTTAGGATGGATTTGGGGGACTTATATGAAGACAGGACATAGCTCAGTGGTAGAACATCTTGGCATGCATTGGTCCCTAGGTTTAATACTCAGCAATGCAGGGATGGATGGCTCAGCAAGTAACAGCACTGCTGTTCTTCCAAAGGACCTGGGTTCAATTGCCAGCACCCACATGGTGGCTTAAGATCATATTTAATTACAGTTCCAGGGGACCCAACTCTCTCTTCTGGCCTCTGAGGGCACCGGGCATACATGGTGCATATATATACATGTAGGCTAAACATCCCTCCACACAGCTCTTGCTGTTTTTTGTTCTTATGTATGAAGATGAGGGCCTTTGGGAAGAAGTGGCTGAAGCACATGGGCACTTAGGTTGCCACATGCTAGGGTATGTGGACTACAGCCAGACTGGAAAAGGTGGGGGAGCCTATCCACACCGCATTAGGCACTTAGAGCTCTGGAATATGGCAGTCAAATGTCACAAAGCTGGACTTTTTGGGAGTAGGATGATGGAGTGAGAAAGGCCACCATACAGGTTGGCACATAGAATAAGCAGGTGTTACTTTCTCGGGAGATCTGCAAGTCATCTCTATGAGAGCTTCGCCATCAGGATGATGTGATGCCCACTCTCTGAAGAGTGCTGGTGGCTATGGGTAAAGGTGCAGGAGGGAAGGGGTTGGGAATACTGCCTCCTCCTTTATGAAAAAGACAGCCCTTCATTTTTCAGGCTAGGATGAAGCTCTGGGATTCTTCCATGGAGTTTCGTGGAGAGCTGTTACTCCTGCATGGCAGTTTAAGAAGTGGCATCTGGGCTACCTCACCACAGCACTGTGCAAGGGACAAGATGCTAATCCGGTCTAACCCTGCTTTTTTCAGTCAGTGTGGTCCTTAGTTAGCCCCTTAGCACTGAAATGCACTAATTTTGAACATTGGGGAGGATGGATGGGTAACGAATGATCACTAGCAGTAAAACCCCATGGGCATGCTGAGGGTCTAGACCATGGCAAGAGCTTATTAGGAACTCCTGTAACCCTGATACACGCTGCCTAAGTGGCTTAAGCTTTTTTAGTTGTAATTCCATGACCCCTAAGGTATCTGTTCTCTCCGACAGTCACTCATAAATACTGTTAGGAATCAGCAGTTCCTAGAAGTTAGGTCAGTGCTGTGGAGCACTGGATTCAAATTCTAGTCCCTCACAGTGAGGGCAGTCTTGACAAAGCATTAGATTTCCACATCAAACCTGTCATCTGAGAGGCAAGAGAGGTAGCTCCGTAGTTAAGAGCACTGCCTTGTTCTGTCAAATCCAAGTTCAATTCCTACCGTTCACATGGTGGCTTACAGTCTTTTATAATTCCAGTTCCAAGAGATCGGACAGACACCCTCTTCTGGCCTCTGTAGGCACTGCACATAGGTGATGCACAGACATATATGTATTTTATATATATTATGAACTTTAAAAATATTCAAAAACCTGTCATCTAAAATTTAATATTTAAGCAGAAATATTTAATATTAATATTTAATATACTGAGGAAATAGGAGCACTTGTTCCTCTAACTTGAAAAGAGGTATCTATGGCTTGGCAGAACGTGCCTTTAATCCCAGCACTCAGGAGGCAGAGGCAGGTGGATCTCTGAGTTTGTGGTCAGCCTGGTCTACAGAGGGAGTTTCTGGACAGACAGGGCTACACGGAGAAATCCTGTCTTGAAAAACAAAAACAATGAAGGAGGAGGCGGAGGAAAGGAAGGAAGAAAAAAAGAAAGAAAAATAGGTGTTCAGAAAGTCTGGAGGCAAACTTAAATAATACCAAAAATTCGGTGATCTGTTGAAGAACTCAGAAGTCAGACTCGCATCATCCCAGTGTGGAGGCCACTGCGTGTTTATTGTCCTTATGAGAAATAAGATTCAGTACGAAAAGTCAAATCCAGGTTATGAAATGCCTTTATTTTTAGGAGCTTTACCATCCAGAGGAAGGGTGATTTCAAAGAGTTGCTAGAGTAGCGGAAACACTGAAATTTCCGTTTACAAGTTGCTTTTAGAAGGATCTCTCCATTACCCGTTAGCGTTTGTGCATATACAGTGTGTCAGGCACGTCTACAGCAAAGGCAAGTCTTTGAGGGGATTTTGGGGGTTAGAAAACTCAGGGAGCAAATACTATAGTACACGAAACCGTTGAGCAGAACAGATAATATTTTAAGACACATTTCTGTTCTGTGTGCAATATAGCTAAACTAACATTGCTGTGATGCTAACCTTTGCGTTTCCTGCTTTTTAGCGTGCTTAAGGGGTTGGTGCTATTGCCTCCCCCTGTGTTGTGTGTGTGTGATCCTCATCTTCATTTTCCTTCCGATTCAGTAAATAATGTTGAACTTTAGCACATGGCTGCATGAGAGCTTAATGCCTAGTTAAGGCTTTTTTTCTTTCTCTCTTTTTTCCAAGTGACTATTGCCGTTGTTTATTTAACTTGCTGACGATCACTGACCTGGGCTGGAATACCCTAGTTGCGCGGCTAGTTTTGGGTCAACTTCACACAAGCCAGAGTTATCTTAAAGGAGGAAAAACTTCAACTGAGAAAATCCATAAGATCTGGCTGGAGGACATTTTCTTAGTGATTGACAGAAGAGAGCCCAGCTCATTGTGGGTGGGGCCAGGCCTGCCGCTGGTGGTCCAGGGTTCTATAAGAAAGCAGGCTGAACAAGCCAAGAAGCAGCACCCCTCCATGACCTCTGCATCAGTTTCTGCCTCTAGATTCCTGTCCAGTTTGAGTTCCTGGCTTTCTTCAATGACGAGCAGTGATGTAGAAGTGTAAGCCAAATGCACCTTTTTCTCCCCAGGTTGATCTGGTCATGCGTTCCATTACAGCAGTAGTAACCCTAACTAGGAAAGAAGTGTTTGGGCAATGGTTTCCTTTTAGAGATACAGTTTATATGATCTGAGCCCCTTTTACTTATATTAGCAATTCCAAATGTCTCTTACATATTTCTGGTTTGATTTTTCTTTCTCGTTTTCATACCTGACCTTCCCTTGTGCCTCTTTTAGAGTTTTTAGATATGCTGAATCTATTGTCTAAAGCCAAAACAGCCCCCCTCAAAAAAAAAAAAACCCAATTTTATTTTTTATTTGGACTCCTTGGTTTGTTCTCAGGTTTATATTGTTTAGATCTACCCGATTCTTTAAACTGGATAAACTCAGTCTCAGTAGAACAATACAAAGAGAAAATATCTTGCCACAGTTGTTCAGATTCTAAGCCAGGGAGAAACTGTATGGAAACACACATAGGCAGTCATGAGTTTTGAGTAGTTTGGAAAGCAGCGAACAAGCTTCAACTTTTAGGGTTCCCTTATATCATCCTTTACAATTGCACTGTTCCTTAAAAGGGCACCACAAGGCCCTACTTTATAGACAGAAAAACTGAGGCAGAAGTGGCTGTCCTGGTTAAATCTATGGGCAATAGAAGAATAGATGTTTGTATTGCATTCACCTTCGGGGAGATTATGTGCCTTCTTAGGTAGACAGAACTCATTGAACTGTGTTAGAAAAGCTTTGGACCAGTGCACAGAGTTGCGGAAACATCTTTAAGATCGACTCCACAAAGTACAAACTCGAAGATTTAGCAGGGTTTTGTGGGAAGGACAGACGGTAACAAGGACTGGTCACTGTAGTGACCTACTAAATAGGCATAACCGGAATCTGAGCGTTAAACCATGATGTGAAAAGTGCAATCTAATGAGCTAACATCTCACTTCGCTGGGGATAGTGCTGGCTTCAGATTCTCTACAACAAAGCTCTTCGGAGACATTAAGGGAGTAATATTGCGGTTGGGAGAAGACCTAAGGGGCCAAGGCAGAAGGTGCCCTCTGGGGACCCTAGGTAGTGATGGCCAGGCAGGGCGGGGCGGGGCAGGGCCCCGAGGTGAAGGAGACCTTGTGCTAGCCACCGCGCCTGCAGGACCTCAGAGAGTCAGCTCTGGGAAGCGGGAAAAGAGTGCGAGTCGAGGGGGGGGGGGGGTTGCTCTCCAGAGGGAAGGAAGCCCGCACTGGCAAAGGTAGAGCGGACACCGAGAGGAGGGTGGCAGGGCTGGGAGAGCCAGGGCGGACTCGCGGCTTTAGAGGTGTGAGGAGGTGGCATGAAAATTGGGGACTAGGCCTGGATCTGATCGGCGGGAAGAGTGAGGGACGACCGGTTCCCTTCAGCAGCTCCCGATTAGTTTCTGTCAAAGATGACCAAATTCCACTCTGCCCTTCCCCCTCCCGCGCCCCTTCTAGTCCCCTCGGGTGTCTCCCCGGTACCGCTGGGGGCCGTGGGGAGTCCGGTGAGTGAGCGTGGGGAGGAGGGTGAGGGAGCACCACCCCGCTGCACCACCCACCCGCGGGTCCTGTGGGAGGATCTCAGTTGAGAAAAGAGGGTTCTGTGGCTTTAAAGCGAAGAGTGGGCGTCACCGCGGGGGGACCCGGTGACCAGCTGGGGCGGGGTTGACTGGGCGGGGCATGCAAAGTAGGAGGCGGGGCCTCTAGGGCGGGCCCTCGTGGAGCGCCGGGGCGGGGGCTCCGGGTGGGCGGGGCGAGGGCGGCTTCTCTCCGGCCAGGCGCGGGAGGGGGCGGAGGCCGCGGCGGGCTGCTACCATCGAGCGCGCCCGGGGAGGGGGACGGGTGCCATTCCCCCGGAGGGGGCGGGCCCCGGCGGCGGCGGGGCCAGGGCCCCATTCCCCGCCGGGCGGGCCGGGGGAGGGGCGCGCCTCCGCTCGCGTCCGAGGCGGGGCCCGCGGTACCTTTCGTGGCGCGGTGCGGCTGGGGGAGGGCCGAGGGGAGGGGGAAGGGGCGGGCCCGGGAGGGGGAGCCGGAAAGGGGGAGGCGCCGGCGGACAATGGAGCCTATGTGTGCCTGCGGGAGTGGGACGGCGCCGCCGCTGCTGCCGCCGCCTGGGGGAGACGCTGCGCCGCCGCTGCCGCTGGCCCCGGCCCCGGCCCCCCGGGGCTGAGAGCAGCCCGGGACCGCAGCCCCTGCCCGCGCCCGCCCCTCCGCGGCTCCGACCCGAGGTGAGTGGCCCCGGGGAGGGGGAGGGGCGGGCCGGCCTGGCGGGGGCCGGGTCCGCGTGCGCGTGTGGCCCGGGGGCCGCCGGGGGGTCGGAGCGCCGGCTGGGCGAGTTGAGTCTGGAGGAACCTGTTGGGGGAGGCAGAGAAGCCTCGGGAGCCGTGGGAGAGACCCGGGTATCTCTCGGGGGGGGGGGTGTGTTTAGAGGTTGTGTTCTAAAGCTGTGCTTGGAGAGCTTACCTGAGGGGAGAGGACCATCTCGGGGTCCTGGGATGGAGGGGCGATGGAGAGGAGAGGGAGCGCGAAATTAGGGGTCCTCTGGTTGAGTTTGGTGGGGTCTATAAGACCCTGGAGATGGCGTAGGGGGGAAGAGGACTCCGCAGGCCAATGACTTGTTGAGGGGTTGGGGGAGGTGAAAGCCCAGAGGAATGTCTGAGTTGTAAAGGGTTCCAGCAGGTGAGTTGGAGATGTCTAGGTCACTGAGTCTTTGTGGGGGTCGCAGAACACACCGGTGATTTTCAAAGTGGAGCCCTAGACGCTGGCTGGCCTTTGAAAGTTGCAGACTATTAAGATGTCAGTGGTAAGTGTTGGGTGAGCTTGGTGAAATGGAGATATCTGTCCTAAGAAGAGTTGGTTGTTAGCCCAGAGAGAAGGACAAGGCCTGTATTAGTATTGCTGGGGACCTTATGTTAAGGTTGCCAAGGATGAGAAAGAAATCTTGAAATCTGCCCTCCAAGAGCTTTGGTCTGCGGGAGGTAAGGAAGGACGGGTTTTTTGTTTTTGTTTTTAAGTGTTAAGAGTGATCCCGAGGCTAAGATTAGAGTCGGGTGGGGACCTAATAAAGTCATTAGACAGGGTAGAGAAATGGACGAAAATATGTGTCTGTGGAGATAGTCTCCAAGGCAGGATACAATTGATGCAGTTAGACTTTAGTTAAGGCAAACACAAGTCAACCCCTGGCAGTGACTCAAGTGGGAAAATGACCGAGTGGCCGTGTAAAAAATCAGTTTGGTTGAGTATTTGTTAGCATTTGATATATTATGAAATTAAATGCTTGTTTGGGAGACAGATATTTGGGCTCTTGTGTAGGGAATGCAGAATGCAATGAATTAGTTATGTAGCAGGTAACAAGAGTAAGTAAAATAAATAGTTGAGAAGTAGGGACCAAAGGGTGTTGGAGAGTGAGACAGTGTTTAGAACCTGTGACTGGAGTTTGTTCAGTATGGTTACCTTGGAGGTTTGGGAGTTTTTGACTAAACACTAGTCATCGGGAAGTTTAGCACTGCAAAAATGTTTGTGTGCAAATCTGATAGTCCCGGGGACCAGTACCAAAGTCCTCTTTCTTCTGTTGATAGAGATGGATTAAGAAGAGGGTCTGTTAGGTGTTACACGCAGCTTTGAGGATTGAGCGCTCCATTAACTGGTGGTTTGGATAAGTTGAAGAAATGTATGTATGGCATTTGATAGTTTGTGTGACCTAGAATTTCAGTATTGAGACATGAAAGTCTTTGTAATCAATGTGCTGAGTGTAATAGTTCTAAAATATATGATAAATGGATAGGAAAGCCTAAAATGAAAGCCCAAAGTCTGTATAGTTTTCTATTTATAAGGCACGTACCATGGAGCTGGTTCTTGAGCAAAAGCAATGTTTTGTCCTGGATTCTAGTTAACACAAGCTTACTTCTATGCATTGGAATTTCTTCTATGGGTGTTTTCCCCTTGACCTTCAGAAATGTCTGCTGCTGTGACCAAAAGCAGTTGCTCTACAGTTGATAGGGGGAAAGACCCAGAGCTTTCTCAAGCATTATTACCAGCTGAATATTGGATCATGGTGACCTGGTACAATGTTAAAAATCCTTGAACTTGGAATCAAGCTCTCTGCTTGACTTACTTTTCAACTTTGAACAAATCTCTGGTTTTCTGGTTTTCCTGCCTGTGAAGTGGTGATGGCTGACTGCTCTAACCACTCATAGCTACCTTTCAGCCTAGCAAGTTAATGCCTGTCCGGAAAGTTCTTTGAACACCTCTGTGGATGAGAGATTATGTAGCACAACTTTTTTTTTTAAATCTTATTTTGACTGTTCTCACTAACAGACCAAATTCAATTTTTGTACAATTATAGTAATATATTTAGTCAAAGAACAAAAGGGGATGTTTTATATGTAAGTTTTGGTCAGTTGTCTGTATTTAGGGATTTATATTAATTTTGAAAGATAATACCTCCTTTTAGTGTTTAGTGGCAAGACAGTAATTTTGATGGTAATTGTAAATATGTGAGCAAAGTCAGCATGGCTAGTGAGAAGGTAGACGCTGTGATGGATGTCGACTCAGGCTACTGGAGCCTTGTATTGTGGCCTGAGGCATATTCCTTGGATTCCGGGCTAGTCCTTCTCAGCCAGGAGATAGTGTGGGTAAAATGGCTTCTCTCTGCCTTCATGAATATGGTGGGAGATCTGTTGCAGAAGTTTTCCTTGTTCTAACTCTAGGGTTCATAGTGTTTCTGTATCCCAGTACGCTGACAATCAAGTGAGGGTCCCACCTGAGAGTGTTTCTTAATTGTACAAAATAAGATACATAGAAGTACAGATGAGTTGTCAAAGTGTTTGTGGTGGTGGCAGCAATGTGTCTGCTACTTTGTAACATGCTGAATAATGTCTAATGAGACTGTGATTTTGAAGTAGTAATGAGGGGACAGTATATGTCATTATGCCAGCATATCTTCCACAGCTAATGTGACGTGATAATGTGTGATGGGACTGTTAGTGGCACAGTCACAGTATTGCTAATACTACACCCACTGTCAAAGGCGGTGCTAACGTCATTTCTTAGAGATTAGTCAAAATGATGATCTGTAGAGCAGCCTCCAAGCCCTTCTCCCCCTAGGTCTGTGTGCAGATGCCATGGGAGCGGTGAATTATGGAGGAAAGAACTATCCTAGACCAACTGATTCTGGGGCTTGTTTGTTTAAGACTGTGATTTCGGAAAGTTAGTTTAAGACTACTTACATTTTGGGTTTTGTGATATTTTTAAGTATCTCCATTATGCTAAGAACAGGGGCATAGAGACCACGTGAAAAGCCAAAGACCATCGTGTAGTCTGTGATGGGCACTCTTGGTTGTAGAAAGGTGGTAGTAGATTTTACTTTTGCAAGTCCTCTAGTCCATTAGCACATGCAGTTTCCCACCGGTTAGATTTGCAGTCCCTTTCTCTGACTTGTATCTAAGGTTTCCTTGGGTTTGCCTTCTTTCCCCATTTTTGACTACTCGCTTCCTTACGGTTCCTTTTCCTGGATGTCCGTTTGGCCACGGGACACTGGGGAGTGGGTGGTTTTCCTTGGTAGGTGTGAACTTGAGTATGAACTTTTCCTTTCTTGTCATCATAGGACTGAATGTGGGACTAACTGGTGTTGCTTCCCGTTGACCAGAACACTCCTGTGTGCTGGGTGATAGTTCTCCTTCTCCGTAAGTTCCTCCCGGCCCCAATGTAGAGGGCGAAGCAAGGCAGACAACTTGAAAGGTAAAACCTCGCACATGCCGGAACTTTTGTGAATATGTTGGATTTTTGTCTGTCTGGGGTTTCTTGTAATACAAAATCGGGCTGTTCTCTATTCTAGAAGTTTCCCAAAGTTAAAGTCATCAAAGCAAATGCGAGTCAGAAGTACAGATTACCCTATGTTTTGTGTGACCCGGGGTTTTATGCTCGCCTTGCCTCCGAAAGCGGAGGAGAAAGGCGGACAGTGAGAAGCAGACCTCATATTTATCCTGTCCCCTTGGGTTTGCGTGAATGTGAACTGAGAGGAGGGAGTTCACTGTAATACGTCCATCACTCATCGGTTATTGGTTTGTTGCTGGGTACCGAGTGCTAAGATGATGAGCGACACTGTCCTCGGGGTTTCCTGTCTAACTGTAACAGTGATACTGTTTTCAGAGTGTTCAATAGTACGAGTATAGTACTAGGAGGCCATGGACGACAGACATACATGGGTAGCTGGCAGCCTAAGGAAACGTCACAGATAAGGGATAGAGGAAGCCATTATTCTTAAGGATTATAGTTAGAATTTACTTTGGACACTTGAAGAATTCTTTAGCTTGACATGAATTTTTGTTTTCTTAAAGTTTAATAGCCATTGGAGGACAGTAGATGCATTTTGCCACGTGAATACTAAAACACACAGTGATATTTCATGTGAACTGAGGTTCTCTGCATGTGCCCACTGAACCGTTTGCTTTTCTCTACATTCTGGAGAGGGATGGGCTCCTCCTTCCTTTTGTGTGCTTGAAGGAGCTGTTTGGTTGTTGGCAAGCCAGCGGTTATGAATGAGTTAGGAATGGAATCTTACGGCCTTTAGTTCCACATTCTAAGTATGACACTATGCCTTTTATGGAGTAGTGGTCATAGCATAGAAATGAAATTTGTTAAACATGACATAGTTCTAATAAACTTGGCTTCATAGAGCAGGGAAGTAGGGAAGCATCATTGGAAGAACTGAAGTTGGGATTTTGATTCTGAGCTCAGTCAGATTAATTTGTGAATTTACTTAAAACTTTGCTAATCCTAAAGAGTACACTTTTAAAGATCCTTAAATAACTTGGCTCTAAAACCTTCTAGAACTTCATTCCCCTTGCAGTCACAGTAAGCACTGTAGCTTCTGCAGTGAGATAGCTCAACCTTCATACGTGCACCGTAACACACATGCATGCCTGCATGCACACACTACATAAATGTGATTTCTTTACTGTAGATTTTTGACACAGTGTTTTAATTCTAGTCTGCAGAGACTAACATTGGTGATCATGCCTGCTCCCCTCAGTTTAGCACATCACTTGGCACAGTAGGCATTGAGTAAAAGCAAGTTTGCTCAGTCCTAAGCTCTTGCCACAGTATGGAAATACATTTTCTGGCCAGTTGTTGCCACATAGAGTTGCGGTTGTGTGAGGGAGTCCTTGTGAGTGACCCTCGGGTTGTAATTCAGGAGCATCCTTGGGCCTTTGTCTCTGCTCTTAGATGGTTAACCTTCGGTCTCTATACTAGTAAGAAGTCATAGGAGCAAAGAACGTGAGCTTTCTTTTTTTCCATTAAATGCCTGGAAATTTCAAAATAGAAAGGTTGATTTTTTTTTTTTACCTGCACTCAGTGTCTCTCCAGCTTCTGGAAAAATAAAGTATAATTGGGAGGGAAGAAAACCCCAAGGGCCTTGAAACTTCTCCAAATCCTGTACATATCCTAACAGTTGAAAGTTGATTTTGTTTACACGAGAGATGGCTCCTTCCTCTTTAAAATCTAGCGTAAATGGGAAGCCTGCTTTTCCATGATTGTCACATTGATACTGCTGAGGTTCTCAGCTCTGCTTACAAACTCTCACCCACTTTATTCTCTTGTAGGTGAGGGTCACCTTTAAGGAAGGGGCTCCCAACTCCTCACCTCCAGGATGAACTCTGCGGTGTCGTGACCCTTGGGGTTTTGGTGAGTACACTCGGCCGGTAGCATGAAAACATGTGCCCAGCTTATGAATGTGACCTTTGCAAAAACTTTTAGCTTTCTCTCTATGGTTGATTTTTTTTTTTTCTTACTCTTTACCGCTGGCATCTGCCATTACCTACTTCTGAGTTCAAGTTGTTAAATGTGTGTGAAATCATATGGTATTTGCCTTTCTGTGCCTGGCTTATTTTATTTAATGTCCTCCGTATTCATTTATGTTCTAAGTGACGGAATTAAAAGGTTTTTTAAGGCCAAATAGTCCCAGTGGGAGAGAGGAATTTGTCATAGTTTTTAAATCTATCAGCCATTGATAGCTTATATGTTAGATATGTTCTTAGATATGTTCCGTATCTTAGCTGTTGTTAAGAATTGTGCAGTGAGGACCAGATGTAGTGGCTCACACACTTAATACCAGCACTGGGGAGGCAGAGGCAGGTGAGTCTCTGAGTTCAAGCTAGATTCTATATAGGTAGAGTTTCAGGTCAGCCAGCGCTACACAGTCCATACCCCTGCCTCAAAACTAAAAGCCACAACAGGAGAATTCTGCTGTGAAGACACCTCTTGGTCATACTCGTTTTCTTTTCTTGAATAATAGTTTTTGAACAAATACCTAACGTTCTGGGCTCCACAGCGAGTGCTAGGAATGGAAGAATGATAGTGTTGGTCTTGGTCACTGTCTTCGTGGAGCTCATAGTCTAGCGGGAAAGATGAGGAAGGAATTGCTTACAAAGCTACCTGGTGATCACATAATGATCTGTACATCACTATGGGGAACACCCTAGGTGCTCTGAGAACAGTGATGGAGGATTTAATGTAGGTGGGTGGGCAGGCTGTGGTTCTCAGACTTCCTAATGCAGCGACCCTGGAATACAGTTCCTCATGTTGTGCTAACCCCCCACCATAAAATTATTTTGCTACCTTGTGACTGTAATCTTGCTACTGTTACGAAATCTAATGTAAATACCTGTTTTTCTGATGGTCTTAGGCATCCCCTGTGAAAAGGTCATTGACCACTACCCCCCTCAAGGCATCGTGACTCCCAGGTTGGGAACCACTGTTTTCAGGGGTCATTCTCTGAAGAGGAAATCTTTAACCTGTGACTTTATGCTAGGTAAACGGAAGAGGCGTTTATTAAGACGAGGGAAACTGGAAGGGAAATAGTTTGGGAAGGAAGACCAAACTGAGGTGATTAATTTGTGTTCAGTCCTGTCAGTTTTGAGCCATCCAGGGAGGTATCGAGTAACAGTTGTGCTTACAGGCTTGCAGAGTACAGCCAAGCAGATGCCTGCATCTGGGAGCTGTTAGCCTAGCAGGAACTCACTGAAGGAGAAGAGAATCCCGTGTAGAGTCTTGTGGGCCTTGTGTAGTGTTGGAGCTGGTGGAGAAGGGACTCAGGGGATGTATATATGAGGAGTAGCGGGAAAGTACAGATCTGAGAAGGAAGGACGTGCTTACAGAGCTGGCTGGAGTGACCGGCCTTGTGCTGTCACATTGACAGCGTTGCCATCCATAGAGTCCATGCTGGAGAACCACAGAATTGAGGGGTTTTCTTATTGAATAAAGAAGTCATGTAATGTTTTAAGTAAGGTTTTTGTTTTTTATACTGGACCGCTTTATAGCTACTGTGTATAATATCTGATAGATGATGGATTAAGATGTTAGACCAGTGGCCGGGATGACCCCCACAGAAATAGTGATCCTGTGATCTGGATCATATGGTGAAAGGTGAATGGCAAGAGAACATTGTATCTCATGTCACATTCACAGAGAAACTTGACTCTGAGGGGAATAGAAGGCTAGATATTAGTTTGCTTTATTTAATTTTTTCTGTACATTTATCTATTAACTCTCTGTGTGACTATATGTAGGCACATGAGTGCCGTGGCTCATCTGTGGAAGTCTGAGGACAACCCTTGGGAGTTGACTCTCTCCTTCTGTCTTACTGACCCTTTATATTTTATTTATCTACTTATTTATTTTGGTGCTGGGTGGATACTACAAAAGGTCTGAATGCTAATTGGTAAGACCTGATAGACATGGGAGGTAGAAGGGATGTCCAGAGAACCAAATAAGAGCCCTTAGCAGGCAGAGTGGCCCTGGGCATGAGCCAGACCACCTGTTGGTAGACTGAGTTTTGGGGAAAAGTGGCTGGGTTTTGTTGTTTGTTTTGAATATAATGAAGCAAAAGGGGATGAGTAGTGCTGGGAAAGAGCTTTGCAGTTGGTACAACGTTTTCTTCCTATTAAGTACTAGCTAAGACCACAGACAGGAATCCCAGCACTCAGGCCATGGGGGCAGGAGGGTTCATGCAAACTCCAGACCAACCACAGTGACAGATGAGACACTGTCTTAAGACAAAACCAAACAAAAGCACCAGCAAATCAGAAACCCACAAACTAGGGTTAGAAGGAGGAGGGGAGAAAGACAGTAGGTAGATGGAGCAGTGACACCGCTGCTGAAGGACTTTGCCCGTGCATCGCACTGCAGTGTGAAGAATACCCACTTCGAGCCCAGGCTTGGCCTGGACACTAGCTCTACAGCTAGTAGAAAGAAACGCAGTTTCTTCATTGTTAAGATTGGATGGCAGTACTGTCTTGTGGGGTTGCTGTGAATGAGCTGGTATGTGTATGAAGTGCTTAGAACAATGCCTGGGGCTTAGTTTAAAAAAAGAAGAGAAGGTGGAAGCCTGGAAGTAGACCTGAGGAGCAAATCGTCTTTGTTTTAGAGGGTATCCGTCTCAGCCTGCGGTGATTCCGTGCAAAATCTTTTCCAGTTCTTCTCCTGTTAGGTAGTCGTATAGACAGACCTGAGGAGCAAATCGTCTTTGTTTTAGAGGGTATCCGTCTCAGCCTGCGGTGATTCCGTGCAAAATCTTTTCCAGTTCTTCTCCTCTTAGGTCGTCGTATAAGATATTTGATGGTTTTGCTTAGTTGTTCTTATTCACAGAGGCAGGCTAACACGAGGCATGATGTCTTAGGTTAGGAATTAGAAGCCTAGATTTTATTCTCGGCTTCTGCTTGAAGCCTCGTGTTCATTTTAACCTCTTTTCTGTCTGTCCGTCCACAAAATAAGGTTAGAAAGGGGACCTGGGGTCTGAGAGCACTGATTGGTTGGAAAAGTCATTTGTGCCTGTGTGTTCTGGTTCCTTCAGGTGGAAAATACCTGGTGAGATTAAGAAATTGCATGTAGGGGCTGGAGACATGGCTCAGGGATTTAGAACACTGGCTGTTCTTCCAGAGGTTCTGAGTTCAATTCCCAGCAACCACATGGTGACTCACAGCCATCTCTAATGAGATCTGGTGCCCTCTTCTGGTGTGTACATGTACATGGATGCAGAATAGTGTATATATAATCAATAAATAAATTTCAAAAAAAGAAATCGTATGTAGAGGTACTTTGAAAATAAAAAATGTTTTATGGTCATGGCATCACTATTAGAAATAATCTTTGCTACCAGGTTATTATAAATACCTGGCAGATTAATGAGGCCATTTGATATTTAACGTATTTTGCATTTCTTGGGGAGAAGGGTGCAGCACAAATGCCAGGTGTCTGTGTTCTGAGAGGCTGATAAGTCGTGGAGGACCTGTGTCCTCAGCACATCATGCCGAGGAGAGAGAAATCAGGGGATGTACAATAAGGTCTTGTCTTCAGAGAACACAGTCTTCCTCTGGAAGAAATAGACACAGAGGATTGCTCAGTGCCAGCGACTGAGCACCAGAATGTGATGCAGACAGAAAGGAGTGTATAGCTGATCACTGCTTTCCTTGGCTGAGATAATCCTCTGGCCTTGTCCACTCTGGATTCATTTGCTGCTTCTACTTTACTGATCATTACTATCTTTGAGAAAGGTTGTGCAAAGTGGTTTATGATCTTAACTCATCACATTTGATAACCACAGTCCATCCTATGGTTCAAACTGTTAAAGGGGGAAGGGGCATTAGGGATAGGAAATATGACCCTAAATTAAGATCAGTGTGTTCTTTAAAAGTCTGTTTCTTGAGGCCATCATAGAACCATGCAGAATATCTTTTTCTAGTTCTCCTTCCTGCCTCCTTCACCAAAACTGGAAAAGATGTCATTGTGTGGACTCAAAACTTCTGTAAATTCCCTTCACCTGTGCAGGTAAAACAGTTGGGGCTACATGAAATGCCTAGTTGACAGTTATACCACCACCTACATATACCAATGGCCCTCTTGATCGAGAGTCTCTGAGACTCCCAAAATATCTGGAAGCTGAAGCCCCCGAGCTCTTTCGAGTCCCATTCACTTTGTAGCCTGTGATCCTTCTCCCGACTCACCCCCTCCATCCCATACTTGGTCAGCAAGAGAGAGCAGCAGAGGAAAAGGATGAGCAGGTCACATGACAGAACATACGCCATGGTTCCTTGTCCCACTGCCGGGGCTTCCTTAAATAAAGGGCTTTTCATTTGCTCCACAGCTAGGGTGGGGAATATTTTATTGACCTTTATGCTTCAAATTAGCCTTGCAAATTGGCTCAAAAAAATATCTTAGCCTACAAAGATACTCTTTTACCTTCAAAAGTGTAGCTCATTACCATGCTTGCCCATGTCTCTGTCATTAAGGTGAGAACACAGGCACAAAATCTGCATAATTTAATAGAATCATGGAAATCGGGGGGGGGGGGGGCAGAACTGATTGTATTGGTGTTAGCTTAATGTTTGTTTTCAGAAGTATCTTCTTCAGTGCCCTATCACCCTCAAGCCCGCAGAGTAAAAGCCTCAATAATTTGCTACATGGTTTGAAATTGGGGTGGAGTTGTTAAACATCTCTGCCTGCCATTGTTTGCCATCATAACCCAGACACCAGCAGTCGATACCATCCTCTGGTTGAAAGCATGATTTGAAGGAGGCAAAGACAACCTAGGCCCATTGAGATTTTTATATTGGGAAGTAAACACAAGGGAGAGTAAATGGCAAAAAGGAAACCCTTTTCTGTCCTTCAAACAAAGGCTGCTTGAGTAGGAGGCATGTGTGTTGGTCAGAAATTCTTAATCCCCTTCAGTTGCTTGAGCACAAGAGTCCATGGCTATGACACGGCGTCTCCCTTCCCCTTTACCCAGAGGGAGCTGAAGCATAGCCCAGATGTCTCTTGTTGTGCTGGTCCTGTCGAAAGGTGTTTTCTGTCTTGGTGTTTACTCTCGCCTTTCACTTGGATGTCCTTTTCCTGTAGTGTGCCCTGGAGATGCGAGATTTTCCTTTGGCAGCAGGAGGCACACACTCAGAGAATGTGGGGAAGGACCCACTTCCACAGCAGAGAAAGACGAAGAGGAAAAAGGCGAACCGGCAGCCAGCACTAAGGGTCGTACCAAGCAGGCAGTGGGCAACCGCCTCTGCCCCCAGCAGCGATTTGTGCTGCAGCCCGAGAGGAACTCGGGGAGCCCATCCCAATTAGTGACCGAAAGCTCCGGATTTCAATCAATGCATTCCAGTAACCCTAAAGTGAGGAGCTCTCCTTCAGGAAACACACAGAGGTAAGGGCCCGCCTCACTGCTGCCCTCAGGACACCGCTCACACCCACTGGTGGGACAGCTTGAGAGTCAGAAGCACAGTCGTCCCAAGTGGGAAAGAGAGAGGAAACGTAATGGTATAGTAACAGCTGGTAGGCAGCCCTGACACTACAGTTTTTCTGGGTTACTCTCAGTCACCATTCCCATGTCTCCCACACCTCACCACCAGAAAGCACAAACAGAAGGACCTTAAAGACCAGCCAGTACCATCTGAGGAAACTGAGGCATACAGTGATGAGTTTCTAGAAGTCAAACTCCGACAAAGCCTTGGCTGTGTTTCTCAGTACTCAGACTTACTTAAAAGAATGTTTTTCCGTCTTCCTGGGGCTGGTGGTTGGTTCACCCTACTTTGCTGCTGTTGGGAAGGGTCTGGATATCCGCTGGAGCATTTCCCTAACCTGGTGGCACCGGTGGGTTTTCCTTCTGTCCTTCTGGGCCTGCTTGCCTGTTCCAGCAGAGGAGCTAGGCTTTCATTACAGCTGTTCCTTGTCACCAGCCTGGGGGTGGTAGTATTTTGATCTTAACGATGTCTGTTTGTTTACTCTGAGCTAGTCTTAGAGTGAGAGTCACTTTTCTATGTACATAGAAACGGTTGTCCTTTATTGACAGAAGCCCTAGAGATAGGTCCCCATGTGACTCTGGTATTCCTGAGCCCTGGAGGCCATTCTCTTTGATCCTTCTCTCTGTCGATAGCTCCAAGATGGGGGCCAGGGTGGCAGGGACAAGCAAGTGGGCAAGGTGCAGTGTGGGGTAGGTATTAGCATGCAGGGTCTCCTTAGCCCATTATAGAAACTATTTGTACTGACCATATCTGCTGTCTGATCTCTCTTTATTATTTGTTTCTTTTAGTAGCCCTAAGTCAAAGCAGGAGGTGATGGTCCGTCCCCCTACAGTGATGTCCCCATCTGGAAACCCCCAGCTGGATTCCAAATTCTCCAATCAGGGTAAACCGGGGGGCTCAGCCAGCCAATCCCAGCCATCCCCCTGTGACTCCAAGAGTGGGGGCCATACCCCTAAAGCACTCCCTGGCCCAGGTGGGAGCATGGGGCTGAAGAATGGGGCTGGAAATGGTGCCAAGGGCAAGGGGAAAAGGGAGCGAAGTATTTCCGCCGACTCCTTTGATCAGAGAGATCCTGGGACTCCAAACGATGACCCTGACATTAAAGGTATGTCTATAAGCTCTTTGAGACTCAGGGGGAAGTAGGTGTTCCCTGGGGAGGCTTCTGACATTTCCTAGACCCAGGGGCTGCTGTCACTGAGGTGGGAGAGGAGGTGGCAGATTCAGGAACTATCACAGCCTAGGAGACCATTGCTTATCATTTTTATCCTCATTAAAGAAGCGTCTAGACCACCTTGAGGAGTTGAGGAGTTCTTGCTCTTGGAGTGCATGTGGTTTGATCAGATGTTTTACAGGCCTATGTTCATGAGCATATTTTGGCTTATGTGCCAGTGTCCATCAGTCAAGCCAGTAGCTGCTGTTCAGCCTGCAACCCACACTGCAGCAGGTTCTCTGGCATTCCCTTCTCTTGGAAAAATCCTCCATGACTTGGGTTTTGTGCTTGCTGGTTGCCCCTTTGCCAGACTCATAGACACAAGGGGAAGCCTTAATGGCCCTGGCACTAGTCCAGAGCTGTCACAGCTGATTTCAGTGTGGCAGGAATGAGTGGTGACCAGATGTGGTGAAAGTTTGGCAGGCACCGTAGTGTAACGAGCCAGGAAACAGTATTGGTGTGGGGCTTTAGGCTTTTTTCTTCCTACAATAAAACTTAAAAAAAAAGAATCTTAGGAGTAGGCCAGAATGTGAGGTTACTATTTAAAAAGTGAAAGTGAGATCCCCCCCCCCACCCCCGGTCCAAAATGAAAGTGAAAAGCTGAGTAATCACCCCCTGCTTCCCTCTCATCCTCCCCCTTCCTTCCTGAAGTATTCTTGGGAATCCTGTTAGAAATCCCAGCACTGCCCTGGGGACTAGGGGAGCAGTGAGCAGGACAAACGGTTGTCATCTGTAAGAGTCTGAGTGCACCTAGACACCAATCATTGACCATCAGTGTGAAATAGTAATAGAAGGGGCCATGAGGTGGAATAACAGGGGTAACCTGTCATGTCTAAGAAGTTTCAGAGAGGTTGCCATGAAGGAGGGCATGTATGCTAATGTGAATTACAGACTTATGCTAATATATGTTCTACAGACATGCTAACATGTGCACTATAGACATATACTAATGTGTGCTATAGACATGCTAAAATGTGTACTACAAACGTATGTTAAATGTGTGCACTATGGGCATATTCTAATATGTACACTAATACATGCGCTATAGACATGCTAGTATGCACTCTATAGGCATGCTAATATGTGCACTATGGACATATACTAATTGTGCACTATGGACATATGCTAATACATGCACTATGGACATAGGCTAATGCATGCATTATGGACATAGGCTAAATACATGTACTCTGGACATATAATACATGCACTCTGGACATACAATACGTGCACTCTGGATATAGGCTAATACATGCACTATAGACATGCTAGTATGCGCTCTATAGACATGCTAATATGTGCACTATGGACATATGCTAATACGTGCTCTATGGACATATGCTAATACATGCACTATGGACATAGGCTAATACGTGCACTATGGACATAGGCTAATACATGTGCTATGGACATAGGATAATACATGCACTATGGACATATGCTAATACGTGCACTCTGGACATAGGATAATACATGCACTATGGACATAGGCTAATACATGCACTATGGACATAGGATAATACATGCACTCTGGACATAGGATAATACATGCACTCTAGACATAGGATAATACATGCACTCTAGACATAGGCTAATACATGCACTCTGGACATAGGCTAATACATGCACTCTGGACATAGGCTAATACATGCACTCTGGACATAGGCTAATACATGCACTCTAGACATAGGCTAATACATGCACTCTGGACATAGGCTAATACATGCACTCTAGACATAGGCTAATACATGCACTCTAGACATAGGCTAATACATGCACTCTGGACATAGGCTAATACATGCACTCTAGACATAGGCTAATACATGCACTCTAGACATAGGCTAATACATGCACTCTAGACATAGGATAATACATGCACTCTGGACATAGGCTAATACATGCACTCTAGACATAGGATAATACATGCACTCTGGACATAGGCTAATACATGCACTCTAGACATAGGATAATACATGCACTCTAGACATAGGATAATACATGCACTATGGACATAGGATAATACATGCACTCTAGACATAGGATAATACATGCACTCTGGACATACGCTAATACGTGCACTATGGACATAGGCTAATACATGCACTATGGACATAGGCTAATACGTGCACTCTAGACATAGGCTAATACATGCACTCTAGACATAGGATAATACATGCACTATGGACATAGGATAATACATGCACTCTAGACATAGGATAATACATGCAGTATGGACATAGGATAATACGTGCACTCTGGACATAGGCTAATACATGCACTCTAGACATATGCTAATACATGCACTCTAGACATGGGCTAATACATGCACTCTAGACATAGGATAATACATGCAGTATGGACATAGGCTAATACATGCACTCTAGACATAGGATAATACATGCAGTATGGACATAGGATAATACGTGCACTATGGACATAGGCTAATACGTGCACTCTGGACATATGCTAATACATGCACTATGGACATATGCTAATACGTGCACTCTGGACATACGCTAATACGTGCACTCTAGACATAGGCTAATACATGCACTCTAGACATAGGCTAATACATGCACTCTGGACATAGGCTAATACATGCACTCTAGACATAGGCTAATACATGCACTCTAGACATAGGATAATACATGCACTCTGGACATAGGCTAATACATGCACTCTGGACATAGGCTAATACATGCACTCTAGACATAGGCTAATACATGCACTCTAGACATAGGATAATACATGCACTCTAGACATAGGCTAATACATGCACTCTGGACATAGGCTAATACATGCACTCTAGACATAGGATAATACATGCACTCTGGACATAGGCTAATACATGCACTCTAGACATAGGCTAATACATGCACTCTAGACATAGGATAATACATGCACTCTGGACATAGGCTAATACATGCACTATGGACATAGGATAATACATGCACTATGGACATAGGCTAATACGTGCACTCTGGACATATGCTAATACATGCACTATGGACATATGCTAATACGTGCACTCTGGACATAGGCTAATACATGCACTCTAGACATAGGCTAATACATGCACTCTAGACATAGGCTAATACATGCAGTATGGACATAGGATAATACATGCACTCTAGACATAGGATAATACATGCACTCTGGACATAGGCTAATACATGCACTCTAGACATAGGATAATACATGCAGTATGGACATAGGATAATACATGCACTATGGACATAGGCTAATACATGCACTCTAGACATAGGCTAATACATGCACTCTGGACATAGGCTAATACATGCACTCTAGACATAGGCTAATACATGCACTCTGGACATATGCTAATACGTGCACTCTAGACATAGGCTAATACATGCACTATGGACATAGGCTAATACATGCACTATGGACATAGGCTAATACGTGCACTCTAGACATAGGCTAATACATGCACTCTGGACATATGCTAATACGTGCACTCTAGACATAGGCTAATACGTGCACTCTAGACATAGGCTAATACATGCACTATGGACATAGGCTAAATACATGCACTATGGACATATGCTAATACGTGCACTCTGGACATAGGCTAATACGTGCACTATGGACATAGGCTAATACGTGCACTATGGACATAGGCTAATACGTGCACTATGGACATAGGCTAATACATGCACTATGGACATAGGCTAATACGTGCACTCTAGACATAGGCTAATACATGCACTATGGACATAGGATAATACATGCACTCTGGACATAGGATAATACATGCACTCTGGACATAGGCTAATACATGCAGTATGGACATAGGATAATACATGCACTCTAGACATAGGATAATACGTGCACTATGGACATAGGATAATACATGCACTCTGGACATAGGATAATACATGCACTATGGACATAGGATAATACATGCACTCTGGACATAGGATAATACATGCACTCTGGACATAGGCTAAATACATGTACTCTGGACATAGGATAATACATGCAGTATGGACAGAGAGGACAGGAGGAGTGTTGTAAAGTGAGTCACTTAGGGAAGAGAATATTTGAAATATATGAGAAGACATGCTTTCTCTTAGCAGGGAACTTGCTCTTGAAGTTTTCAAGGTGGATTTGTGTTGTGATGCTGTAATTACTGGTGGGAAGGTTGGAGGCGGGGCATTTATTCTCTCTATGACAGCAAGCCTTTAATTCTTTCAGAATGCAATTCTGCAGACCACATCAAGTCCCAGGATTCCCAGCACACACCACACTCCATGACCCCATCGACTGCTACAGCCCCCAGGTCTTCCACTCCCTCTCATGGCCAGACTACTGCCCCAGAACCCCTACCTGCTCAGAAGACTCCAGCCAAAGTGGTGTATGTGTTTTCTACTGAGATGGCAAATAAGTAAGTTGGTGGTTGTGTCTCAGTGTTGAGACTTGTGTGTTTGAAACCAGAGTTTTTTATTCCACACTGTAGAGGGGCAGCCACTGACAGTGCTTCCTCAGCTGTGATGGGAGAGAGAGAGGAGGGTATGCGAAGCACAGTCTCTGTGCTCTTTTAGAACACACGCAGTAAATGTCTATATTAGAACAATGAGAATATATGGAGAGCAATCTCTGATTCACCAAAAGTAGCTACTGTATGTTTTGGGTGGTGGGATGAAGCAATGAGCTTCTTGTCTACTTATCAAGAATACCTTCATACACTCCCCTCCTCTCACGGTAGATGTGCTATCTCTAGGGCCTGGGAATCCATGTTCGTCCTTCCTAGTTGGTGTTTAGTGAGGATTTTCTGTAAAACATTGAACTGGACTGGACTGAATTGAAGACCTCAGCTTTTTAGTGGTGTTGTTTTATAAGTACCTCCTGGGAATTCGCTCCTCATCTTCTAACTTCAGATACGTGGTGGTAAATGATAAACATACATAATAAAGTGTGCTTCCTTTGATTTCTTCTTATCTGATAATTCCTAGTGCTTCTGTATGTGCCATCCAGGCCTTGGAAGCCCAGCCCAGGGCTAGCATGTCTAGAACGGCAGCCCACAGACAGAAGCAAGTGTTAGTGGGATGTCTCCTGTGTCTTTGCAGGGCTGCAGAAGCTGTACTGAAGGGCCAGGTCGAAACTATCGTCTCTTTCCACATCCAGAACATCTCCAACAGCAAGGCAGAGAGAAGCACAGCTCCCCTGGTATGTTGTTTAGAATTGGAATAGTGCCATCGAGGTTCTGTGATGCCTGAAAGAGATGATAAATTCAATTGGTGGGCAAGCAGCATTCTGGGTATTTAACTTCAGGATCATAGGCTTATCAACTCATCTCTTCTACCAGCTCAACCTAATGACACCCTAATTAGAGTCTGGTGACACTCCAGATGATCCTTAATTGATTCAAACGGAGGCCCATTGAGTGCTTATATGTATATACATTGTGTTTCTGAGTGTTTTGCTGGCATATATGTCTGTGTACCACATACCTACCTGGTACCTGAGGAGGTGGAAAACCTCCATGTGGATGCTGGGAATCAAACCCAGGTTCTTTCCAAGAACAATAAGTACTCTTAACCACTGAGCCAACTGCTTTTTAATAACTTCATATTTTCAAAATTATAGTAAGTCTGTTTCCTACTTGGATTTAAGCATCCAATATAAACGATATTAAAGAAAGAGTATATAATGTTTCTTATAATCATATAGATTTCCTCATGGAATCAAAACCTCTGTCATGAAGAGGCACTGTACCAGATCCTGGGGTCAGGTAGAAATTAAAAGGTCTAGACACAGTTGTTGCTTTGAAGGAGCATAAAGTCCAGTCCTGGGATGAATCTTAGACATGAACAAAGTTGAATGACAATAAGTGGTCAGTTATAATTCAAGATAAAATAGATGGCATTTGTCTAGCTCGTCCATCTCCAGAACACAGCAGCATTTGGTCTTTCCAAAGCTCAGAAGTGGCCTCACTTTCCCGTGCACCTCTCCTACTTGATGGTAGAGGATGGTAGATTCCTTTTTTGGAAGGCACTGGGTGTGTGGCGATGCAGTCCACTGCTTTATTGACTTAATGACAGTTCCTGATGTAGCTGTCACCTCCACCTGACATTACAATAGGACTGATACAGACTGAATGGTCTCTGCTGTGACTGCTTTCTGAAATCAGTACCCACCTGCAGCAAATGCATGAAAACCGGCAGCAAAAGCAGACTGAAATGACATGTAAGTGAAGGTGACCGCCACTGAGGAAATCACAGACATGGACTGTGCTTTTGATCATTCCGAGACTAAATATCCAGATGACAAGTAAACACGTGGTGGACACTTGTAAATACGCATTTATGTATGAAGCCTAAACTGTTCATACACATGGATACCCATGATACTCATGTGCACACCTTCACACAGGCAAATGTTCAGCTTAGTTGAGAGTGAGAAAATGGACATCTTCCAAACACAGTGTCTGTTGTCAGTGAGCACGCTTTTATCTAGGATGTAGTGTAGCAGTGGTCCTTAATAAATGATAAGCAGTCATCCAACCTGTTAAATGGGGCAGCCTTGTTGATTGGAAAAAACAGATCCAGAGACACTGTGCACTAGAGAGTCTCAGGTTTCTCTACAGACACTTCCTGCCTGCAGATTATCTTACTGCAGCCAATATACAAACTCTTATCAAATATGGAATCAGTGATCACAAACTGAAAACAGAAACCAGAGACACCAGGCTCATGGAAACTCACGGAGGAAGTTAAGCTGGAGGTCAGTCTGCCAGAGGAGACGTTGACATGAAGCAGCCTCTCCCTACAGCTTATTGAGCGCAAAGCCACAAGTGACTTAGTTTCTCTTTCAGCCAGAAACAGACCTTTGATTGGTACTGAGAAGTCTGTATAACCAGGGACAAGGGAAGGCTGTCGGGCATAACCGCCCACATACCAAGAAACAAGATTTTCCCTGAGTCAGAAGCCACATGGTAGACATGATCGCAAACGTGTTCCTCCAAATAGACGCTCAGAGGTATTTGGTGGTAGAGTAGCTCTTGCCTGGCACATGTATGAAGTTAATGAAGCCTAATTTTCAGGAAGGGAAAGAGGGTGCTATTTAGCATAAGGTTTAAGAAGGGGGGCTAAAAGAAAAAAAAAGTGTTTTCATGTCTAAAAATGGTTTACTCTATCCGCGAACAGTTTGAAAGGCAGTGCCTATGGATTTATGTTACTTGGACATAGCTTTTATATCCTACTTTTTTAATTGCTTGTCTGCTCAGTTCACCATTAAGTAATGCAAAGCATCTTATTTGTCCTCAGAACACACAGATACCCACTCTTCGGAATGATCCAAAACCTCTCCCACAGCAGCCTCCAGCTCCCACCAACCAGGACCAGAACTCTTCACAGAATGCCAGACTGCAGCCAACTCCGCCCATTCAGGCACCAGCACCCAAGCCTGCTGCAGCCCCGCGTCCCCTGGACCGGGACAGTCCCGGGGTAGAAAATAAACTGATTCCTTCTGCGGGTAGTCCTGCCAGCTCCACTCCACTGCCCCCAGATGGTACTGGGCCAAACTCAACACCCAACAATCGAGCAGTGACCCCTGTCTCCCAGGGGAGCAATAGCTCTTCAGCAGATCCCAAAGCCCCCCCACCTCCACCAGTGTCCAGTGGTGAGCCCCCAGCGCTGGGAGAAAACCCTGATGGCCTATCTCAGGAGCAGCTGGAGCACCGGGAACGCTCCTTACAAACTCTGAGAGATATCCAGCGTATGCTTTTCCCCGATGAAAAGGAATTCACAGCAGGACAAAGCGGGGGTCCCCAGCCAAACGCTGGGGTTTTAGATGGACCTCAGAAAAAACCAGAAGGGCCAATACAGGCCATGATGTCTCAATCCCAAAGCCTAGGTAAGGGACCTGGGCCCCGGACAGATGTGGGAGCTCCATTTGTCCCTCAAGGACATAGAGATGTGCCCTTCTCTCCAGATGAGATGGTTCCGCCGTCTATGAACTCTCAGCCTGGGCCCATTGGACCTGACCACCTGGACCATATGACTCCCGAGCAGATAGCGTGGCTGAAGCTGCAACAGGAGTTTTATGAAGAGAAGAGGAGGAAGCAGGAGCAGGTGGTTGTCCAGCAGTGCTCGCTCCAGGACATGATGGTCCATCAGCATGGGTCCCGGGGAGTGGTCCGAGGGCCTCCCCCTCCATACCAGATGGCCCCTAGTGAAGGCTGGGCACCTGGGGCAGAGCCGTTTCCTGATGGTATCAACATTTCACATTCTCTGCCCCCAAGGGGTATGGCTCCTCACCCCAATATGCCAGGGAGCCAGATGCGCCTTCCTGGGTTTGCAGGCATGATCAATTCTGAAATGGAGGGGCCAAATGTGCCCAACCCAGCATCCAGACCAAGTCTTTCTGGAGTCAGTTGGCCAGACGATGTGCCAAAAATCCCAGATGGTCGAAATTTCCCTCCTGCCCAGGGTGTCTTCAGTGGTCCTGGCCGAGGGGAACGGTTCCCAAATCCCCAAGGCTTGTCTGAAGAGATGTTTCAACAGCACCTGGCAGAGAAGCAGCTGGCTCTCCCCCCAGGGATGAGCATGGAGGGCATCAGGCCCGGCATGGAAATGAACAGGATGATTCCAGGCTCTCAGCGTCACATGGAGCCAGGAAGTAACCCCATTTTCCCTCGGATACCAGTCGAGGGCCCTTTGAGCCCTTCTAGAGGTGACTTTCCAAAAGGAATGCCTCCACAGATAGGCCCTGGTCGGGAACTTGAGTTTGGGATGGTTCCTGGTGGGATGAAGGGAGATGTCAGTCTAAATGTCAACATGGGATCCAGCTCTCAGATGATACCTCAGAAAATGAGAGAGGCTGGGGCAGGCCCTGAGGATATGATGAAATTACGCCCTGGTAGCTCAGACATGCTGCCTGCCCAGCAGAAAATGGTACCCCTGCCATTTGGTGAGCATCCTCAGCAGGAGTATGGCGTGGGCCCCAGGCCATTCCTTCCCATGTCTCAGGGTCCAGGCAGCAACAGTGGCTTGCGGAATCTCAGAGAACCAATTGGGCCCGACCAAAGGACTAACAGCCGGCTCAGTCATATGCCACCACTACCTCTCAACCCTTCCAGTAACCCCACTAGCCTCAGCACAGCTCCCCCAGTTCAGCGTGGCCTGGGGCGGAAGCCTTTAGATATATCTGTGGCTGGCAGCCAGGTGCATTCCCCAGGCATTAACCCCTTGAAATCTCCTACAATGCACCAAGTCCAGTCTCCGATGCTGGGCTCACCCTCGGGGAACCTCAAGTCTCCTCAGACTCCATCACAGCTGGCAGGCATGCTGGCAGGCCCAGCTGCTGCTGCTTCCATTAAGTCCCCTCCTGTCTTGGGGTCTGCTGCTGCTTCACCTGTTCACCTCAAGTCTCCATCACTTCCTGCCCCATCACCTGGATGGACCTCCTCTCCCAAACCTCCCCTTCAGAGTCCTGGGATCCCTCCAAACCACAAAGCACCCCTCACCATGGCCTCCCCAGCCATGCTGGGAAGTGTAGAGTCAGGTGAGTATGCTTATATCCTCACCCTTGTAGCTACAAGTTGCAAGAACCCAAGTCTGAGTTTTAAGAAAACTTAGGTCTTGACTGTATAGTCAAAAGTAGTGGCCTTTGTCAGAATTTGTTGCAAGGTACATGGTTGTCAATATTCACAAGCTTCCATTCCTGGCAGAGTATGTATGAGGACCATTGAGAGGCATAAAGATAGTTAAGTGGTTAGTTCCATAAGAATTTCCTTTTGCACGTGAATACATGATGGTGAAATAGAATGCTAACAGTAGTTAAATGTGGCTTCCTAAAGTGATTGAACCACTCACTTCAGAGGCTTACTCTCAGTCAAAAGAATGAATGTAAGCCCAAGCAGAGTGAAGGGCGCAGCTCTAAACCTAGGAGGATCCTGTAAGTGCCACAGAGCTCCTTGGTAACCATCAGATGCAGTTTGTTACAGCGTTTTCTTCCCAGGAGAGGCTTTTGTTGATGATGCCGTTTTCCGAATGGGATTGAGGTGGTCAGTGAAGTAGTCCTGGGGTATTAACTACTAGGTTGGTGCCATCTCTGCTTGAGAAACACTAGAATCAAAATAAGGCAGGCGATTTACCCTAGCAAGCTAAAACATCTCTGTATGGGGTAACTGTTCACTAGCACAGTCAGGTGGAACAGACATAGTTGTCGTGAAAATTAATCAAGAGTCTGTGCAGAGTGGTGGGGTTAGTACCTGAGGGTAGAGTACAGTCCTATCTTCTTGACATGCAAATACCTGAGTCGAATTCTAAATCACAATTGGCCAAGAAAAGACATCCACTTGTTTCACATCCTTCATGAAACAGTTGTCTGTCAGCTGCTTTTTCCCCAAGCTTTAACTAATATTGGTAACACATTCCTGGCATATTTGTCTTCACATCTGCTGATCTGTCACCTCTCCATCACACTGTGGTCTCCCTCCGCACACACAGCTTGACTGAAGCCCTGGCTCTAATAACAATGTCCTGCTCATCTGTCTTGTACTCAGCCTTGCTGGGTCATAGCTGTAGCACCCAAGCACCCTTCAAGAGAAGCATTTAATTCCATGCCTGCTTTTGCCTTGTTTTGCTTTGTTCTCTTAGGTGGCCCCCCGCCTCCTACAGCCAGTCAGTCTGCCTCTGTGAACATCCCAGGAAGTCTTCCCTCTAGCACACCTTACACCATGCCTCCAGAGCCAACCCTTTCCCAGAACCCGCTCTCAATTATGATGTCGAGAATGTCCAAGTTTGCAATGCCCAGTTCCACCCCGTTATACCACGATGCCATCAAGACTGTGGCCAGCTCTGATGATGACTCCCCTCCAGCTCGTTCGCCCAACTTGCCATCCATGAATAATATGCCAGGTAAGACACAGAGCTGGAGCTGGTCCTGGGTAAAGCAGCAGCTTTGTAAAGTGTTTGCTCAACAGCTCAACACCTCCTTAGATGGGAGGTTAGCAAATTGATAAGTTTCTGTAAAGTGGAAGGAGCCTGGACTAGAGGACTGCTTCTGAGTCTCTAAGGAGAGAGGGTGTGGTCTGTGGTGTGTGGTGGTGCACTTTGGCTTGGGTTCCTGCCGCAGTACCAAAGAGTACGTGCTGACTGCACTGTCTTGCATTTCCGAGTTTCCCGGCTGTTTTTCTGGGAAGGCAGTTTCAGAGCCCGGTTGTTGCCTCACATTCTGTAGCTTTCCCTTCTGTGCTCGTTCCTTCCAGCCTGGCTAACAGGAGTGACTGGGGCAGTGATTCTCATCAGTAGGGAAGCCATGACTTATTATCTGGTTCCAGTTTCAGGATTGTTAGGCATGCTGTTTATCCATCGTAATCCCAGTTAATCAGGTTAGGACACGCTCTGAGTGTCGCAGCAATACCACTGCCATACTTGCTGTTCATTCCATAGAGAACAAACACTTACATATCCCCGAGTCTGAAGCAGTGTCCCTTGTCCATAGGTTACTGTTTCTTTAACGGTTATAACCTGGGGCTTTAATGCCTCTTTATGGCAATACAAAATACGAAGTTCCAATTGAGAAAAAGACTTTTTAGTTGCCTTCTTGATATTTGTGCTGCTCCAACTTAAAGACGGACGATTCATTTCTCCAAAATGGGCTTCACCTGAGCCTCCCAGACCATTCTTTCCTTCTATGAACTGTCTCCAGCGAAGAAAACCATGCCCAGGTTAAAGTTAACTTGGACCCTTCATAGAGAAATCTTCCATGCTGTCTTAAGTCATATGGTTAAAAGCTCGATCATGTGTTGTCTGTTTCCCAGGGTTACCGGTCTGTTTGCCCACAAGTATGTCACCAATATTTTCCCAGCACAATGGACATTTGACACATAATATTTTTTTGTTAATATGATTTGTTAGAATCTTTGTGAGTTGCTTTTGGTTAAGTTGATTCCTTTGGTATTTTATTTTTCTAGGAATGGGCATTAATACACCGAATCCTCGAATTTCAGGTCCAAACCCCGTGGTTCCAATGCCAACCCTCAGCCCGATGGGAATGACCCAGCCACTTTCTCACTCCAATCAGATGCCCTCTCCCAATGCCATGGGACCCAGCATACCTCCTCATGGGGTCCCGATGGGGCCTGGCTTGATGTCACACAACCCTATCATGGGGCATGGGTCCCAGGAACCTCCAATGGTACCTCAAGGACGGATGGGCTTCCCCCAGGGCTTCCCTCCAGTACAGTCTCCTCCTCAGCAGGTTCCATTCCCTCACAATGGCCCCACTGGGGGACAAGGCAACTTCCCAGGAGGGATAGGATTCCCAGGAGAAGGCCCACTTGGTCGCTCCAGCAACCTGCCCCAAAGTACAGCTGATGCAGCACTTTGCAAGCCTGGAGGCCCAGGGGCTCCCGATTCTTTCACTGTCCTAGGGAACAGCATGCCTTCGGTGTTTACAGACCCAGATCTGCAGGAGGTAATCCGACCTGGAGCCACCGGAATACCCGAGTTTGATCTTTCCCGAATTATCCCTTCAGAGAAGCCCAGCCAGACACTGCAGTATTTCCCTAGAGGGGAAGTCCCAGGCCGCAAACAGCCACAAGGTCCTGGACCTGGGTTTTCACACATGCAGGGGATGATGAGCGATCAAGCCCCTAGAATGGGACTAGCATTGCCTGGCATGGGAGGCCCTGGGCCAGTAGGAACTCCAGACATTCCTCTTGGTACATCTCCATCCATGCCAGGCCACAACCCTATGAGACCACCAGCCTTTCTCCAGCAAGGCATGATGGGACCTCATCACCGGATGATGTCACCAGCACAATCTACAATGCCTGGCCAGGCCACTCTTATGACCAATCCAGCTGCTGCTGTGGGCATGATTCCTGGCAAAGATCGGGGGCCTGCCGGGCTCTATACCCACCCCGGGCCTGTGGGTTCTCCAGGCATGATGATGTCCATGCAAGGCATGATGGGACCCCAACAGAACATCATGATCCCACCACAGATGAGGCCCCGGGGCATGGCTGCGGATGTGGGCATGGGTGGATTTAGCCAAGGACCTGGCAACCCAGGAAACATGATGTTTTAAGCTGCTACGATTGGATGTGCTGATCCTTGTCGACATGAGATTCCAGGTCCTGTGAGCTGCTCTGATGAGTTCCAGGAGGTCCTCACTGTTGGTCACACAGTAGGAGAAGAGCGACCCGGGGCTGCTTTAGGGGAAGAGGGAACCGAGAATGTATGGATTTACCGGAAAACAAATTATTCATTTAATCAACAGGTGTGTTTTTTTTAAGATTTATTTTTAAAAAATTATTTTTGTGGACTTGGGGATCCCATGATGGCACCTACTTTGGGGAATCTGTAGCTGTGCTTTGAGAATTGCCATCAGTCATGTGTTGCACCATACTCTTGTGTGTTTACGTCCTTTGGACTGGCTTCTCCCAGGATTCTTTTCTGGTTTTGACTTTTGATTTGGGCTTTATTTGTGTGTGTGTGTGCGCGTATGTGTGTGTGCGCGTGGGTGTGTGCGTGCGTGCGTGTATGTACTGTACTATATTGTAAAGGGATTTTAGCAGAGACTGTAGTCTTTGGGGCAAGAGGAGAACAGGAGTGCTGGGCTGTTTACTTTCGATGGAGAATCCATCTTCAGACCTTGGACTATTCCCTTTCAACTCCAGTGTATAGAAAAACCAAACTAGACCTCAGAGCAGAGTATTAATGAAAAGCACAAAAAAGGAGCTAATAAGTTCAGCGCGGGGTGGGGGGAGGGAATACTGACCTTGGGACCTTTGTTTTTTAGTTCCTGTGCTCCTCAGCACGGCCGTCTCTCCCGGTTTACAAACCCACCCTCACGGTTCTCCCTCCTGTCCCTCCAGTTCCTTCCCTGTGACCCCGCTGGGGACCCTAGGCTTCCCCCCCCCTCCCTCGGCAGCTGCAATACCCAGGTTCTCTGGGGGACACTCTAGGGAGGCCTGGCCTCTGCCTCTGATGCCCTCTGCCCGTCTCCCCTCCTGGCCCTGCCCTGCTGTGCTCTTCCTTACCTACCGTGTTTCTTCTCCTTCTCTTAGGAATTCCCAAGTGAGTTTTATTAATGTGGGAATGGATCCAATGCTAAGAGCTCTCCAGGATTTTGTTTTTGTTTAAATTCTGTGTTTCTTCCCTCTCTTCCCTCTTCCCATGCGTGAAATGTTCTGTGTAATCTTCATTAAATTTGGTACAAAACCACTTGCCAGAGCTGTGGTGTCAGAAAAATAAATATATTGTTTCTTACAAAACTGATCTGCTTTTTTGTGCATTTGGATTCCTGTTCCCTTAGTCTCAGACATATCGACAGCCGTATGACCAGAGTCCTTACATTGGAGTCAGCAGTAGAGATACGGAAAGGAGGGGGGGGGGCTCTCAGAAGTATACCTCACTGTCAGCAACTGTTCCCTGTGGCGGTCTATCCTGCTCTGCTCTCAAGAAATCCAGTCATAGCAGAAGAGCAACCCTGTCCTCACTAGGGTTCCGGGTGAGAGCCAACAAAACGGTTATACATCAATTAGGAAGACCAAAGTATATCTCTAGTTGTTTAAATAAGCTCTGAGCCCTCTCTGGTGGGGTGAAATAGCACACGTACGCCTGCTGTGTTTTGACTATCCAGGTTGTGTGGTCCCTTCTACCCACCTTCCTCTCCAGCCTGCCCCTGCTCACTTCTGCTGACCATACTCAGTCTATGCACAACAGTCTATGCACAATCCACTTCCCGGCACACAGGTCTATATCAGTGTATATCCTGCAAGGTACACTCGGAACTCCCCGTTAGATTCCTGTACAGTTGATTTTATAACTGGTGTGTGTATTTCTTCCAAGTTGTACACACTTGGAGCTCAGTGAGTGGAGTCTGCGTGTGCGCGTCTTGGAGTGTGTGTGTTTAGGTGAGAAGCTGAGGCAGCGGCAGAAGCAGGTGCAGTTAGGTGCATCAGACCTGTACAGAGTAGACCTTACGGGTGTTGCACACTGTTGGCAGTGACTGCTCTCTCCCTGATAGGGGCTTCTAAGAGCTGCCCTGGCCTTCAGCTCTAGTGTCTATCCACTTAGCAAGGTAGGAACCAAATAACAAAAAGGAACATGAACTTTGGGGAATCCATGCTGCCAGTCTCCCCCGTGTGTGCTTTCCTTGGTTTTTAAGAGGACCTATGAAATACGTCATAATCATCTTTACAGCTGAGGCAATTGAACCCGAAACTTTAAGAAGTGGCCTGATCTACTCTGTTGATGTTGGGATAATACACTTTATGTTGTAGAGATGTTAGGCCAGGATAACGATTCTGATTCACGAACTCAGATGCCTTTCTGATGTTTCTGGCCCTGAATTTTATAGTGGAGCACAGGGTTATAAGCATGGGGACCATGAAATGAAACCCTCAAGAGACACTGGTCAGCTCATCTGGCTGAGCCAGCTCCACTTATTACTACATATTCTAGTGTTGCAGTCCCTCGTGGAATTTGGTCCCAAGGCTGCTATCCCAAGCAGGGGTTGATCTAAAAGCAGATGTTCATTTGGAAGGGCAGCAAGAGATGGGGGGGAGGGGCAGCCACAGCCTGCTGGAGAACCATGGATGTGCTCAGGACTAAGGGTGTCTGGTGGGTCATAGCAGTTTTTAGGAGCTGATAAGGACTATGTAGCACTTTCTCCGAAATAATGTGATATAAAATAAGTCTGCAGCTATAAATGAAAAGAGACAATTATATAATCATAGCCATCTAATGTAGGGTGTGGTATGAGAAAATAAAATATTTTGTGCAGTACAAAGGAACTGAACCTAAGGCTAACATGTGCTATACTGGTGATTTACCACTGAGCTATATACCCTCCTCCCCATCCCCCAGCTAATTTTTAAACAATTATGTGTTTGAAGCTGCTTTTAAAACAATTGATCCATTTCTCCCAGCCTTCCTCATCACCACTTCTTAATGTTGTAATGCAGTTCAACATTTATCAGGGTTGGCTTCTGGGATGTATTGTCTGTGCAGGTAGACAGGACCCCAATATAGTTCAGTGTGTGTATGTGTGTGTGGGGGGGTTATTACTTTAGCATTCTTAACATAGAGGTCCCATGTTTCCATTTTTATTTAGCTGACTGGCTGTTGTGGCTGAAGTAACAGCACTGCGTTCCATAGCAATGCTGGGGGGTCTGCTCTCTTTTAGGCAGCAGCTGGGGGTACCCTGGGAAAAATGGCTGCTGTGTTCCGTTTGAACTCTACCCATGTTAGTCATTTCTGTTTCCTTTTCTGAGTGCTTTAACGTGCTGTAAGGAGAGAGAAGTTAGCCTTACCCCAAGGACTGACTTGGCCAGCACTGACAGAGAGCACCTACTGTGTGTCAAGAACTGCACTGACTTCAGGGTAGGAAACTAAATCTGTTACAATACAACACAGTGACGTCTGCAGAGAAAATGCACACAACAGGAACAGGCAGCCGGGAAGGAGGTTTCTTCAAAGGAAAGGTGATCTTTAAACTGACTCTCCAAGAGGAGCGTTTCCTGGAAGACCAGAGAGGAAGAAACAGTGAGGGACTCTTGGAAGGAAGGCAGATGTGGGGAAAATGCTCAGAGAAGGGCTGGATCATGTCGTAGGCATTTAGGGCAAGAAGGGTTGGGGAGGGGGTGGAATTGCTCTAAGGTTAACTGACCTCACAGGGCTAGGGTTTGGCACTCAGCACTATAAGGAAGTCAGTTGATAGCATTGGCTCAGGAAGAATATACAGCTGGGTGTGGAAGACAGGATGGGTAGGGAAGAGAACCACAGGAAGACGGTGAACCTGCTTATTCAATAAAATCCTCAATTCTGCTTCCAAAAAACCCCGTTTCCTAAGTTCTTCAACCTTATTGTCCCTTTCATTTTTTAGTTTTTCTGTAATTTTTTTCAAAGTCATAAACCCGTGTTTTTAAGAACAATAATAGAATCTTGTTGGTAGATTCATAATGCATTTAAAGCAGATCATAAATAATACACAAAATTCAGTTTGTAGGCATTCCTTATCGAAGGGAGCCAAACAGGAAGATAATGTTACAAAAGGGAGATGCCCTATAAGGATGCTAATAAAAAGTACTTCCTCTGCCTAGCATGCCTGCCGGGGCTCCTGTTAGACAGGGATGTTTTCCGCCTCTGTGTAGGTGACCACACTTCAGCTCTCAGTTTTCTGGCTGTGCTTAATTGTGCTTGGCAACTGCTGGGCACCGCTAGAAAGGGCGATCAGATCTATGAGCCTTGATGGCTCAGAAGTTACTGCTTATTTAAAGCATGGGAAAGCTCATTTATTTCACCAAATACAAAAGAACACGTGTGTCTTGCAAAATATTTCTCCAAGCCCCCCAAGCAATTATGAGATGTCCCAGGGTGTCAAAGCAGAGCTCAGAGTCCTACAGGGAAAGGCCAGTGAAGCTCTTTGCTTGCCTGGGCTGGTACTCAGTGGTGGAGGAGACTGCTGGGCCATCCCACACATGCTTCTGTGTGGCTCTGAGGATTTTAAAAACCCTTGCTTGCAAAGCAGCCCCCTGCATTAGTGGTACCAGCATATCCTTCTGCTTATCCCAGTATCTGAAATGCAGGTGGGGGCCCACAACTTAGAAATCTCTATGCTACCCAGTGTTCAATTAATTAGTGTGAATTTACGTTTTCAAGATTTCGTTTATTTATTTACCACGACAGAAGCTCTTTCTATTAAGGTCTCTGGGGAGCCTGTGTTTATTTCTCTTTACCACGCTTCCAGGGGCTTTCATTTTTCTCACTTCCTACATAGAAAGAAGCTCCTCAGCTACCTGGGGAGCAAGTTCCCCTGGAGACTCCCTACCCAGCCCCACAAATCAGTCTGTGATCTGAGCACCCATTTCTCCCACTTTCTGAGGGGCCGGCGGAATCTTAGCTGTTGGATACGGCATCCTCTCCAACTGGGTCCAGTCCCTTACTAGGGTCTGAGTCATCCATCCATGCTGTGTTCACTCAGTGTATTTGGTTACACAGGATTGTAGGTGGCTGTCATTTATTTGTTTTCCAACCACAGAAGGTCTCCTAGGTTTTCGGTAAAGTTGTATATAACAGCTTTCAGAAGTAGAGCTACTGAAAAGCTGTGTACATTAGACTGGAGAGATGACTCAGCAGTTACAAGTGTAGAGGACCAGAGTTTGGTTCTCAGCTCCGAGGTCAGGTGACTGGCAACCACCTATAGCCCGTTGATCTGTATACTGCCTCCCACCACATATCTACGTAATTAAAAGCATTCTTTAAGGTTTTATAGAGGCATACAGATTTGTTCATACAACCACATAAGTAGCTATGTTTATTAATTCTTTGAGACACCACACAATGTATTTTGAACATATTCAGCCCTCACCATGGTAGGATAACCAACTCCACAGCTGTCCCCTGACCTCCACATGCACGCTATGGTGCATGCGCACAGTGGCGTCCACATTCCATGCTGAAATCAGTCCCTAAATGAGGCAGTGAGGGCAGAGTGGATGTAAGAGCATGACCAGACCCTTTCTGCCATATTACTTTCCCTTTCCTTAGACATCCTGTCAGCAAACATCCTAGGATAGTTCTAGGCCCTCCCTCTTACTCTTCCAGCCTGTCCAGTCACAACTAGTAAACACCTCCTGTGTGCTGACGACTGTAGAGTTTCTGGTTCTGGACGGATGCACAAGTCAGCTTGACCCCTTAAACAACTGTTTCAATTCCCCATGATGCCTTTCACCATCACAGTAAACAGCATGTCTTTCTACTGAGTTCTCGTGTAAGAGACATTCTTTTTTTTAATTAATTTATTATATATACAGTGTTTTGCATGCACGTACATATGTCTGCACACCAGATCTCATTACAGATGGTGGTGAGCCACCATGTGGGTGCTGGGAGTTGAACTCAGGACTTCTGGAAGAGCAGCCAGTGCTCTTAACCTGTGAACTATCTCTCCAGCCCCGGAGACATTCTTTGTAACATGATTATTACTTCTCTGAGAATATCATACAGTATATTTTGAAAATACCCACCTCCCCCATCTCCTCCCATAACCACCCACTCATCTTTCCCCTCCTGACGTTAAGTTTCTTTTCTTCTTTAAAGTCCGGTCTATACTGGCCAGCTAGTTTGGGGAGTGGAATCTGCCCTGGTGTGTGGTTGACCTGCCAGGGGCCACATGATTAAATACTGACTCTCCCTTTCCCAGAAGCTAACAAATACTGGTAACACCTCAGCAAGTTTTGTGCTGACCCCTGCACCCCCATGCTGGGATTTTGTCTGGCTGGAGATTGTGCAGATCTTAGCCATGTTGTCATAACCACTGTGAATTCATATGTGCAACTGCCTTGTGTCTGAGAAATGCTGTTTCCTTGATGTTACTGGGCACCTCTGTCTGATTTTTATAACCTTTCTGCCCCCCTTTCCTCAAAGATCCCTGAGCCTTGGGCAGAGGGGTGTGATGTGCATGTCCCTCCGCTGCCTCTTAGTCTTTGTACACTGACCAGTTTTTGGGGGGGGGGTCTCTATTTTAATTGCTATTTGCTGCCAGGAGAAGATTTTCTGATGAGGTCTGATATAGAAGATGCTCTGATATAGGTACAGAAGTATTAGGGGTTGCTTTAGCACAGTTATAAGTATTAGGTTCTTCCCCGGGGCCTATGACCAACCTGGCCACAGGTTCTTGTCTCCATTAATGGTGCTATCTGTGGATTTTATCTCTTGTAGTGGGCCTTTGGTCCACTCAGAAAGTAGCTGGTTATTCCATAGAACTCATAGCAGGATTGCACCGCTGGGTGTAGCTTGTCAGGTCAGTTGTGGTTTGCAGGTCTGTTGCTTGGTGAGAATGAGGCTTACTCTGCAGTGTCCACAGCCCTTTTCAGCACCACAAAAGCAAGCCAATGAGGATGATGCTTACAGGTGGGCACCGGCTTGGTTTAAGGTGCTTCTCTTTATCCTGTGCTTTCAATAAACTGTCGGCAAATCCTCTTGTGTCTGTTTCCAAAATGTGTCCAAAATTCAGCTGCTTCTTTCCCATCACTTCCGCCCGTGTCTCTGACTATCACATGGTGCTAGTTTTTTTTCCTCAAAGGAAGTTATTATTTTGTATGTGTACACGTATGTGTAATGTGGGGAGCATGTTGTTCATACATGTAGAAGTCAGGAAAGCTTGATGAAGCCGTTCCTCATCTTTAACACGGCTTTACATGGCTTCTGGAGATCAGACTTGGGTCATCAGGCTTACACAGCAAGTACATTTACCAGCTAAGCCACCTCGCCATCCCTCTGCTGTGTCTTAACCTCTGCTTCCACCTGCCGGGGTACTTTCTACATTGTAGAGAGTGTGTGTATACAGACACACACACAGAGAGACACACACCACAATTCAGCATCACAATGTGTGTTTACATCCCCCTTAGCAGTAACTTAGCTGAGCCACTGTATGAAGTCAGGGGCCCGTTTTTCTCTTGCTCATCACTTGTTCACTCACAGCTGGAGCCTGCACTTGACATCAGTAAATGTTGCTAAATGGACCAGAGAACAGAAGGATCAGTGTGAGCATAGGTAGCTAAGGAGGATTTCATGGTGGTTGTGGTACAAGAAGTGGAGCCTGAAATAAAATGGATGGGAGAGGCACAACGTGGCTCAGGAGAAAAAATAGGTGAGGGCAACCCAGGCAGCTGACATCAAAGGGAACGGCTTAAGGAAAGCAAACCCGTTGAGTCATAGAATATGGAATTGAAAGGAGGAAGGACAGCCAGCCTCAGAAGCCAGGAGATGTGGGAACCAGCTGGGATGCACTCTCTGGTCTCTCTCAAGGCAACGGGGTGGTGCATAGTTTATAAAAACGAGTCTGGCAGGTACGTGCAAAAATGAGTGGGGAAAAGAAAAAACCAAAGACTGAAGAAGTTTATGGCCGTGTACTCGGTATTTTAGGGCTGGGAGGCGAGGCTGCTGGGAATGGAGTGGAGAGAGAAGGGGTGAGCGTGTTTTAAGGGAAGAACCCCAAGACTTAACTGGCTACCAGGAGAAAGGGAAAGTCACAATACCTGAAGCTTCAAGAATGAGCAACTGATAGAAGAGAGAATTTAACTGCTGCTCTGCAGTCATCTGGGCCGGAAGCTACACAGCAACACAGGCTACTCCATAAATGCCACCAGCTCCAACAGGTGTTGAGAAATTTGAGCCACACAATGAATTAGGCCTCTGTGGTGGTTGAAGGAAAATGGTCTCATAGGCTTAGAGGGAATGGCACTATTAGGAGGTGTGGGCTTGTTGAAAAAAGTATGTCACTGGGAAAGGTTTTGAAGTTTCCAATGCTCAAGCCAGGACCAGTGTTACTCTCTCTTCCTGCTACCTGCCAGTCTAGACGTAGAACTCCGAGCTCCTTCTCCAGCACCATGTCTACCTGTGCACTGCTGTGCTTCCCACGGTGACAATAATGGACTAAACCTCTCAATCTCTAAGCCACCCAGGATTAGATGCTTTCCTTCATAAGAGTTGTCTTGGTCATGGTGTCTTCCCACAACAGTAGAAACCCTAACTAAGAGAGCCTCATTGGGGTTTTTGTTGCCAATACATACATACATACATACATACATACATACATACATACATACATACATACATAATACATACATACATGCATACATAAAAATGGGCCAAATTCTGTACTTAATAGCTATAGAGCAAGGACTGTCCTTATTTTACATGCTGGCCTCCTACATAGTTAAAATGACCCTGATGTTCCTTCCAGTTATCTCTGATCCATAAACATTTCTTCATTCATCAACTGAGACAATCGAGACCTACCTTTATCTCCCTAGGCCCTTTACTCTTCCCTTCATTAGTCTGTACACATCCTGACAGAAGTGTTCAGAGCCAGTCTGATCCCCATATCATGAAACAGTTGTCCCAACTCATCTCAAGCTTCATTAAAAAAAAAAAAAATGTACTTACAGATGTATAGTGCTCTGTGTGTGTCTGAATGCCAAAAGAGGGCACCGGATCTCACCACATATGGTCCTGAGCCACCATGTGGGTGCTGAGAACTGAACTCAGGACCTCTTAACCTCTAAGCCATCTCTCTCGCCCCCAGGCTTCATTTCTTAGTCTCGATGATGCTTGAAGCTTATCCTAACATGCCTTGTGTTGATTCTTTATAATCTTTGTAATTTCATATTGAAGAAGCTGGCAGATCCATGTAAGTTCCAGGACAGCCTGGTCTACAAAGTGAGTTCCAGGGCAAACAGGGATATGGAGAAACCTTGTCTCGAAAGACCAAATTTACATATATATATGGTATTGAAAGTGAAGCTGGTTTGATTTTCCTGCAAGTGATGAAAAGATGCAGAAGGATCTGATATTTTGAGGCATTTTTTTTCCCACTCCTACTTGTTTTGGTAGTAAAAAAGAAATGCATAGCACTTGATTTCCCATTTAACCATTTTAGGTGTGCATGAAGAGTCCCTGCATCCATCACCACTGTCCACCTCCAGGGATTCTCCCTGATAAAAACTAAACTGCCCATCCCTGGTCCTTAGACTCTGGCAACTGCTTTTGACTTATATGATAAGTGGAATCGTAATATTTGTGATTTTGTGACTGGCCTATACTACTTAGCATGTCTTTAATGTTTATTCATGCCGTGGATGTGTCAGAATTATGTATCCTTTTAAAAGAATGGAGTGATACTTCATAATATATGATACATCATTTTGTTTATCTATTGTTTATTTTTTAAGATTTATTTTTTATAAGTGATGAAATGACCCAGAATGAGCCAATGCTTATACTTTTTTCTAAACCTGTTAAACTTAGGGCTAATCTTTTACATTGACACTGATTCAGTAATTTATCCAAATTTTAAATGTGTTTGTATAATGTTATCAGTTTACCTATTACCTGGTTCATATTATTCATTTTCCTACCAAATAATTCATTCTCTCTGTCTCTGTTTTTGTTCCCATGTATCTCTGTGTCTCCCTCTCAGACAAGGTTTTGCTATATAGGCCAGATTGGCCTTGGGCTTTCAATATTCCTTTGTCACTGCCCACAAGTGTTAGAATCACAGATGTCCACTACTATGCCCAGCTCTATGCTTTTCTTCCCTCCCTCCCTCCTTTCTAATGTGTGTGTGTGTGTGTGTGTGTGTGTGTGTGTGTGTGTGTGTGTGTGTGTGTGTGTGTGATATGTGAGTGGGTACCTGCAGAGGTCAGAAAAAGGCATTGTATCCCTTGGAGTTGTAGGCAGCTGTGAACTAATATGGATGCTGGGAACCTAACTTGGGTCCTCTGGATGCAAGTGCTCATTTCTCCAGCCCCAGGATTCTTTTCATAGCTACTTATAAGGTTGGGAACTCATCCAGCAGGGCAGTGATCAGAGCTGGTCCTACCTTCTTCCTCCAAACTTCAGTACGGAAGACAAGAGTTTATAAGCTCAGGTATAATGTGAAAGAGGAGAAAGTTGCTGTCATCTAAGCCAGGTAACCTAACATGAACAGTTTTAGCAAATTTCCTGAGAATCTTCCATCTTTGGCCCAAAGAAACAAGTGCCATTCCCAAAGGGTGGTTACCTGTGTCTTTGGACCTTATCAGCTGACACCTAAATCCCCCCATAGTTACCTTTCATTCCTGAGTGTTCACAGCCTTCTGTTTCTGGGAAACAAGGTATCATCAGTCTTAGAGTCTGAGGTCCATGGTGGATTTTAACACTGAAGCCACAGTTGGGCAGTGGTGGCCCATGCCTTTAATCCCAGCACTCCGGATACAGAGACAAGTGGATCTCTCTAAGTTCAAGGCCAACCTGGTCTACAGAGTGAGTTCTAGGACAGCCAGAGCTGTTACACAGAGAAACCTTGTCTGAGACAAGATGTACAGGTCTCCTGGCTTTTCATGGATTGTCGTCTGCCAACTTGTATGAGTTCCTTATCTACCTTTTGGGATATTGGTCATCACATGTGAAGGTCTGGTGCCCAGTGCTGTACCTTCACATTCCTCCTAATAAAGCTCTTAATAAGATTCATTTGCCCATTTCAGCCTGAAGACTAAGTCCTTATTTTGAAGAATTTTATTATGAAAGAAAAGAATTTAAGATCGTGCCGGTTCGAGTTTTGATAACTCGATACAAACTAGGGTCATCTGGAAGCTGGAAGCTTCAACCAAGAATGCCTCTATCAGAGTGGCCTGTAGGCAGGTCTGTGGAAATGTTCTTGACAAATGATTGATGTGGGAAGGCCAAGTCCACTGTGGATGGTACCAGCCCTGGGCAGGTGGTCTTGGGTGGCATAAGAAAGGTAGCTGGAGGTGACCCTGAGGAGCACACCAGTAAGCAGCATCCCTCCGTTGCCTCCACTGCTTGGCCTGCCTCAGGTTCCTGCCCTGTTTGAGTTCCTGCCCTTCTTTCACAAATCGCTTTTGCCCATGGTGTTTATTAGAGCAATAGGAAAAAAAAACGAGAGCTGGAATTAACTGGCTTTACTGGGGATTGATCATGGGGCCCAGCATATCCCATGGCAAGCGCTGTATTAACTGAATATACCCCCCAGGACACAGTCCCGGTAGAGTAGAGTCTTGTGATTTAGCCTGAGCTTTCTTGAAATGTACAACCTGCCTGAACCTCTGAAGTGCTGGGATTATTGTACCTACCACTGCTGTGGCTCCTTCATTACACCTTCCCCTATGTACTGTACACTAGGCCTGTTTTTACCTTCACAACCCATCTCCCTTCTGACTTTACCTAGCTCTCCTCATTAAAAGTGAAGGAAGCTGGGGAGGGGAACGCATTGGGGCTTAAGTGAGGTGATGTGTCATCTATGTGTGGACATTTGGACGTGATGATAGCAGCAAGAACTGCAGATCTGGGCTACCCACAGAGACGCCGGCTCTCCACGAGATCAAGAGGACAGCCAAGCAGAGGCTGAGAAATACGTCTTGCAAGCTTGGTCCTCTGAAGTGGGAGGAGCTGTGTGTGAAGCTCCAGCAGAAGAAATTCACAGGAAAACATGAAAATGATCCCACCCACCTCCACCTCCAGACAGGTGGGGGGATGGTAATCCAGATGGAAAAGAATCAGCCATTAAAGAGGCTCAGAAAGCCCTAAGTTGCAAAAAGCCTACTGGGCTTTCAGAAATAGAAGAGGCATCACAGGAGCAATGCCTCCAGGAATCATCTAAGGGGACCAAACGTGATTGGTGCTTTGCTCTTCCAGAGAGCTGTTCTGGTGAAGCAGAAGGACGTGTGTGTGTGTGTGTGTGTGTGTGTGTGTGTGTGTGTGTGTGTGTGTGTGTGTGTGTGTGTGTGTGTGTGTGTGTGTGCCTGATCTTCAGTGTGCACACTTACTCTGGCACATTATGTGAACTAATGAGTTTGGCGTTCAGCACCAGGAAAGAGAAGTAGCCAGAAAAGGAAAGGAAAACAGAAGTAAGCAAAGTTTGAGGCCACGGAAATACTGTTTTAAAACAGAAAAGAAGGAAGCCACTGGGTAAGAAATATTGGATAAGAGAATTCCTGCTATCCTTGGCAGAGAAATCACAAGACACAGGGAAGGAATCTGGGTGGAGGGTGGGAGACGCCAGACAGCAAGAGGAAGCAGGTGCCACTTGAGGTAAAGCAGGCAAAGCCAAGGGAAACCCATTCCAGAGGACAGAGCAGAGGGAGGTGTGGGGAAACCCAAACTCACACCGACAGCAGATGGAATCTCAAGTCCGTTCCTGCCTCCCTGGGTGCTTGATGGAAGAGATATTTTTGTGAAATTGATGTCAGATAACACAGGTGCGTGTGCTCAGTGAGAGTTTATCTGAGCATTTCTGAGTCACCTCAGAGCTTTTAATGCAAAGACAAGATCTGAAGTGGCTGCAGCAGTGAGTTCAAAGACTCACAGATGCATCCCCATGTCTCTTGCACACACACACACACACACACACACACACACACACACACACACACACAGACACACACACACACACACACACACACACACACACACAGACACACCCCTACAGTCCATTTCTGCTTTATCAGAACCACTCTGGGGCAGCAATGCATCCATCCATCATTTCCAATGCTGTGCCTTCCGGTGGCCGCCTACTTCATGATGGGACCTGAGGGTGACTAATGGTCCAGAATTCCTGACAGTTCCGGCATGGGGAAGCTGGAACACCTGGAGAATCAGGTTAGATTTCTCAACATCTGCCCCAAAAGGGTTTTCAAGAGTCTGGACCATTCAGAGGACAAATGAAGGTCAGCTGAGCAGCCTGGGCTGAAGGCTCCAATGTAAAGGTCTTTGGGGGAAAAAATGCCATCACTACCTTAATAAACAGAGGAAGAACATGATGCCTGATAATGGTCTTTCCCCAGGTGCTTTTACCTTGGGTGCCTGCTAAAGAAGGAACAGTCACTCCTGTAAATTATGGACGTGCTGCTAAAGAAAATCATGCTTTTCTAAAGCAAGCAATATAACCATATTAGCTGTTTGATCAGAGAAATATCTGCCCAGAGAATAAAAGTGAGTTTTTCTAAGCATTTGAATGCAGTTATTTTTTTTTTTAAGATTTTTGAATAAAGGCAAGATGGAGAAGAAACAACACACTGAGTGTCACCTCCCTTGGCTCCTGTGTCACACTTAATGTCACCTGGCTTTGTAGTGCACATTCAGTTCCAGCCCTAAGATTCTAGTTGGAGCAAAATTATGTCTCTTTTTTTTTTTTCAGAGGAGAGATATCAAAGGCCTCTTGCTGCTCCAGGTGCTGAGAGATAGTACTACAAAGCCTTGAAGAAAGGAAGGGGCACAGAGCAGACATTCCAGTGTAGGTTGGTGAGGTGGTGACTGGATGGTGTATCCCCAGGCTACTGTTGACTCGCTGTGGTCCCTAACCCTGGCTGGCCCCAAGTGGGGCCACAGAAGCACTGTTCCTGGGGTCAGAGCAGGGTCACCAGATTCTCAAGCAGGTCTCTGTTCCCTCTTTAATGTTCAGAACCATCAGATTAGAGGACCAAACCTTGTTCCCGACCACATGAAAAGCAAAATGAAGCCTGTGACTCAGACGGTCCAGGAGGGTGAAGGACACCATGAAATCTCAGAACCACAGACTCTCAGAGTAAGCAGACACAGGCCAGGGTGTGACTCTGGCTGGATGCCTGCGTATGCTCACAGTCCTCCAGGGACACCACCCTCTGAGGTGGTCCAATTCATCCATGCGCGGTTTGAATTATTTCAAAGATTTCCCTTCTACTGATCTCAAGTCTTTATATCCTGTGACTTGTAGGCACTTGTCTAAGTGTGTCCTCCAGGTCTGCATAAATCACATATTTGATATATTTGGTACGCCTTGGTTCCTTTGATTCTTTCCTGTAGACAGTGGTTCTCTAGTTTATGAATTTGTCTAGCTCTGCTATCAACCCGCTCTCAGATCTAAGCAGCTCTCTGGTCATGTGGCATGCTGTGCAGGACTATCATGTCCTTTATTCCTGGTACCAGAGTGACCACTGTACTTTAGAATTCTAAGGACAACGTCACACTGAACATGTTGCTCACAAAAGCCTTGGTCAACTACGAGCAACTGATTCTGAAGACCTAAGATTAGACCCTAGGATCCAACAGTGGTGTTCACATGAACATACTGATACATATATCATCTGTAACATCATTCGGTCATTCTCCAAGACCCCTCCTGGTTATGTTGTTAGTAAATATGATTACTTCAAACTCTACTAAGTTAAATCATTAAAGCACATTGGGGTAGAGGCCTATGAAATAATGTTTTCACTTCTCTAAAGCATGATGGCCTACTGAATTAACTGCCTTAAGCATTAAATGCACTCAGATTCCATGCTGAGCCCCACCGTGCTCCAGGTCATGATCTACGTATAGTGGGCAGTGTATTCAATAGCACACAACAATAACAAACCTATTCTGTAGGTAGGTGCCTGCTTACAAACGCAGCAGGATGATTAAAATACAAACTTAAGTAAGTGCAAACATTTATGGAGGGTTTCCTGTGGGACAGGCATTGTTGTAAATGCTCTCTGTGTTTATTTTTGACCAAACCTCCTGTGGTGAATGCCATGATGGTCCCCGTTTCTAGATAAAGTGCGCGGAAGCACAGGAAAGTGAACTCATTTTCTTTAGCTCACACGGGTTCTAAAGCCCCTGTACATTTAGAAACCTGAGGATCATGCCACAGTACTGATTCTCATGGAATGCGCTGCCCACTAAAACCTCTATCCACCTGAGCAGCCGACTCTGAGGATGTAGGATTAGGTAGTCTGGTTCCAGAGCCTGTACACCCATCCACTCCCGCTGCCTGTGAAAATAAACATAAGCACATTCATGGTTATATAAGCAAATGTATCACGTTCAAAGAATATATTTCTTTTTTTTTTTTTAATTTTTGAGATTGCTAGGTAACTACGAGATCATTCCTCCCCTCTCTCCAAGCTCTCCCATATATCCTTACCCATTCTCTCTCAGATTCATTGCCCCCTCCCTTTTTTATTGTTATTCATGTATATTACACACGTACACATTCCTCAATATACCCACTCAGTCTGTATGTTTCCCATAGGTATGGCTTCAGGACTGACCACTAAATACTAGACAACCAATTGATTTTTCTTCCCTGGGGAAGATCTGACTCTTTCAGATGGGGTCTAGATGACAAGAAAGACACCTCTTCATGGTCTTTAAGGACAAGAGTATGGTAAGAGGCGAGGCTGGAGAGATAGGCAGGGGCTTCATACACTAGGGGTTTGGATTACAGTAAGTCAAGCAGTTTAAAGCAGGATGAATCACTCCAGCATCCAGTTTATTTATACCTACGTTGTCCACAAATACACTGTGAACGATTGTACCATGAAAGATTCCCTAATTCTCTTACGCGATCCAAGAATATTCCGCACACTCCAAGCCATGCCCTGCAGTCCTTAACATATACAGCCAGCCATGCTGGACATGCAACCACAACTCAGAATCTATGAAATCTCCATCCTGCTATGTGATCTTGGCCCAGCCACAGCCCATCTTAACTTTCATTTCCATGGGATTTGCCATTGCTGTATAATGTCACCTTATTTCTAGAGCTGAGCCACTGTGGTACTAAGTGGCGACACTTTGGCCTCCTGCCGTTCACCCTTTCACTCTTCTCTCTACGAGGCCCACGTGAGCTGTGTCCACCTTGATGCACTTAGCTTCCGTGCATTCCTAACAGTGCCCTTGGCTGCTCTCTCAACTCTCAGAAGCCCTGCTGGTCTGACCCCATCAAGTTCTACTTAGGCAAGTGTTATACAGCCCTCCTCTTAATTACACACTCAATCAGTTCCTCCCCAGCTCAACAATTTGTGGTTTCTGAGCATCCCCAGCTGCTCTCCAGACGTGGCTCCCCGGCTGGGCCTTGGCAGCCTCTGAAGCTCTGACTGGGTTTCTGAGGCCACAATGCCAGAGCTGAAAGCCTAGCTGCTATTTCACACCCTATTTCCTTCCAAATTAATTCTCTGATGAATACTGTCCTTTGCAGTGACTCAATGCAGTCCCCCCACCTTTTTTAAAATACATCTTTCCCTTCGTTTTGAGACTTTTAGTCTTTTTCAAATTCTGATTTCTTTCTGAGAAGCCTCCCTGAAGGTGGGGAGGGAAAGCCCTGTTTACCTATCAAAATATAGAAAACAACTCTACCAACACCTCCTGACCTCAGCATATTTCTGTTGGTTTAATCAGGCCATACTTCTGATAAAAAATTATGTACTTACCTTCTCCAGAACCAGTGGAGCAACCCAATGACTGGTCATAAGCTGCTTTTTTTTCATCCCCAAATTCAAGAAGATATGGATTCCAAATTTGTATTTGAGCAAGCAGAACATTCCAAATACTTCCACAGCACTTTTGATTAAGACCCAGCCTTCAGCAGTTAGCATGTCACCCTTGCAAACACACAACAGAAGCTCCACAGTGATGTGAGAGTTGTCCAAGGGCCCAGGGCTCAGAAAAGTGGCAAGGTTGGAATTCAGGTCCCTGGCTATCACCTGGCTATCAACTCCAAAATATGCAACCCTAGAACACCGGCCCTCTAGTCAGAGCCGGCTAGTGGTGTACCAGCACTGAGCTCCAGCTTCCCCGGGTGACCTCTAGAGCAGGAAGGTCCACACAGACTCCTCTGGAACAATAAGAGCAAAGTCTTACAGTCATATAGCACTTCTCATCTTAGAAGGAATGTCACCTACCTAACCTATGTGACCCTTAGATGATCCCAAGAGGAGCGGATCATGTTAGATCTCCTTTTACAAATGAAGATATACAAATACTCCTGTTCGTATACATACAGCTGTGGTGCTAGGGATCAATCCTCAGGCCTTGTATATGCTAAGTGTATGGTCCCTCACGGAGGCACACTCAGCTCTACCCAGTTTATCAGCAGGAGGTTAACTGTTGTCCAGAATTATACCAACAGTACAGGCAAAGAGGACTTCAACCCAGCTTGACAGGACTTCAAGATCAGTCCCTTCCCGTCTCGGGCCTTGGATTAGCCTTTACTTCATGAATGTTGATTATGCCCCTCCCCTATTTCTTCAGTGAACACCACCTCTTAAAGATCAGGCCTAGAAAAAGGGAGAGATGAGAAGGCAGCTTTTCTAATTGGGTTCTGAGGCTAGTCGGGCAGTCAGGTTCGCAGAGTCTCTTAGCCACTAGAGGGCAGAGCCTGAACAGAGCACAAAGCCAGTTCCCCAGAGATTTTCCTCAAGCATCCCCAGAACACACACACCACTCTAGCAGTACCCCATGCCCACCCTCAACCCACCCCACTCCACCTCCAGCGTGCCACAGACATAGCACTAGACCCTTTACTTTGCAAGTCCGTATTCCCAGAGGCCTCTTTTGAGGTGTCTAAAGGTACCCCGCAAAGGATTCCAGCTTAGTAGGGTGCCAGGCACCATTGAAAAGGCCTGAGTTTCTTAGGACACCAACAGGTCTGGTGCCTGGTCCTGGTGTCTTGGGGACAGCAATGGGTAAAATGGGGACTCTGCTCCCTCTCTCTGGGTTGGGTTTCTATTCCCTTGCTTGTCTTCCTAGAGGTTCCCGCTCTGCTTCCTGGGAGAAACTGCCGCTAAGGAGAATGTGCACATAGATAACAGAGACTGGTTTTATCTAATGTCCGCCACTTCATTCCATTAACTAGCAGAACAGAGTTCCACAAGGCAAACCTTGATTGAGGCCCCCAGAAAGTTCTAGCAGCTAGGTCCCAGATGGAGTTACAGTCTTCGGGCTCAAGCCAAGCTACAGGAGGAGGCAAGGAGAGCTGGAAAAGCGGAAGCCTTGGGAGGCCCTCTGCTTTGGCACCCTTGAGCCAGGCATCGCTAGGATTTCTTTAGCAGCATTCTTGGAGTCTCGGAGAAAGGAGTTAGGGCCAAGGCAGGGGAGGAGAGATGGAGTGCCTTCACACCACCCTTCTCCTCCCACGAGGCCAAATTATCTGGCGTGTGAATGAATAGTAACGACTCTATCAACCAGTCCTGTCTCATCGATAGGAAAACACAAGTTCCATGACTTGCCCTCAGTCACACGGAGCTGAGGGAGGGGAGTCGGGGTGGGAATACACCCTTGCGTATGCTGCCCCTCGGAAGGGCTGTCCAGGGAGGGCACTGTCTGCAGAGGGCTGGTGGCACTCAGGAGAGGAATGCCTCGCAAGCAAAAGTGTAGTGGGAAGCAGAGAGACAAAGAGAAGAGACACTTGAGGGCCTTTCTGCTCGCTCAGATGACCCTCACAACAGAGACATAGTTGCGAGGAATAAATTGCAACTATGCATCACTAATGCCATTTTACACAAAGGGAAAAAACTGGGTCTTTGGAAACAGAATTTGAACCCAGGGACAGCCTTGGTGTTTTCCTTTGTTCGAGGCTTCCCCCTAGTGGTGAACAGGGGAGCGTGCACACAAGGAGATCGTTTTCACGTCCCTTCCTGGTCAGATCATCTTTGTTGAAATCCCAAGTCCTCCCAATTCCTGCACGCGGCTGTGCGCTACCATAACTTTCAGGACCCACAATGAATGACCAGCTTCTTACATGGAAGTGACCAACAGAAGCGGATTGGCAAGGATCAGAAGACAAAGGTAACCTGTGTCCCAGGGTCAGGGGATAGAATGTGCCAAGGTAAAGAGGCCAGAGAAGTGGAGTCTCCTTTTCTTAAAAATATAGTTCTCAGGGCTGACAGGATGGCTTGTGTCTGGGGTGGGGAGTGGGGGTAAATGTGCTTGCTGCCAAGCCTTATGACATTGAGTTCCCATATGGAGAAAACCCATGCCAGCATGTGGTCCTCTGACCTCCATATGCACTGTGTCACATCCCCCCATGCCCACAAAATAAATAAATGTAATAATTTAAATATATATATATATATATATATATATATTTTTTTTTTTTCCTGGCCAGGGAGGTGTGTGAAGAACAAGCCCAGCCTTCAGAGGATGAAGGGAAGCCAATGTGTAAATTAGGCAGTCACCGCAGTGACTTACAAGCATAGATATGGGCTCAGGGAAGTGGTGGCAGAGAAGGAAACCTGTCACACAAATATTCAAATATTTGCGCATGCGTGGGATACCTTTCTCCTGCTGAGGACCCATAATGGATGAGACGATCAAGTCTGCCTTCATAGAGCTTACAGTCTAGTCAGGGGATAAGCGAATACATGTAAAGCTCTGTAGTAGTAAGTGCCGATAAATACTGTAGGGAGCGATATTTTTGAACACTGCCATAACGAAAGGACCACAGGCTGCATGCAACAGAGAGTCATTTCCTTAGCATAGGTGCGAGTCCAAAAAGTGGGGTGTAGCAGGGTTGGTCTCTCGAGGCGGCTCTCCTTAGCTCATAGAGTCTTATAGTGTGGTCCCATGGAATCCCCTCTGTTCGGTGCCCCAATTTCCTAAGGACGAAGTCATTTTGGGTCAGGACTCACCCAGATGACCTCACTGAACTTGATGACATCTTTAATTTGTCTGAAAGAAGAGGTTCCAGAACTTTAGGCATGTTTGGGGGCCCTAGGCAGCTCACGGCACAAAGCAGAGAGGCAAAGGAGCTGGTATGTTATTTGCAGAAGATGGTATGGAGAGCCATCCAGGGAAGGCAGTGAATCAAGATCTAGAAGAGATCAGACCACACGGGCGTCAGGATGAACACTCCAGGAAGGGTGTTACTGTAGTAAGGACAGGCAGGGGTTCGGGGAAAGATGGAGGTCAAAGGGCACGAACTTTCAGTTAAGAGAAATGAGACAGAACGATCTGCACAGCATGATGACCAAGATTAAACATGACTTGCTAGCCTATTTGTACCTTTGGTAACAGAATACCACAAGATGGGGTGATTTTAAAAGCAAGAGATTCATCTCACATAGTCCTAGAGCACGGGCCATGTAAGATCAAGATGCCGGCCAGGTAGAACCTGGCTCCTGCTTCTAAGATGTCCACGTGTACATCCTTGAGGGATGGAATACCATGTCATCACATGACAGAACTGTCCCGAATTAGACAATTTAGAGCTGTGACACACACACCTGCTGTTGGGCCACAGGGCCCAACACGTTTTTACCTAGGGTCTACGTTTCTACATAAAATTTGGACAGGAAAATGCATCCAATCATGTCAACTCTGTTCTCCCTAAAAGTTGGGGTTTTAGTTCTCACCATGTACAAAACTGGCCAAGGTGATTACATTAATTAGCTTGATTTAATCATTTCACACTGTTGATTTCATACATAGACGCAACCAAACTGTATTTTGCTTTATAACTATAGACGATCATTACTCATCCATGACAACTGAAGTCAAAAGTCACTATTTGGGGAGGGGGGAGAATGGGCAAGAAGGCAAGACATTCCGGGGCCTCGAGGACATCACAATGACGGACACTTTGAGATGGGAACCAGAGAAGCTGGGGCAAAAGAGAATGGGGATTCGACTGTTTTGAAAAGCTGTGCCTGTGCTGGGGTGGGGGGGGAGGGAAGAAGGGTGGAGGCGGGACTGGGTAGGAGGTCCTCCAGGAATTCAGGTCGGTGGTCATGAAGGAACTTAGACATCGCTTTTGGGGAGGGTCAGCTCTGGGTTTTGTCAAAAGACAGATTCAGCAGAATCCACTGATGATGCAGTGGGCACAGGCTAGGAGAGCGGGAGAGGCCCTCAAGGGTGACCCCAGAGTTTCGGCCCAGCCAACTGTGGGATGTCAGATGGAAAGACGCAGCTTCAGAGCTGATGGTTTATTGTGGGCCATGGGACGTCTCATACCAATGAACTATCTATAATGTCAAATCTTAGGGACTGCTGAGGTGAGGCCAAAGTGTAATTTCATTGTGGGGTTGATATTTAAAATTATAGAACTACCTGGGGGTGAGCGCAGGAGAAGATGCAGAAAAGAAAGCCCTCAAGCCAAGTTCAGGACCTTCAACACTTAGAGATCAGGAAAGGGGGGAACTCAGCAAAAACAGACAAGCTGAGAAAGTAGGGGAAACAGAGTACCCTAGATGCCGATGCCAAATAAAGAAAACACCCAGAATGCTGATGAGCCAGCTAAGACGATTGAAGATCGGTTATTGAATTTGCCGGAGAGGTCACTGATGATTTTGACAAGGGCTGTCTCCATGGAGCTTGGGAGTGAATGCCTAGTAAGAAGAATCAGAGATGGCAACTATTTTGAACAGCCTTGCTAGAAAGAAAAATGGCTTAGCTGAAAGATGGGGAGAAATTTTAAGACAGGAGATTTTATAGCTTATTTGTATGCTAATGGGAATATGGGGTGGGAAAGAACACTGTCAATGTAGAAAGGCAAAGCTGGAAGGCTGGCCTGGAGTCGAGTGAGGGAAGATTCCAGTAACAAGAAGAAAGGAGGGGGAGAGGGAGGTAGAGGGAGGTTGCAATGCAGAGACCTGAACACTTTTTTTTTCCTTTCTTAGTGAAATAAGGTTTGCAGCAAACAGCAGAGTGAGGATGGGCAGGACAAGGAAGATGAGTTAGGGGAGATGTAAACAGATTCAAGAAGCAGGCTGGTAGTAGTAGGGTAAGACTTAATTGATAGCACAGGGTGATGCAAAACACTGTCGGTCTCCGGTCAGTGCCCGGAGGGATGGCGTTAGCGCCTTCCACTCAGGGCCAGATGGGAGGGAAGCCCGGGCAGGCTTAGAAGAGGAAAGGAATTTTCTCATGGAAGATCCTGTCTACAGGACCAGCAAGTGGCCGTGACAGTCTGGAGCTGCGGAACCAGGCTTGAGCGCCCCCACCCCCATCTCAGCAAGTGTCTCAGACAGCATGGAGGAAGCAGGCTTTTTGGGTGGATTCTCTGTTGAGAAGTTGGTGGTTTGAAATCAACACGTATAAAACTGATTCTGAGAAAGGATGGGAATGCTGACAAGGATCAGGAGCAGCAGGGCCAGCAGGCATTCGTGGATACCCTGTGGGAGGTGACACTCTCACCTTTGGCCGAGTCCCTGCCATTTCCATTAGTGTATATTCACTGAATTATAGTTGTATCATTGATATTTGCATGCAACCATACCATGCTAGTCTGTAGCTACCCTTTCCCTGTAGCCAGCTCTCTTCTCCCATAGGAACTATCTTTAGATCTATATAACATGTAAAAATATATAAATAGATATTTTTACATGTTATATAGATCTAAAGATCTATATCTCTAAATACTCTAAAGTCCACATCTGAGAATATGTTTCTTTCTGGCTTAGATAGTTTAGTACAATTCTACAGTTTGATCCACTTTCCTACAAACAATGCCACTTGGTTCTTCAGACGGCTGGATAAAGCTGGGTTGTGTATGCTTAGCACATTTTCCATACCCACTCCTCTCCTGATGAATTCAGTCTGGTTCCACATTTTAGCCGACGAGAACAGCACCACAGAAAGCACGTCTCTAGGGTATGCTTCAGGAAAACACCCTAAGGTGCAATTGCATTATATGGCAGATCTAGCTTTAGTTTCTAGAGGAACATCTTCGGGACATTTCCACACAGGTTAGTTTTTGTTCCCAACAGGAACAAAAACTTCCCCACGTCCTCATCAGCTCTTACTGTTGGTTTACCTAATTTTAGCTTTCCTGACTGCAACGGGATCAAATCTCAATGTGGTTTTCACTTTTTGAGGAGGGTTATGATTGTTGAACATTTTTTCATATACATTAAGGCACTTGTTCAGTTACTTTTCTATTACTGCGGCGAAAGACCATGTCCAAGGCAGCTTATAGGAGAGAGCGCTTAATTGGGTCCATGATGGCGAAGCGGAGGTTTATCAGCAAAGAAAGCTAAGAGCTCATGTCTTAAACTACAAGTAGGAGGTAGAGGTGGGAAGCCAGACATGACTGGAAATGGCAGGAGTCTTTCGAAACCTCAAAGCCCATCCCCTGTGACACACCTCCTCCAAGGCCACACCCCCTAATCCTTCCCAAAGAGTTCCACCAATCTGGGGGCCAAATATCCAAACCGCAGGTCTATAGGTACCATTCTCTCTCAAACCACAACAGAGTATTCTTAGTTGGGATGGAGGTATATAATTTCTTTTTGATTCTTTAGATAGACTAGGTATTCATGCCCTGTCTGACTGGCAATGGTTTGTTGATCACATCGCATTACCTCCTTGGTTGTGTGGAGGCTTTTTAATTTCACACAGTCCTGTCAATTTCAACTTCTTCTTGAGCTATGGAATCCTTTCCAGAAAACCCTTACTTGTGCCTATTTTCATGTTTTTCACTCACAGACTCTGAGTTTCGGGCCCCTAACGTCATTGCTCCATTTTAAACTGATTTTTGTACAAGGTGACGGTGATCTAGTTTCACTTTTCTGCTTATGAATATCCAGTGTTTCCAGCGCTGTTTTTAAAGATTTGTCTTCTCTGCAGTGTTTTTGGCATCTTGTCAAAAGCTGGGTGCCTGTACCCACACAGGCTTTTCTGGGTCTTCTATTCCATCCCATCAGTTTATGTGTGGTTTTGTACCAGTACATGCTGGTTTTGATACGGTGGCTCTGTACTGTAACCTGAGGTATCATGGTACCTTTAGAACTGCTTTTTGCTTACTGTGTTGGCTATTTGGGACCTTCTGTGCTTCTACCGATAAGTTTTAGGGTTGTTTTTTCTGTTTCTGTGAAGACTGTACTGGGATTCTGTGGGGTTTGCAATGAATCTATGGACTGCCTTTGATAGTATGTCCATTTTCACAATGCTAGTACTGTAGATCCGTGAACACGAGAAGCCCTTCCATCTACCCTTTTAAGGTTTTCATTGTAGAGGACCTGCTAGACTTTGCTTTCCGTTGCTGTGAGGAACCAAGACCAAAAGTGACTACACGTCTAGGTCACAATCCGTCACCAAGTGACTTAAGGTGAGAACACAAGCAGATATCATGGAGGATGCTTCTGACTGATTTGCTCCTGCGGGTTAGTGCCCAACCAGCTTTTTTATACAATCAAACTCTGTCTTAGGAAAGGCATTACCCACACTCTGGGCCCTTCCACATCAGTCAGCAAACAAGGCAATTCCCCACAAGCCCGTAACAGACCTATCTGATCTGAGCAGTCCCTCGGTGGAGAGTCCTCCTTCCCGGGTACTTAGTTCTGCCAATCTAGCCAGGACAAGCCCTCTCATTTCTTCGACTATTTAACTTTTAAAATAATTTTTATTTGTGAAGCTATTGCGATTTCCTGTTATTGCTATATGAAAAGGCTGCTGATGTCTGAATGTTGATTGTCAGTCCTACTTTGCCAATTGTTTTCTGGTGAGTCTAGGTTTGTAAGTACAGAACCTTGTCATCTGCACAGAGGATAATCTGGCTTCTTCCTTCCCTATTTGTGTCCCTTTGGGCTCCAGCTTAGGCTTCAAGAGCCACAGACACATTTGTCTTATTTTTGACTTTTCAGCTTCTGAAGTTTACTATATGTTAACTATATGGTGAGTGGTCTGTCACATACAGCCTTTATGATGCTAAGGTACCATATGTTAACTATATGGTGAGTGGTCTGTCACATACAGCCTTTATGATGCTAAGGTATCATATGTTAACTATATGGTGAGTGGTCTGTCACATACAGTCTTTATGATGCTAAGGTACTATATGTTAACTATATGGTGAGTGGTCTGTCACACACGGCCTTTATGATGCTAAGTTACCATATGTTAACTATATGGTGAGTGGTCTGTCACATACAGTCTTTATGATGCTAAGGTACCATATGTTAACTATATGGTGAGTGGTCTGTCACACACGGCCTTTATGATGCTAAGGTACCATATGTTAACTATATGGTGAGTGGTCTGTCACATACGGCCTTTATGCTAAGGTACCATATGTTAACTATATGGTGAGTGGTCTGTCACATACAGTCTTTATGATGCTAAGGTACCATATGTTAACTATATGGTGAGTGGTCTGTCACACACGGCCTTTATGATGCTAAGGTACCATATGTTAACTATATGGTGAGTGGTCTGTCACATACAGTCTTTATGATGCTAAGGTACCATATGTTAACTATATGGTGAGTGGTCTGTCACACACGGCCTTTATGATGCTAAGGTACCATATGTTAACTATATGGTGAGTGGTCTGTCACATACGGCCTTTATGCTAAGGTACCATATGTTAACTATATGGTGAGTGGTCTGTCACATACAGTCTTTATGATGCTAAGGTACCATATGTTAACTATATGGTAAGTGGTCTGTCACATACAGCCTTTATGATGCTAAGGTACCATATGTTAACTATATGGTGAGTGGTCTGTCACATACGGCCTTTATGATGCCTTTATGTTCTATTCTCATTTTCTTCAGGGCCTTAATCATGAAGGAATGTTGGACTTTGCCAGAGCACTTTTCAGTATCTACTGAGATGACTGTGTGATTTCTTTAAGTCTATTTATGTTCTGTACTGTATGTATTGATGAATGCTGAACTTGACTCTGCTGTCCCCATGTCTACTCAGACCAAGACAAAGAGGCTTCTTTATATAATCCCTACCAGGAGGAGCAAGTTTATTCTTATGTTCAAAACACCACATGTAATACATTGTTGTAGCTTAAGAAACACTGCACTAGGCCTGGAGAGATGGCTCAGAGGTTAAGAGCACTGGCTGCTCTTCCAAAGGTCCTGAGTTCAATCCCCAGCAACCACATGGTGGCTCACAACCATCTATGATAAGATCTGGTACCCTCTCCTGGCGTGTGAGCAGAACACTGCATACATAATAAGTCTCAATAAAACAAAACCCACCGCACCATAAGCCATTGATTTACTTAATTTCTCTCCCACTGAACTGTAACAACTTGAAGGCAGAACCTGCCACGAATAGAGCCTGAGTAAAGCTGACAGAGGCAAAGAGCTTGAAGTCCCAATGCAACACAACTCCCCAGGCTCACACCAATGCTGGGACCTCAGAAATCATGAGGCTCAGTAAAGAACACTGGCTATTCTTCTAGAATAGGGTTTGGGTTTGGTTCCCAGTAACCACATAACAGACCACAACCATGTCTAATCTAGTTCTAGGGGATCCAACACCTTCTTCTGGTTTCCATGGGGCATCAGGCATGCAAATGGTACCAGACTTACATACAGGCAAAAAAATTCATGCACATAAAATAAGAAATTATGTCACAAGGTAGAGAAACCCCTTTGACCGCAACATGATACTCTTTTATATAAAGGCACTTTATTTAAAAATCAACTTGTCTGTGTAAACGAGTCACTCTCCATGTTCTATTGTTCGTGCTTGGGAGCAGAGTGTGCGGTATTTTTCTGGGCTCACAGCATAAACTGACATGGTGTTCAAGAACTTGTCCAGGGGACAGAGCTTGTCGGGGCAGCCTCGTGGTACTTGCTCCTGCAGAAGAAACAGAACTCAGTCTACAGAGGACCCCATGCTTCTGCCGTCTTCAGCTGAGCCCAGCAGCCTCACCCAAGCAGTATGTATGTGGACACGTGTAACAGCCAGGAAGGTACCACCACATGTTGCCTGCTGAATACACTGGGAAAGCCCAGCTGAGTTCTGGCCCTGAGCTGGAAGAACTAACAGCCAAACTCCCAGAGAGCACTCGGCTTTTCTCCTGGGCATCAACAGTGATGGGTCAGCCAAGACACCAAGAAGCTGGCAATAAAGACACTTCAATGGCTTCCTAAAATGGGCCTCAGTCAGGACATACCTGGCATCACAGTATGCCTGGCAAACATGCTAGGAAAAGCTGGAGAGTAGCCCTATTCCTCGAAGGAATCTGTAACAGGCCTGAGACGTGGTCATGTTGTAGCTTGCTACCAACAGGCCAACTACTGCCCTAGGCTCTATGGGATTCAGATGGCTGAGGCTACCACTTGGGACTCCACCGGGTCTGAGAAGAGATACCCCACACTAAACCAGGTGTGAGGGGTTGGATGCTTGGCCCATCCACCCCCCACACCTCGGAGAGCTTACCTCCCCACCGTAATAGAGCTGCACAAACCACTCCTTAGACTCCTGGTGTTGGTAGAGTTCCATGGTCAGGTCAACAGCAAATGGAGGCCATTTGTGGTCAAAAATCCCCAAGGCCATTAGAATAGGCATGAGGGTCACATCATGTGTTGCATACAGGTACAGCTTCCTGAAAGAAGGAAGCAGTTCTCCATAACTGCTTGCTTTGAGATCAGGAGGCCAGGATATTGCCTGTCTCCTCTGAGCGAAAAACAGCAGTTGCCTTAGAAACAAGGGGCAACTAGCAGTCGGCTGGGCTGGTTTAAATGCCTCTGAAACAGGTAGTGAGGACTCTACTCCTAGTCATGCCTCATGCAGAAGAACCTCCGGAGTAACTCTCCTTGGCCCCTGCCCCCATGATGCCAGCATCTCTCTTCAGGATAACCAAGGACTTTCCTGGCTCTCAGATCCTTCCTCAGTCACAAGGCACAGAGTGGAAAGATAGCGAAAGGTGTGACAGATGCAGCGTCACTGTGGGTGTATGAGGGACATAGAGAGACGTGGTACTACTAGAAATCTGGCTCCGAGTGCCAGGCCTGTTCCACTCCCTAGGAACTGAGCTGCCTATGCTGCCCACACCCATTGTATGCTTCTAGCTCTGTTCTCTCGATCCTATCCCGCTCTTCATACCCTAGCAATACATGGCATCAAGGGCATCTAGTTAAGGTACACATTCTGCCTTGAGACTTAAACATAGCACTGTTGGCAGAAAGTAAAATTTGCTGAGCAACTGCCCAGGATATGTGACATCTTAAATCTGGAGTCCTAGTCTAGTGTTCCAGGCTCTGAGAAATTGGGGACAGAAGACCATTAGCCATTTCCAATATTTTCAAATGTACAACCATCATACTTTCTGTACACTGAATAAAGGATCTGAACTAAGTCATCAATGTTTTGGACAATTAAAGTATCAAACAAGGGCGATGTTAATGTATCCAGTTAACCAGTGTGATACTAATATATTCAGTTAGCTTTTTAAAAAGAAAAGGAAAATAACTTTGAGACATTGAAATACAAACACACTAGGAAAACAATTGTGAACTGCTTGGAGACCCATGCCTGGTAAGCACTGGACCTAGACCCATACCCCTGGAGTCCCTCCCTGCGGTCAGAAGCCCCCACAGCTCTCCACGGCATAAGCATTCATTGTGCTAGGTACCTGGTCTTGCTGGGTGAGGTCATGGGGTCCACAGCTTTGAGCAGGTTTCCTTCCAGGACGTGTAGAAATGGGCCCACTGCCATCTGGATACTTTCCCTGCAAAACGTGAACAACATTCGAGCCCCCAGCAGGCACTCAGCATTCAGGAGAGGTGGGAGCACCTCAGGAGCACCTCAGGACCACAGTCAGACGAAAAGAGAAATAAATTAAGTAAGGCTGGGGGCACAGCAAGGGCAGGGATGAAATAGCTTTGCATCATCTTGGAGAGTCCTAACAATAAAAACAAGATGCACACATACTGTGAATGCTGCTGAGGTGGAGACAGTCGGAATTGGAAGTTATAAAGGACTAGGGCCTGGTCTGGGATATGGCTCGGAGTCTAGAGGTACTTACCTCCGAGACTGTTAGAAATGAGGAAGCTGTGTAACGGAAGGGAGCAACTTGCTTCCAAGAGGGGTCCTCTGACCTCCACACATGTGCACACCATACCCATGCACGTGCGTGCGCACAATAAATAAACATAAAGAAAAAATACACCTTGAGAATAAAAGAGCAAAGCTGGGAAGGGCAGAGGCGACAAGACTCGGAACCCTCAAAGACCCCCTGGAAAAGCAGGCACTCGGAAGGACACCTGCTAACTGTCACTGCATGCGCTCTGCCTTCTGGAGCTCGGAGCTATGGCCCCATCCCCTTCACTCAGGCTCATGCCGTGACCACAGGCGACCGAAACACAATCCACAGCCCCTCACAGTACCGAGCAAATCAAAGACAGGCTGACAAGTGACAAAAGATTTATTTGTGTGTATTTACTGGGTGGTACTCAGAACTCTTTACTGGGGTGTGTTCCGAAAACTAAAACAACCTACCACTCTCAGGAGTCCCAGTACTAAATCACATAAAGAGGAGGCCGACATGATCGGTGTAGGTCTATTTCAGAAACTGAGTGGTAAGGAATGGATGATGGGATGGCAACCAACCCTGCATGTGGCATGCACCTGCCAGGTACACAGGCCAGATAACACAGACTGCCTTGCGACATTGTGCCATTTGTCCTTGAAGGAAGAGAAACATCAATACATCAATTTTATGAAACGGATATAAGTGGAAAGACCGATGGGTGAGAAGAAATCACGCTGTGGTGTGGTGGTCAAATTACAAGCTGCCTGCCTGTTCTCGTAAAGTTTTACTAGAACAGACCCATGCCCACTTGTGTGCATGTTACTCATAGTTGCTTCATGATGCATGGAGATGAAGCTCATAGACCAGGCACGGCCCACGGACCCTGAGGTATTCACCAAGCATGTTTATGTGTGCACTGGCGGAAGGGAAGGCTGTGAGAGGCAGTTTAGGTCTGGTGGGATCACTTCATGAACAAAACTTGGAAGCTGCTGAGTCCCAGGGAGTGGCAGCTATGTAGACTGGCTGGAGACTGCTGGATGCCCAAGGCTACTGCACAGATGGGCACCCTGACTCCAAACCACGGTGACCAGGGCCTCTCTTCTCACGCAACGTACCCAGTAAATCTTGAAACATTAACTGTTCCCCTCCCCCAGCACGGCCCCAGATTATCCTTTTCCTTTGCCTTAAGTGCTTCCAAGTCACCTATTCTTAGTGCAAACTGAATGCTCTTAATCAGGAAAAAGAGAAGCAACGTGCATTGCAGAACAGAATCCCATGGGCCAACAAGACACAGCAAATAGGTCAAAGGATCTGAGACCAAGTCCTGGCTATGCTACCCGCCAAATGAGCTCAGGAAAAGTAGCCAGCTCCCTCAGCCCAGTCCTCCCTCTCAAGCAGTGCTAGGAAACAAAGCAGAGGCTGATTGATTCTGTCTAGTTCTTTCTATGAAAGCAGCAAAGAATAAGCAATACCTCCCACCCGGTGAGAACGTGCCATCATTTGCTAACTGAGCTATGGTCAACTGAGTGCAGCATAAGGACGCCTCCTTCCTCCAGCTCCAGTCAGTCTTTTGAAAAGGGAAGTAAGAATATGGGACTCAGTGGAAGTCCAGGTCACCAGCCCCAGCTCAGAAGTAAGAGCAGAGGCCTGAGGGTAGGCTAGCAGAGAGGTTTTCACCTCTTCATACAGATGCTAACTGGCAGGTGTCAGGTGGCCTGATGACACGCCTGGACCCTCGTCACTGACCAAATATGACTTAAGGAGACCCCTCACCTGTTGCCTCTCACCTGTCTTCCTGCTGCAGCACATACAAGGCTGCGTCCACAGCTCTCTGCTCAATCATCTGGGCAAACCTCTTCAGCGCCGGGCAGCTTAGGAGGCTGTGCACCTGTAAGTGTAACCAGCAATGTCATAGGAAAAGCACCAGTCAGCTTCCACGTTTCCTCTAAAGGACCCTCTAAAACTTTGTATTAATTGAGATCGACAGGTATAGAATTGTTGTCTTTTTTTAAAAAAAGATTTATTATTTTTATGTGCATTAGTGTTTTGCCTACATGTACGTCTGGGTGAGGATGCAGATGCCCCGGAACTGGAGTTGCAGTTGGGAGTTGTCATTGAGAATTGAACTCGGGTCCTCTGGAAGAGCAGCCAGTGCTCTTAACCGCTGAGCCATCCCTCCAGCCCCATACAGGCACAGGATCACAGGATTGTGAAGACTGCTTCACATGCCATGATGGCTCCCATGCACTTCCCAATTTAAAAACTAACAATTTTTAACTTTCAAAAAAAGAATAAAATACAAGCCAAAGAATTAAAAAAATTCATTTGCTTTTTATTTTCCCTTAAATGATTTTAGAAACTGTATGCCATATAAATATTTTTTATGAACCCTTGCCATGTAATCTTAAATTTACTACACATAAGCACAAGGCACAGACAGGGATGCCTTGGCGCATCGCCTCTGTTCTAGAAGGAAAATGACCCTGCACTGGCTTTGGGAATCCTTTCAATCCACAGAAGGGTTCCCGTGCTGTTGTTGTATAAAATGTAATATATTACAATGCATTTTAATAGTATGTACATATTACATAAAATGTTATATGCATTCATAAAGTGTAATATGTACAATATATTTTTAGTATATAAAAAGATTCTATGACTAAATCAATTTGAGGGAAACAGACTAGCAGATTAACCAGATTACTTTACAAACATCTCGAAATTTTACATCGACTGATATTGATTGACTGCATGCGTGCACACAAGTATATGTGTGAGTGTGAGTGTCAGGGTGGAGGCATGCACTGCCACACTAAGTGTGTAAAACTGAGAACAGCTTGTGAGCATCAGTTCTGTGGGTCCTGGGAATCAAATGCAGGTTGTCTGGCTTGGAGGTGAGCATCTCTACCCACTGAGCCATGTCACCAGCCAAGATCTAAACATAAATATATTAATACACACATGCGTGCACACACACTATGCAGGATTTCACTATGTAGGCCAGGCTAACTTCCAACTTTTGACCCTCCTGCCTCAGCATCTTAAATGCTGGGATTATAGGATTGTGGACCACACCTATTTTTAAATATGCTGCTACTCATACAGGCTCTCTAAAAAGTGACACATTAAAGAGGGATCCCAAAGGTTTTGGACCCTAAGAAATATAAATTTACACATAAAGCATGGCAGGTAGCACACACCTGTAACCACAACTCTCAGAAAAAGAGCCACAGGCTATTGTTTCAAAGAGAGCAAAGCTTGGGTTGGGAGGAAAGATCACCGAGTTACATGGATGCCTTGCAAGCCTGAAGGCCAGAGTTTGATCTCCTGAGTTGGCTGTGGTGGGACAAGCTTCATTCCAGCCCAGGGGGAGGCCACAGACAGGTGGATCCCTGGAGTCTCCTGGGCAGAGAGACTAGCATACTTGGTAAGCTCCAGACCAACTAATTAGACTGTTTCAAAAACCAAGTTAGATGTCTCCTGTAGAAGGACATCTGTGGTTGTCCTCTGGCCTCCGCACACAGGTGAAGATATACACTAAGAAAAATGGTATGTATATTCTTTAACATACTCTATACTCATAACTATGACTCTGACAGGTCCCTACTCTCCCAAACACATACAGGTCAGGTACTGCAGGAAACAGACTTTCAGGAACTGATCTAGAACTGACTATCTGGGTCCCGAGGGGTGTGGGGGAAGTCATATGATTGTTCCTACCCCCCCCCCCCCCAGCTGTTCTGGGACCTTCAATCCCCACATCCATCTCATTTGTAAATCTTATTACAGCAGCCTCAGCTCAGAGAACTTCCAGCCACCTCTAAGTTGGGAGCCAGCCCATTCCTCTGGCTCCTAAAACCCAGCACCCAGGGAAAATAGCTACCCCACCTGCTCAGCAGCCACATTGTCCAGGAGAACAAAGAAGTCCACTTCATCACTACTGTTGATGCCCACGCCTGCCTTCACTTTTTCCAAATCCTCAGAGATCCCTGGTTGCAAAACAGCAGTCTTCTTCCGGGCTCTGCCAAAAACCACAAGCTCTTCTGTTACTACTGTATAGTGATCAGTAATTTACAAAATGTATTTTGTTCAGCATTTATGATTCCATGTAATCCTTACAACAACCTGGTGTGGTTAGCAATATTATTCCCATTTTACAGATGAACAAATTAAGGTTCTACGAAGTTAAATGACTTGTAAATATAAGTTAGCAAGAATTAGGGCTAGAGTAAAGGGCTAAATTTTTCAAATCCCATCCTTTGATGTTTCTACCTATTTTGCCAAAACCAATGCATAACTCAGATCTGTATGGATACTCCACTCTCTCTGCTCTGAATACAGTCTTAGTGCACCCCGAAATCCCTGAGCACCAGCAGATGTCAGCAAGAATGAGAAAAGCCTGTTACCTGGTCTTCTCTCTTAGGACCAAGCAGTTCTGATAATTGGGGTATAGGACCTCAGAGCTTGCCTCATCGGTTTGGATGATGACAGATCCTGGAAGGAGGAAGGAAACACAGGTGGTAGGGGCCTCAGCTCACTCTTCCAGAACCCCCACTTCTGCCTTCTGGTCTCTGCCTACAGAGCTGACTTAAGCAGATTCTTGCGGGCAGTTCCCGCCTTGGTTCTGCTCACAGTTTTCCAAGCACTGGATAAAGGAGCAGCTCTGTTCTGGCAAGCAAACGCCCTCCCAGTAGAGCACAGACTAGAACAGGCCCTGACTCATTCCAAAGAGTCCCTGCCCCAGGACCAGCATGGGGGCATTCTAATACAGAATGCCTGGCTCTACTGCATCGGAATTGGGTTATTTTTCTTGTTTCCCAAAGTTCACTTCCATAGACCAATACAGTGATTTATCACAAAGCCATTATCCACTTAGCTCAGAACCCACAGTGGATCAAAGCAGAGGGACTCTTTAATTTTTCAAAGCAACAGAACACCCCTCCACATCCCACCCGTACACACTCATTATTATATAACATAACAAAAAACCATGTTAGCATCCACAAGGTGGGGGCCCAAAGCAAAGCCCATGTGCATGTCCCATCTCCTTATTACTTATAGGTTCCTGGGACCCCTCTGGAGAATTCTGGGGTCCTGTAGGATATGTTCAGAAAGTAACAGATTAAGATTGGGTATGGTGGTACAAAACTGTCACCCTAGTACTTGGGAATTAAAGGCAGAAGAACCAACCATTCAAGACCAGCCTCTACTACATATTGATGTTGAAACCTGTAGTAAGAGGTTTCTGGCCCGGACTTTCGGGCCTAACCTCAAGGTCTAGGCCCACAGAACCGCAGACCCACAGACCCGCAGTCCCACAGAGACACACAGATTCTTTCAATAGTTTTTGGTTGATCGGCCTAAGGCCCAGGCCTATCACTTGCTAACTCTCTACCCTTCATCTAACCCATGACTCATCCTGTTCAGCCATGGGGCTCAGTACCTTTCCTTATAGCAGCATAGTTGTCCTCTGCTTCTTCTGGCTTCTCTCTGGCATTCTGCTCTGTGCTTCCTGTTCTCAAGAGTTCTCTTAGTCTGGTAGCCCCGCCCACACTTCCTGCCTGCCTTTGGCCAATCAGCGCTTTTTAGTAAACCAGTGGGTGGGACAATTATTTACCATGAAACAACGCGTCCCCTACAGAGACCAGCCTGGGATACATAAGACCCTATCTCAAACACGCAGGCATGCGCGCGCGTGCACACACACACACACACACACACACACACACACACACACACACGCAACATCAGTGAGTAAAGGCTTGTCACCAAGCCTGACAACCTGAGTTCAGTCCTCCGAACCCACATCATGGAAGGAGAAAGGACTTTTACAAGTTATCCCCTGGTCTCCACGCATATATCATGGCACACATGTGTGTGACACAGAAACACACATAAGTAAATTTAAAAACAAAGACCAGACAAAACTATCAAAGACCCTGCCTAGAAGTCCCACAAGTGCATATGCTTGGAGAAGCGGCTGACGAAAGTGACAGATGTAGACTTTGAAACTAGACAGCCAGGATTTGAATCCTGCCTATGCCATCTCCAGGTCTGGGCTCCTGAGCAAGCTACTCTGCCTCTTTACATTAGCTCTCTATCTGTAAAAGGAGCTGATGGTGTCTGCCCCACAAAAGATCAAAGTTCTTAGAACAATGCTCTATGTGTTGATAATAACCACACGTGAACCCCTAACGTACACTGCAAACCTATATCCACCTGCAGTCTGCTTGTGATGATGGCAGCATACGGAATACAGCTAATGGTAAATAAAGCATATCTGAGCAGACACTATCTACACTTAACGAATGACTGACAAGTGTCACAGTCTCCAGCTTCCTGTACAGCCTGCTGCCCCCCTAGCTTACACCTAGCCAACTCTGGTACTCTGCAGGGTCTCATTCCTAAAGCCATCTTGGAGTTGCACTATTCTGTGAGTGGCAGCAGCTTCTGCAGTCCTTGGTACTAAGAAAGGCACAGATTATCCATGAGGGAAGTCCCACTAGGCTCCCAATAATCCAGGGAGTCGCCACCCGAGGCAGTGGTTCCCCTTCCTGCTAGAACCTGAGGTATCTTCAGTCTGCAACCCGCCTGTGGAGAAGGGTCCACAGGTGGCTCGGAAGCTTCTTCTTGAGTCACACCGACTCTGTTTCTGGGAAGGGGACATTTACCTTTTTGGAGTGTGCAAGGGAGGAACTTTCAGAAGGTGATTTCTTGTGGATCATTTCCAAGCCTGAGGGTTCCCACAAAGGGGCAGCCTGCCCTGTTTGCTTGGCTCGCTAGACACACCGTGTGAGATGGCTGGCTTCAATCAGGGTTAGTTGGCAGTCCCCAAATCAGTTAAGGGGTAAGCCAACCTCCTCTGGCTTGATGGTCCTACTGTCCATCAAATTTTGGTAGAAACTTTATTTCCAATTAAGATCCTTCTAGGAGCAACAAAACGTTTGCTATATAGCTGCATTCGGTATCCTAATGCCTGTTAGATCCTACCAGTTAGGTCATGGTTATCAGAAATTCAGAAGAGTGATTCCATGTGGATTTGAATCGATTACAAATGACAAAACTGTGGCCTCCTTTGATGGTCAGAGGCTGTTAGGGTTTGCATCCCAGGTTCCTATTTTGAACATGTGTTCTTCAGAGAGGAGGTGAAGTATAGGAGTGGAGCATCGACGAAGTGGAGCCTGGCTGCCAGTTAGATTAGTAGAGGCAAGCCTCCAGCGTGTGTCCTGGCCTGTCACAATGTGAACATCCACCTCCTCACACTCAGGCAGCCTCAGATGGAGGAGACACAGAGGGGCCTCTGCAGGGTGCTCCTGTTGCCCTGCTTCTGATAACACACCTTCCTGTCCACGGCAGGCTCCAACGCTCTGAAATCACAAGCCAGGAAGAAATGCAGCCCTTATGGGGAGAAAAGTTTTGAAATCGGTGCCCGTAATCATTCTCTGATTAAACATTAAGACTCTCAACAACCTTCTCAACTAAGGAAGGCTTTAGTAGAACACGGCTGGTATAACCTAGTTCCAGCTGAGGGTTATCATTAAGATTGGAGCAATGACAGCAGCTTTTAGTCCCAGCTCTCAGTGTGCCTCACTAATGCTCATAAGACTGGACAGTCACCTCTACAGCTTGCACGGAAGCCCACGGAGTCGGGAGGTGGAGGCACCCCCAAGTCCTGCTCACCGTGCAGGCCAGGTCGGCAAGGGCAACAGAATGCCCGGTGGTGAAGGACCCCCTGCAATATGAGCATCCAGAAGTCATGTGTGCGGAGTGAGGGAGAGAAGGCGCGTGGGAAATGAGAAGAACTCCTCTGGCACAGGGGTGACTTTGAGACACAAACCTTTCTGATGTTGGAAAAGCCCAGCCAGCAAACACCGAGTAGATTCCAGATTCCGAAATATGTTGGTGGAGCGAACACTGGGGGGGAAATGAACATGCATTGATGCTCACACAGGAACACAGAACAGCTGGGAATGGAGTGGTGTAAACCTCTCAAAACTGCATACGGGACACCAGGGGAAGGAGGCCTTTCCTCTCTCTAGACTGGCTGCCCCTAGGGACCTGTGACCTTCAGTGACACCCGTTCACAGAAGCTTATGGCATAAGGGTAATGGCACAGTGGAAAGCTGTCCCGCAGAGCACCTCGGATGAGAGTAGGGGTCAGGACAGGTCATATAGCTCCAGACCCTAAGTGAATATCTCCATGTCTATGACTCACAAGACCTCTTGTGGGCTGAAGACAGGCGAAAGAAACGGAACGTCTTCCACATAACTCTTCCTCAATCTCTCTCCCAGGGCAAACATCTGCTGCATGCCCACCTTGGTCAGCTGTCCGGCAAACACGCCACCCTAAAGAGGGGCGCAGAAAAAAAGAGAATAGGAATCGTACGCTTAACGGCTCAACTCAGGCCAGAGAAAATCCGAAGCCCGAAGCCCTGCAATGGGCTTCACAGAGCAGAGCAGTGCCACTTACCTTCAGGGTGGTCTTGTGATATTCAGAATCGTAAGGAGAATGAGGTTTCGGGCCACCAGTTAGATTGGTGACAGTATAATCAAACTGAGTCTGAGGTGGAATCTCTAAAAGCTTGGGGTTCCACTCTACCTGTCGTAGCCATTAAAAAAAAAAAAAAAAAAAAAAAAAAAAGACATTTAGTTAAATAAAAGTTCTTGAAACTCACAGCCCTAACACCCTGTGGCTACTGGAGTACACGTGACATTAGGCCTTCAATCGCCCCTTGGAAAGGCAGGAAAGAAACTTGAACTCTGCCTCACACTAAAGGAAGAAGTGGCCATGATTTGTTATTCCTGGTGTCCTTAGCTCAGGTCCTATTTGTGACATGCTAAGACTCCCAGTTACAAAGCTGCTGTTACACTAAGCCAATCCGACTCACAGGGAGAAGCAGCCAGGCCTGTGCAGCAGCGACTCAGGGACTGAGTGGGTCAGAGGATAAATTAAACACAATCTCGGCGACAACCATGCTAGTCATAATTTCTAAGAAATTGATGTGTAGTTCCCACGCCCCACACCCACACCTAAGATCCTGTGTCATGCCTAATGTTACTACTGCCTATTTCCTGTTCTCTAGTTTGCAAACAAGTGGCTGCCATCTACTGACACTAATCCGGTGCCTGCCTCAACAGGGTGATTTTTTAAGGCACAGCACGTCTCACACACCTCAACCAACCCACGGGACTTATTTCTGAGAAGTCAGATGCGATGCTTTGCCAGTCCAGTGGCTCTCAACCTTCCTAACGCTTCGACCCTTCACTGGACATTCTCATGTTGTGGTGACCCACAACCATAAAATGTTCGTTGCTACTTTATAACTGCAATTTTGCTACTGTTATGAATTGGAATTTAAACACCTGTGTTTTCCGACAGCTTTAGGCGACCCCTGTGAAAGGGTCACTCGACCCCCAGGCTGAGAACCGATGCTCTAGTTCATACACCGGCTCCCCTTCCCAGTCTACTCACTCTCTCGATGTGAGCACAACTACACACCCTAAAACTCAAACCTCTGACTCCCCACTGTCCCAGTCCTTGAAGCAAACTGTCATTCACAGCATATAATCAAGAAGCTGTGGCCATGGCCCTGAGCTTACACAGCAATTTCACTGGCCTTCATGAAATTACACCAGAAAAGTTCCTTACTAGTCTGTCCTGTCCGGCAGACAGCTTCCGGAGAACAGAGACTGAGTCATCTATTGGCTTTCTAGCCTGAATACTATTAGCAGCTCTGATGATCTCCTAGATCCTGTGGAAGACATCGGATGTCAGGAAACCCGATCTGGCTTTTCCTGGGTTTTCAGCTTAGAGGAAGCAAGCCATGAACTTAAATGACAGCAATGACACAGCAGAAGTAGGTCTGTCCTCTAAGGTACCAAACACAGCTGCCATAGCTCAAAGCTCATCACAACTCTTCCGGCTGCAAAGTCAGAAGTTTCAAAAGGAACGACACGTGCAAGGGATGCAGAGAAGCAAGCACCACAACTTGTAGGAGTGAACCTCAGAACAGCGTATGAGGGCAAGGTGCAGCTTTTGCAGCTGATGTAAGTAGGTGCTCAGAGCCCCCACATGGTGCCACAGAGCCATATGAATGCCAATGGTGCCGGTTTTAACATGTCAGTGAGACCTACAAGATTCCATCTAAGGCAGCAGGAATAGAGGAAGTGGGCAGACATGGCGGGGCTGGGAGGTAAGCAGGAAGAATAAGGTTGAATACGGCTTTGGTTTTGAGCTTGTGTAGGCAGGATGCAGATACACCCTGACCAAAACTAAGACAGGGCGGGCCGGAAGAAAAGTTATGATCACTTGGAGTCAGGTTAGAATAAGCTACCTCCTTTGTGTTCTGGGGGGACTCTCAGCACATTTCTGGGGGGCCGGGTTTGGATGTTTCATCTCTCTCCTTCACTATATGTAAATTCTTTTTGAGCTGAGACTAAGCCTCCATTCTGGTTGAGCCCAGTGTGGAGCACAGAACCCATCACACAGGTCCACAGAGCCACTCAGACCCACTAGGTAAGCAGTGAGCACATCCACTAACACGGGACCTTTGGCAGTTCCCAGAACAATTCCTGCCTGATGTCCAGGTCATATTGGGTCTTAGAGATTTTCATGCGCGGATGATAGATCCATTCATTTGCACTGCCCCCTCCACCACCCCACACTGATACTCATTCTGCTCTTCAGTGTCTTGAATGAGACACAGTGAAAGGAGGCTGGGGTAAGGCTGCTTTGAGTCCAAGGCCAACCTGAGCTACAATAGTGAGTCTGAGGCTAATCGAGGCTTCATAGAGCCCATTTCAGAGGATGGAAGTGAGGGAGAGATTAACTTGAAACTGTACTTCATATACACTGTGGGGATATTTACAAACATAATAAAAACAGTTGGAGATATCAGAGGACAGATCCACCTCCTCCTGTCTTTTTTGTTTTGTTTTGTTTTTTTCCAGACAGAGTTTTCTGTGTAACAGTCCTGGCTGTCCTGGAACTTGCTTTGAAGACCAGGCTGGCTTTGAACTCACAGAGATTCTCTTGTCTCTGCTTCCCAAGTGCTGAGACTACCTGTGTGTGCCACCTTTTATTATATTTGAAAATATCCCCACAATACACATCATCATTAAAGAGTGTGTGTGTGGAGGGGGGTGTGTGGTGTGGTGTGTGTGTTGCCGGCATGTGTGCCTCATGCCCACATTGCTCAGAGCTGAGGTGTCCCCGTAACTGGACATATAATTTTGAACAGCCATGCAGATGCTTGGAACTGAACCAGAGCCCTCTACAAAAGCAGAAAGTGCTCTTAACTTCTGAGCCCCTCTTCCAGGCCCCTGGGCATGAATATGACCCAATGACTTCAATATCCTTCAATATCCTGCCAGGAATGAGAATCATCAACCCAGAGAAACGAAATACTTCTCTTGCTGAGCTTTAGGCAGGAATTAAACAGCATAACATTTTCTCCATAAATTTCTTGTATGTCTTGCACTGTCAAAGTACCTCCTTATCAGGGGTCACCCTGTCACTGTCTGGAAGAAGCCAGGGAAAGGTTGAAAGACGAGCAAAGAGGTTTTTGCCTGAAAGTAAATTTGGAGCTACCCTAAAAGCCAGAAATACACCAACAGGTTCCATAATTTTATTTCCAAAGCAAAATCTTTTGGACAATTGTTATCCAAACCATAAGACAACAAATCAGTAAAACATCTCCTCTTAAACAACCCCACTTTCTGAGGGTCATGAGAAGGCTGAAATAATGTGTTTATCTATAAACCAGTTAGAAATCAGAAAATGTAGCAAAGGTAATTTTATTGCCACAGAGTCTGTTCTGACAATAGCAGAATAAAAAGGGCCAGAAATATCAATAACCATGGATATTGAAAATAAAACTTGAGAGAAGGTATCCAGAAACAAGATAGAAGGCTGGTGACATTTACTCACAGCCAGAGAGTTGGTTCCATCCCTGACTTTTACACATAGAACCTTATCCAAGACAATCAGATATGTTTAAAGCTTATACCTAGGGCTGGAGAGACATCCTGGCAGCCAAGAACCCTTGCTCTGAAGCCTGCAGTGTGTTCTCAGCAGCCACACCACATGGCTCTTAAGCACCTATAAGTCCAGTTCCAGGAAAATCAATGCCTTCTTCTGCCTTCTCAGGCACCTGGGCCTGCAACTATAGAAAAAGCAGGCCATGGTGGCACGTGCGTTTAATTCCAACACTCAGGAGGCAGAGGTAGGTGGATCTCTGTGAGCTCAGGGCCAGCCTGGTCTATAAAGGGAGTTCCAGGACAGCTAAGGCTACAAGGAGAAACCTTGTCTCAAAAAAAACAAAACAAACAAACAAAAAAAAACCAAAAACAAAAAAACAAACAAACAAACAAAAAACAAAAACAAAAAAACAAAACAAAAAAAAAACACAAAAAAACACAAAAAGAAAGTCAAGATAATTAACTGGGATTCTCAGTATCTCCACCATAAACGTGTAAGATTCCCATCATATATCCATTGGTGCACACACACACACACACACACACACACACACACACACACACACCCCTGAAAGGACTTCAATTTTTTTTTATAATTCAAAATGAGGCTGGAATAACGTACTGAAAAATCTTTCCAGTAATGCGCTGAGTGGGATTGTTCCAGCTCCCTCAGCACAGAATAGTAACACCTTGCCAAAGCACGCGAATGAAGCCACTTCTACACTGGAATCCATCAGTGCAGGCCGATGGACAGGTACTTGTACTGTCTCTTTACACTGGGTCCAGATCTAACTTTATTCTCTGCTGTCAATGATAACCGTGTCTAAAGCATCACTGTATCTTTCTAACACTCTATAAGTAGAGGAAATAGAGAATAGGGGTACAAAGAGATGGACCGTATGTGGACAAAGAAAACTTGAGCTTTAAAGACCCTACATGCAGGGGGTGGGGATCATAGAAACAAAAGAGAAACTGTAGTACCTGACAGATAGTATAGAAGACCTGATAATTAAGTGCCTGCTAAAATGTCTTTATGTGAGAAGTCCCCTGGAGGCTCCATGTTTTCATATGTGCCCCCCTTTGAAGACTGGATCTTCAGTTGCATTATATGAAGATTATATTCATAGCATTTCAGGGAAGCAAATATGACCATATAGAATACATCCAAACGAATAAATACGAACTCCACAGGTAAATTCACTACCTGGGGTCTTCTGATGCCCTGTTCTTTTTTGCCTGACAATTATTTTTAAAACAAAAAGCTAATTTGCTTGTGCTTTAATAATAATTATCCTGACTTATAAGCACAAGACTAGCCAATTTAATTTTTATTGGTTTCCAGATTTCTAAACCTAAACAAATCTCTTCCAGATTCCTAAACATAAAGAACCCCAAGATACACCTTGTCACTAATAAGACTTCTTGAGATCTCAAATGATCTCCAGCAAGCCCTGAAAAAAAATCTGTATTAAGATCTGGTCCCAAAGGCACTAGCCTGTTCTGCACTGTGATAGTAGGGAGGGTGACTCCTGGTACAAAGGTCTCTGCTACTAACAACCAGCGACACAGGTACTTACAAGGTCCACTGCACCCTTGAACTCAAGTTCACCAAAACACAAAGCTGCTAAATGCAACCCAACTCCACATCCCTGAGTAAGAATCTGCATTTAAACAAGATGCCCCGGGCGATTCCTATGCATCTTTAAAAAGTTACACTACTCCTTGAAACTCAAAGTTTGGGGGAACTGCCCCAGTCAGAAAGGCTTATTCAAAGGTGGGGTGGAGATGAGGATGGGGTAGAGGCCTCCAGGTCACAGCCTGCGAGCCAGTCTAATGCGGTTTTTCTCTGGTCTAAACCCAGCCCGAGCCCCTCTGCGCCAGGGGGGACCCTAAGGTGTATCCCCACGGGCACGCACATGGGTCGCCTCTCACCTGCTCCTCCAGCGGGAGCGGCTTGAGCGGACTCCGTGCCCCATGTCGAAACACAACCTGCACCATTTTCAGCTCCAGTAGGCTGCGGTCCACGGGACCCTGGCCACCAGGCGCCCGATGCTCGGCCAGAGCTACCCGCCGCTGGTGGAAGCAGTAAGCCAACGATGCCAGGACGCCCACGGGGGCCCACACGCGCATGCTGGAGGCTCTGGAAGCTGAGGGTTCAGCAGGCGCCGGGGCTCAGCAGACTCCCCGAAGTTCGCAGGGACTGGAGGAGGGCAAATACACCCAGCCCTCAGAACCAAGTGACTCCTACCACGCGACCCGGCGACACTCAGGCCGGAGGGGCGGGAGTCCCGTGGAGAGGAAGGGGAGGGAGCAGAAAGACTGCCTGGTAGTTAAACCCAGCCGACGCCCGCTACTCCTGCTGGAGGCTCAGCCAGGGCAGCAGCAGCGAAGACCTGAAACCTGCACTCTAAAGCAAGTGGAGGGGAGGCCACGACACGTGGGACTCGGGTCCACATTTTATAATTAAGCTCCTTTGCAATGTCTTGCCTTCCCAGGGACTTGCCCCATCTAAATCCGCGGCACAGGAGCACGGGAAAGTGAGTCCCGAGGCTTCCTCCGATCAGGACACCCAGACCTGTAAGAACTACAATTCCCACAAAGCCCTGCGCCTCGGTGGCCCCGGGGAGGGTAATACCGCGGGCAGGCACTGGTGCTAAGGTCCCGCCCCTCTCTCCCCCTCCTCCGCCAATCCAGGTAATGGGAATGCATCTAGTTTTTTTTCACTTGCTGGTTTGCCCGGGGTGAGTAGGGGGGAAATGAGGGTGAAGGGAGGCAGGTTTAGGATCTGGGGGGCGGGGGTGGAATGGGGAAGTAGTTTGAATGTGGAAGAATTCCCTGAAGTCCTCAAAGCAAGATTGTTAAAGCCAAGACCTGAAACATCGATCAGCTGAGTGTTTATTTGCGATGCTAACGTTTCCCATTTTGTTTAAGAAAATTGAGCTAGGGATGTATTTCAGCGGTAGAGCACTCTCCGAGCACGCGTAAAGCATTAGATCTGGAGACTGGGAAAGTGGGAGGAGGGTTGATTTGGGATAGAGCCACCAGAGTGTCCCGGGAGGCAGGGGGGAATGGCGGCTCAGTATGGCTCTGCCCTCGGTATCCTGAGGCTTTCCCTTATCTTTTAACTCGGGCACAGTGTTCTTGGCTTCAACTCAGAAGTGAGTTTCAAAGCAAACCAGTAAGAAATAGGCTTGAAGAAAAGCAAAGAAAGAATGCATGCATGGCAGTGGGCTTCTCACGCAATCGTTGAAGCATATTAGGAGCCATTTAACGCACATTTGTAGGTAAAAGGATTACGACAGAAAATAAGACACCCAAGAGCGAGTCTGAGCTTCCCACAAAAGATTCACAACGAAGTGTCTTAGCAGTTGCCTATATGCTGTTTTAGTGGCTCTTAAATTACATCTGGAAGGGTGTTAGCCCCACTAATCGAGACTAAGATCACTACCACCGTTTAAAGCCAAATTTGAAGCAAACTTTAAATACTGGTTCAAGTGGATAGGCTCTACCAGGTCCATACTCAGGCACTCAGAAAATGGCCCAGAATCAAATATGGCAAGGCTTAAGAAGGAAAACCCATAATTCATTGCATTTCCCATCAGGGTCAAGCATACATCCTGACATACCTCTAGCCTTCATCTAATCAAGGGGAAAGTACATGTTCTGCTTTTGAACCTCCAGCACACAAGCAATCAAGGAAGTCTTGTGCAGATGGGTCAGTTCTACTTATTTCGGGGAGTGAAAATGATTGGCTTGTTATCTCCCATGAACAGTAGCCTCCAGCATTTCAGGAACTATTTGTCCTTGGACTAGGGGCTTGCAGATCAGAAGAATTTTGGTTCATGGATCTTTAAGGCATAGTAATTAAAACTTAAATGTAACCTTTGTTCTCACAGAGTTGCTAAGAAACCTAATCCTCCCCTCCCCCCTTTTTTAGGTGAGACTACAGGGCATCTCCAGGGTGCCTTGGACAGACTGGAATCTGATAAGAGTTTTAGAAGACTGTGTGGGTTTACAGCCGGGATAGGAGAATGATCTTAAATTTTGTTGGAATTCTTGCTTCACGGTAGATGGGAGTTTTCCACCAGATGCTGGGTAGGGGGTACCTTTTTTTTTTTCTTGTGTCCCCTTGTCCTTCTGAAGTGTCCACCACCTCTCAGTAGCCAATAAAAATAAGTAAATTGGAACCTTGGTGATAGAGTCCTCCCCAAGAGACCCACCTTTGGACGCTGCTGTATTGGAGTATTCATACATGAGCTTTGTATGAGCTTTTGTATTCAGTACATGAGCTTTGGGTGAACACTTAGATCCAAAACATTAACACAAAACAAACTAAGGCCTTCAAGAGCATCAGAAAACACTGTTTTAGAACCGGAGTATTGAAGTAATGCACTTTAACTCCAGCAGCGTGTGGAGTGTGGCTTTCAGACAAGTAAATGGAAACACAGAATAGTTTCAGTACAGGCAGGTCCTGGGAGGGGCAGCCTCAGTCTCTTTGACATTCTCAGCCCTCTGAAGAGCCTGCAAGGTAATAGAAGGTTGATAGCTGGCTGCCCTACTTTCAGCCATGATGGACAAAGCAATCCTAGCCCACACCCTGCTCTCTGGCATCTTTGGCACTGTCTAGGTAAGCATGGCAAGCACCTTTGGCCCGAGTGAGCAATAGCCTAGCCATCGGGGCAGTGGGGGAGGGCAGGAGGAGTCAGTGGCAGTTCTCTGAAGGAAGCCACAGCAGCTGAGGCTGCCAAATGACTGATTCCATGTGGAGCTGAAAAGCAGTTTGTCAGCTCTCAGGTGTCCTGTCTGTATTTAGTGTGTCCTGTACAGTAGTGGTGGAAGCTGAAGTAGAAAGGACTCTGAGAAATGGTTATTCTCGACCTTAGTTTTTCTACAAAGTAAGGCTAGTTTGAGAAGCAAGATCCTCTCCCCAGCAAATAGTTATGAAAGTTGCACTTAATATTATTTGAAACTGAGTGTTAGCCATGAGGTTAAAACACACACACGAACGTTTACTGCTTTGTTTCCAGTGGTGAGCATGGTGTCTGATTCATTGTGAGCACTTGTTAAATACTAATTGAAAAAAAAATAAAAAGATAGACTATGTTATAGGAACAGTGTGGAGGTCATTGACTATTATGTCATTGTCCCTTCCTCCGTAAGTCTCCTGAGTAGTTTGATTTAGAACACGGTAATAGCACTAAACAGATATCAAGAGATTACTCTCCCTTGACTTTTGCCTTGATGGTCTGGAAGCCAGGTGCCTTTTTCTGCAAGCAGACTGCAATCAATGTTCCTCCATGGTGTAAGACACCGGATTGGAAGGGAGCGGAAATGGAGCAAAGTCAGTTAAATAGCTGTGGCTGTGATCCAGGTGGGAAACATGAGAAGGCATCAACAGTGGGAGTTCAAGGGAGGCAGGAAGGAGGGAAGGGTCAAGAATTGCCTTTGAGCTTTTGGTCAGGTAACCACAGATGATATCCTACACCAGGGAAAGAGGTTAAGCAGAGGCTGGCAGGTTAACTTGGGTCGTATAAATTACGAGGTACTTGTGAGGCATCTGTGTAGAGATGCCCTCTATATGGCTGATGATATAGGTTGGAGATCAGAATAAGGGTGGCTGAGGAATGTGATGAGAGACTTCTCTGTTCACGGTTTATGGCTGCAGGAGTTTGAGTGGATACAAGTCTTGGTATGGTAGGAGGGCAAGAGGTAAAATGAGACCTGAGATATATCTCTTGAACTCTCTGCTCAAGACTTAAGTATGAAGGATGTGTTTAATCCCAACACCCAGAGGCGGAGGCAGGCAGATCTCTGAGTTGAGGCCAGCTTGGTCTAAACGTTCCAGATCAGCCAAGGCTGCAAGGTGAGACCCGTTCTAAAACAACAAAAGCAAAGCAAAAAAAATAAAAAATAAAAAATAAAAAAATGAAGGACTAAGCTGCAGTGTCAGAGGGAAGTAAGAATAAAGGGATAGCAATATAAGGATTTAACAGCAGAGTCACCCTTGGTGGATGTCGAGAATGCAGCCTCTGTGAAACGGAAGCGAGAGCGCGTGGGAATGTGGTGCAGCCTCTGTAAGCCGGAAGTGAGAGCGCGTGGGAATGTGGTGCCAACATCATCGGGAAGGCAAGCAAGAAGCAAGAAGAGGAGCTACATTCAGGCATTGGCAGTTGATAAAACTCAAGGGCGACTTGTCTTTTGAAGAGAAGTTTGTGACTGTGTTTAAATGCTGAGAGACACAGGGAGAGTCTGAAGACGAGATGGGATCAAAGGGTTCAGAAAGTTCTTAGGAAGGTAGAACAAGATGAGAGATGAACTTAGACCACATAATTAGAATGAGGTGGAGAGATTTCATGTTCTCTATGCAGATGAAAGAATCGGCACCATGGGGTACGTTGATAACAGGAATCTAAGGAGCTTTTCTTTTCTCTGTAAACCCCCAGTGTATTGATGGGGTGGTGATTGGTACTATTAATGATTTGAACTATATAGAAGTTGAAGAGCCTACTGTGGAGAGCCTAGAACAACTGACTACCTACTACACCCATATTACAAAATTGCCTAAGGGCATTTGGGATTCAAGTACATAAATGCCATTGTGGATCTGAGTCAGCCAAGACACCCAGTTGATTTGGATAGAGTATCTCTTTAGACCCTTGCTGTGGAATAATTTAGACCCCTGCTGTGAATATGTATTACTTTCATTGGTTAATAAAAAACTAATTGGCTGGTACCTAGGCAAGAAGTATAGGTGGGACAGCCAAACTAAGAATGCTGGGATGAAGAAGAGTAGAGTCAGCAGAGAGAAGCAAAGTGAACATGCCATACTGAAAAAAGATACCAAGCCATGTGGCAAAGCATAGATAAGAAATATGGGTTAATTGAAAATGTAAGAGTTAGCTACTAACAAGCCTGAGCTATTGGCCAAGCATTTATTGTCACCTACAGACCCCCATTTTGAAAACTACTGAGAATCAAGGATCCCTCCATCGATTCCAAGATCCTTAGACACTCAAGCCCATAACAAAAAATTGGTTAGTATTTGCAAAGAACCAATATACATCCTCTTATCACTGCAAAGCATCTCTAGCTTAATTATAATGCCAAATACAATGAGAATGTATGGAAAGTAGTTATTACACTGGACTACTTAAGTAATAAGGACAAGAGGCTGGAGAGATGGCTCAGTGGTTAAGAGCACAGGCTGCTTCTCCAAAGGACCCAGGTTCAATTCCCAGCACCCACATGGAAGTTCACAACTGTCTGTAACTCCAGTTCCAGGGAATCTGACCTTCATATAGACATGCATGCAGGCAAAACCCCAATGTAAATTAAATAAATAAACAAACATTTAAAAAATTTAAAAAAATGATGACAAGAGAAGGTCAGAATATTTTACTATAAATTTTGGTAGGTTTTTGTTTTGTTTTGACTTTTTTTTTAATATTTAATCTACAGTTGATTGAATCAGTACACACATATATTTTGGGTGACTGTTTCACAGAGATCCATGCATTAAAAGTGGGAAGGGGTGAAATCTTTGAGAAGTGGGGCCTTATTGGAAGTCTCTAGGTGACTAGAGACATTGCTTGGATCCACTGTCTTCCCCTTGTTCCCTGGCTCTTGTGGTGAGTGGTGTCCTCTGTCATGTGTATCTGCCAGAAGCCCAAGGTTACAAAGCCACCCGACTGTGGTCTGCAGCCGTCCAGAACCATAAGCCAAAATAAACCCTTTCTCTTTATAAGTTAATTGCCTCAGATATTTTGTAATAGTGACATAAAACTGATAAGGACAGCGCAAGACCCACGGATTCAGAGGTGTGACAGTATTTTAATATGGAGACTTTTAATAAAATGGAAGGACCTGTCAGTAGAGAGGCAAAAAAAAGACAAAAAGATTAACTGATAGACAAAATTTCTGAGTTGAATCAGGGAGAAAGTATGATAAAGAAGGAAGGAGGAAAGAGAAACCTTGGGCAGCAGAAGGATTGTATCTTTCATTAAAGGTCATCGCTCTCACAGGATAGGAGGACAGGAGATGATAGATAGTAAAGCTGGTAGCATTGGTAGTTTAACCTGCAACAAATTATCTCCCTCCCAAAAATATCCAACAAACTTAGAAAAGTGTTGAAAACAGTAATAACTGAATACTGTTACCATATATCTAGCATTCATGGTGCTAATTAATTCTTATTGTAACTCAAGTGGCAGGTCTATCCTCCTACCATTTCACAGAGAAGGAACCTGAGCTTAGACAGTAGAGAAATAGTTTACCTAACGATGCACAGATCTTATGTGATAGTGACTTAAATAATCTAGATTTCAACCCTGGAGTTTACACTATGAGGTGTATACATTGCATTAATAAACTTAGGACGGAGTGTTAAGTTATTTGAAAGTTACTAGGGTTAATACCTTTGTTGTATCCTTTCTGGCCTGTCTGGCCTGTGGTCCAGACCCACTGAACCACAGTCCCACAGAAACTCACAGATGCTTATATATTAATTGTATGCTGATTGACCTAGGGCCTAGGCATATAACTTGCTAACTCTTTACTCTTAAATGAACCTATGATACTTATCTTGTTCAGCCATGTGTCTTGGTACATTTTCTCAGAGCAGCATAGTTGTCCTCTGCATCTGCTGGCTTCTCTGTGGCATCTCTGCTCTGTTCTTCCTGTTCCCAGAGTTTTTCCAGTCTGGTAGCCCCGCCCACACTTCCTGTCTGCCTTCAGCCAGTCAGCGTTTTTATTAAACTAGTAGGTAGGATAATTATTTACAATGTAAAATATCCCCTTTTCTCTTTTAAAACAGGAACCCCAAATCTAATATCCTCCCCCCCCCCATTATCTATAACAACTTATAACTAACACTGTAAATAAACACAAACATCGAGAATCCATTCTTTAGGAATGTGGGCACAGTTCTCTAGGCTGCTTACTGCTGAACATGGGACAGGGGTGTGAAGGGCTGGCAATCCCATGAGGATCCAAAGAAAACTTTATGGACAAGTCTTTAATGAAGTAGTCTGTAAGGCTGGGTCATCTCAGTCAGTCTCCTTAAAGTAGTTTTGGATGCAGAGCTCCAACTGCAACAGAGATGCTCTGAAATGCTGGATCATCTCAGCCACCCATTTCCATTGGAGACTTTTCAGGGGGTCTTCTTCTATCAGACTTTATTTTCTTTAACCAGGAATAAATCTGCATCCTCTCATTTTTTTGTGGAAATAAAAGAAAACCTCTTCTCCAAAGTTGTGGGGATATTTTCAAATATAATAAAAACATTTGGAGATATCAGAGGGATCTACTCACAGTCAGTCTAGGAGGATCAGAGAGTGGTAACTCACACCTTTAATTCCAGCACAGGGACTATCCCATCAAATCTGAGTTTGAGGTCATCTTAGTTTACAGAGGGAGTTCCAGGTTCCCAGGCAGGCAGTGGTGGTGCCACGCCTTTAATCTTAACCTGTATGTGAAACAGCTGAGTGAAGAGAGTATATAAGGCAGGGATAGAAAGACAGAGCAGGCAGAAGAAGCCAGGAGGAGTGAGGCTGAGGAAGCTGGAAGACAGCTGGGTGAGATCTGACTGTGGTGTTTCCTCTCTGATATCTCAGCCTTTCCCTGACATCTGGTTCTGAGTTTCCTTTATTCGTGCAATGCAAAGTAGCATATCTTTTGATTTCAATTTTAAAGTCAACTCTTTCACAAAATATATAGATTGAATTAACCCAACAGCATTTATAATTAAATGTTTTTTTTTTTTTTGTTTTTTTTTTTTTTTTTTGTTTGTTTGTTTTTTTTTTTTTTTTTTTTAGCAGCTTTTACTACTTACTTCATTTTCAGTCAAAAGCCTTAAAGACAAGACCGTAGCATACAGTATCCAGACACTCTTTGTATTTTCCATTTTAACGTTTATTTATTTATTTTTTTACTCTATTTCTTTTAAGGACTTTATCTTTTTTTTTCTTTTCTCTCTCAAGCCTACCTCTATTTTTTTTAACACACTCTAAACCATTTAGCATTTTTTTTTTAAAAAAAAAAACTCTATTTTTCTTTACTGTATATCTCTCATTTCTTTTCTTTTTCTGTTTCTGACCACACCTTTGCTTGGCAAGACTGGCTGACTCCACCCAGCTCCTAATCTGGCTTCATTGATTTTAGCTTTTTAGCCAAGATACTGGTAGGACTCACAATTGCCACTCTGGGGAATTTTAGTCCATATAATCACTAAGTAAAGCATTGCCATCTGCTGCTCATTAAGTCAATTTAAGTATTTGACAGCAGGGCCTCTTAGAAGACTCACTAGTGTTATGCCTCTAAGGCTGAATCAGGAAGCTTCTCTTAAAAAAGCCGTGCCTCTTGCCTCCAGCAAACAGCTGATCCAAGAGACCACCACCACTAAGAAGCCATCTTTGACTCTGCTCCTTCCCCCCCCCCTTATTAACAGAAACCTTAACTACACCATATACAGTTCCTTGCTTACACTGAGGCTCAGGAACTGCCCTCATTCACCTTAAATTGCATGTAGCAAACATGACATTTTGTAATTTAATCCCATATACAAAAGGGGATATGTGGTGATATGTTATATATTTAATATACATATACCATTGTAAACCAATCTGGAATATCAGAGGAGAGATTCACCCACAGTCAATCCAGGAAGATCAGAGAGTGGTAACTCACACCTTTAATCCCAGCACCAAAGACCTGGAGTGGTGACCTATGCCTTTAATCCCAGCAGATCAGGGTTTGAGGCCAGCTTGGTTTACAGAGGAAGTTCCAGGCTTCCAGACAGGCAGTGGTGGTGCCAGGCCTTTAATCCCCATAACCCCTGAGACAGAGATTTTTCTGTGCTTCTGTGAGCTCAAGGCTAACTATCAAATAGTAGTAGCCCACGCCTTTAATCTTAACCTGGGTGTGAAACAATTGGGCAGAGGAGGTATTTAAGGCAGGCATAGAAAGACAGATGAGGCAGTAGAAGCCAGAGGAGTGAAGCAGAGGAAGCTGGAAGACAGCTGTGTGAGATTTGACTGTGGTGTTTCCCCTCTGATATCTCAGCCTCCACCCCCCATATCTGGCTCTGAGTTTCCTTTATTACAACCAGAATTCATGCAACATACCTTTGTCTTTTCTGTTGCTATGGAAGAATGTCTGGAACTAGAGAATATATGGTCTGGAAGCTGAGAAATCCGAGAGTATGGCAAAGGCATCCCCTTGGCGTCTGGTGAAGCCCTGTTACAGAGAAGGAGATGGAGATGGCACTTTATAATAAAGCCACTCCCCCTGGACCTAAGCCATCCCCACAGAACAGGCTTAATCAATGGTTGAGGGTTCCACCTTCCCTGCCTCAGCAGCATGCTTTAGGGGAGATGTTCATACAGGAGCAATCTCTCTTCTATGTAACACTGAAACTTTACCTCACTTCAGCAAGTCCCTTTCTGTAACCTCTGCTTCCATACTGATGGGTTCCTAACTCATTATGGTCTTCCCTGAAAACCATTTAGGACTTTCTGTTGCAACATCACCCCAAACCAGACTCACTGAAGCTGATTCAATAAGAAAAGAGAGAAAAGTGTTTAGCCTAACATCATCAGCTGCTTCAGGAGAGCTGCCCCCATGCTTAGCAGGATACAAGCCCAGATTATCCAGGGTTCTAGGTGACATTTAGCTTCAGCTCTGCCCTGTTCCCTTTATCCCCAAGCTGTCTGGTAACAGGTGACTCTCTCATGTGTCATACAACGGCTCCAAACAGTTTTCCTTCCTCACTTTCCATCTAGCTAGATAGAAGGAGCCTCCCCCTGCCATACACATAGAAATATTGGGCTTCAGGGTTCCTGGATAGACGGAGACCTGACCCACTGCCAATCATCTCTGGAGTGGAATTGAATCAGGCCACTTCACACAGGATGGGTCAGGCCTTTCTTTAGTACAAACTAGGAGCGTGAGGGGAAACAACAGAAGTCTCAATGTTTTTCTGCCCCCTCCCCCCCATTAATCAACTTCCCATGGATCTTATCAGTGGCTTATGCTGGAATTGCTGACCTTTGGATAGAGGGAGGAGAACTTGACAGTGCAGAACTCTACCAGGGCATGTTTGCGTCTTCCTATATGTATTCTTGACATTTCCTTGTTTAAACATTCTCATTGATGCCCCATTACCTATAGACGAGTGAGCCACAGTATTTTTAGTGTTTTACTACTCAGGTATCTTATGCTGTTTGAAATTACTGCAATACTGGGCTGGGAGGTGGCTCAGAGAGTAAGAGAACTCTCACTGCAATCATAAGGACCTGTATTTGCATCTTAAAGCACCCATGCAAAAGGACAAGCATGGCTTGCATGATTGTGTGGCCCCAGCACTAAAGAGCAGGTACAGGCAGATCCCAAGAATTCCCTGGCCATCCAGTCTAACTAAAAGGGTGGGCTTTAGTGAGGGACCTTGTGGAGAGTGACACCTGATGGCCTGCTCTGGACTTTGCATGCAAGTGTGCAGATATGCACACTGGCATATTATTGTACATGCACCCCCTGACACACACACATGGAGGGGGGGTTAGGAGGGAAGGAACTGGAATACTGCTAATTTTGTAGGTATGGTTCTGTTATTCTGTAGTTTTGAAAAATCTAGAATTTGAATCGTCTGTGTCTTGAGACATACAAGGAGTATATTTCATTAAATTTGGAATCAAGAGACTGGATGGATCACTGAGAGTCCAGAGCTTGAAAACCACTCCAGGCAGCATAGTGAGATTCTGTATTTGAAAACCAAACAAAGCCAAAATGTCTATGACTTAGCACTCAGAATTACACGGGCATGTTTAGAAAACATCTTTGAGCAAAGGTGATAGCTCAGGGGTGGCGTTCTTGCCTATTACAAGTGAGTCCTGGCTCTAGTCTCTAATATCATGAAAAATAAAAAAAAATAAATAAAACAAACGCCATTTGTACTTCCATCAAACAGCCAATGAAGCAAAGCCATGTAAGGAAAATTCTTACCAAAAAAACAACAAACACACACACACACACACACACACACACACACAAAAACAAAAAAACAAAAAACAAAACAAAACAAAACAAAAAACCAAAAAACCCCAAAAAACAAAAAAAACCCCAAAAAACAAAAAAAAGAAACCCCACTTTTCCAATAGTTAGACTTTGAACACAACATTCTTTTTTGTTATTGATATGCTTGTTACAGTTTTTGTGTTTTGTTAGTTTTGTTGTTTTTAAGACAGGTCTTTCTATGGCTGCCCTAGACCTGGTTCTGTAGACCTGGCTGGCTTCGAACTCAAAGACTTGCCTGCCTCTGCCTCCTGAGCGGAGTGCTAGGCGTAAAGGTGGTGTGCCAGCCTTGTTGTGGTGTTTGCCTTAGAATTTTCATTTATATAAGATGGAAGAAAATGAGGGCAATCAGACGTGGTTTATTTGAGACAAAGAAAAATACGGTTTGTTCCTATCTAGACCGTTAGGTACTGTAACAAAGTTGCTAAGACGGCTTAAGTTAAAAATAGTTTAAACCCATTTCTGATAGTTCTAGAACCTGGGAAGTTGGACATCCAGTCACCAGCAGACTTCATGGATGGTTCATTCCTGTGTTTTCACTTGGTAGAAGGATGTAAAGTGTGGGGGAATAAAGCCAGCTCAGACTCATCCCCTTGGTCCTTTTACAAATGGCACAATTGTCTCCAGGAAAATTCATGTCCTAATCACCCCCATAAAGGCCTGTTCTTAACACTTACCTTGTGGATTAAAATCCAGCATGAAATTTAGATGGACATGATTATCAGTCATCAGCACAAACATTGTCTCCAGGAAGAAACAAAACACTGCTCTTTCCCATCTCCTCAAAGTTAGCGACCCAGAGACAGGGGGATTTGAAGACAATAGGTGTTCTAGACGGTTCTGTGTAACAATATTTGAAATTCTGGAATAAATAGTGAACAGAAATTTATCATGGTTCCAGAGGCTGAGAAATCCAAGAAGTAGCATGCTGTAAGAGCCTTCTTGCCACAACACTGTGTAAATGTGTACATGTTTGCACGTGTGTGAGGGGTGGGAGAGAGAACAAGTAGGGCCAAACCAGTCTTTCATGAGTCTGCCCCACAATCCATTTCTTTCCTTTTAAAGATTCTACCTATTAGCAGTGTTGACTGGAGACTAATTTTTTGTTTTAAAAAAAAATTATTTAGTTTTATTTTTATATGTTTAGGCATTTTGCCTGAATGAATGTCTGTACCACATGCATGCCTGGTGCCCACAGGCCAAAAGAAGGTGACAGATTATCTGAGATTGGAGTTACAGATGACTGTAAGCTGCCGTGTGGTGCTGGGAAAAGAACCTGGATCTTCCAGAACTGCCAGTGCTCTTAACCACTGAGCCAACTTTCTAGCCCTCAGGGTTAAATTTTTGACACATAAATTTTGGGCGACACATCAAATCAAAGCAATATACCAGAGAAAAATATTTGGACCCCAGAGTCTCAGAAAGAAGTGTTCAGTAGTGCAGAGATCTTCACAACTTGAGGCTGGACCTGGCCAATGCATGGGTTAATGTGGTTCTGAAGATGAGCCATGGAGCTCACCCCTGTGCTGGACATCGAGAACCTGGGGGTAGTCTGTGCCAGCCTTAGCCTGGAGACTGAGTCTGTGGAGGATGGTCTGGTGTTGGAGTGGGCTTCAACTTTGGAGCCTGTGGGGCCAAAGTCAACCAGGTGTTTGGAGGCTCAGGATGTGGGTACTGTCCTGAAGTCTGGGTCTGTGGTAACCAGACCAGCATTGGATTTACTGGGACAGGTCCAGTGTCCCCATGCATGTAATTATCCCTTGTAGTACAAGGTTTCTGGCCAGGACTTTCGGGCCTAGCATCAAAGTTTAGGCCCACAGACTCACAGACACACAGAGACACGCAGATGCTTATAATAGGCATATAACTTGGTAACATATAACTAAGGCCCAGGCATATAACTTGCTAACCCTTTACTCTAAACCATGACTCTTATCCTGTTCAGCCATGCGGCTCGGTACCTTTTCTCAGAGCAGCATAGTTGTTCTCTGTTTCTTCTGGCTTCTCTCTGGCATTCTGCTCTGTTCTGCCTGTTCCTAGAGTCTTCTTAGTCTGGTAGCCCTGCCCACACTTCCTGTCTGCCTTTGGCCAATCAGCGCTTTTTATTAAACTCATAGGCGGGGATAGTTTTTTACAATGGAATAACATAATCCCCCTACAGTCCCTGCTGACCTCCTTACCTTTCCTAATGGGAGAAATGTCTCTTCAATCATGCTCTCTGGGGGTGCAGAGGAAGGTGGGTATAAACCTGTCATTCTTGTCCACCCCTGTGTTTCTTGGCTCTGAGATACACTTATGTGTGATCAGTCACTTGGTTCCCTGGTTCTTGTAGAGGCGTTTTCCCGTGTAGGCAGTTCAAATTGGTATTTCTGTGAGGAAATGAGCCTTGGAAAACTGTCTTCTTGCTGATGAAGACACATTAATACTACTCAAACACAAACTTCCATAAACATAAAGAAATGTGTGTGTGTATCAGTGTTTAATATAAAAATAAAATATCACCCAACCTTGATACTGCATGAGGAAATCGGACCAAACTCAACTGGATATGCCAGACTGAACTGACCCACCTTGGGATTTCTTGCCCTTCTTGAGGAATGGATGGGGGGATGGGGTGGAGGAGGCTGAGGGAGGACTGGGAGGGACTGGGAGAAGGGAAATGGGGGCAGTGAGAGATGTAGAAAAAAAGAGAAATTTAGGACTTAACAATGATATTAGCAAGTTGAACCTTGAGTGGTCAAAGTACATGTAGATAGAAAGTTAACTATTGCAGGAGGGTGTGTATCAAAACACCCTGCCCTTGATTTAGTAATAAACAACATCTGGGAATTAGTCTTTGTGTATTTACTGCAGGGGCAGTTTAGTCTGTTGAATTTGTTCTGAAGTCTAAAATTAATTGTTGTTGAGACTGAAAATACTGTTACTTTCCTGTGTCAGTAAAGAAGAATATTCAGGTATTACTTCTATTCTTGGGAATTATATAGCTTAAACAAAAGTCGGATTTCCTGACTATCACAACTATAAGCCTCCCAAAGATGTAAAACACAGCCAATGGGCCATGGAAGGAATCCCAGAGCTGTTCTTAATAGGGAGACAGCAGTGGCACCTGAGAAAGTTACATACAGAAACACCTGGTCATTAACAGTCAGTGACCCCATGGCTTTTCCAGCTGGGGCTCCTCATCAGAGAATCATGGCTGGTGGGTCAACTTGTCAAACACTAGTTGTCACCTGCTGTATACTCTATTCCCATGGCCCTTGGTGAAGTAAATTACATACACTGTTAGTATAAACATTAAAAATAAAACCTTCAAAATACTAGCTACAATAATTTTTTAATTATATGCAATACAAAACATGAACATCTGCACATCAAAATAAGAATGGATGTTATGAGATTAAGCTTTATTATTTTTATGACTGATACAATTGTCATCTTAAAATATCCTATTTCATGCAAGTGTTATGGTAACTCTAAAGAAAAAGGCTATAGTGAACACACAAGAGATGGACAGTAAGGAATCAAAGCATACACTAGAGGAAAAGCATTGTCATTATAGAGAGTAGCAACAGAGGGAAAGAAAAAGGATTTACAAAATAACCTGAAAGCAATTAACAAAGTGGCAAAAGGAAGTCCTTACCTAGTAGTAATTTATTTTTGAAGGTAAGTGGATTAAATATCCAACCAGAAGACGTGGAGTGACTGAATGGATACGAATGCAAAGCTCAACAGTATGCTGCCTTCCAGAAACTCACAGTCTGCAAATGAAAGGATCTCAAGCAAATAGAAACTAAAAGATATGCTCGGTCTGTGGTGCACTTGCGATATCCCGTGTTCCCTTAATGCAACAGTGTTTGACTATCTTTTTGCTGACTTTGTGTGTCCCGTGTCATCCCCCCACCCCCTTGCAAGCTGCTGCATTTCTTAATAAACTTGCTTGGCATTAGCTGTCAGCTTATGCAAGACTTCCTGGTTCCAACTTTCCTATTTTCTTTATTGTCTCATTGCCTTACCCTTCTCCTGCTAGTCTAGATCTAAGAGATCTGGGTGAATGAATGGATGGACAGACGAACAGACAGACAGATAAACAGCATCCGTCTTCAGTACCCTCTTTCAATAATAGACAAAAAAAACCCCACACAAATAGTCAGTAAAGAAACATTGATTTGAACTACACTTTAAGCCAAATAGAACATTCTGTCTTCAACAGAGATGATAAATTCTCCAGTGTACATGGAACATTCTCTGGGTTAGGCCATAAAACAGGTCTTTAAACATTTAGGAGGGTTAAAATCATATCTCTTCTGACTATGGTGGTGTGAAACTAGAAATCAGTAATTGAGGCAGTTTCAGAAGATTCACAAATCTGCGGAAATAAAACAACATGCTCCTAACCACCAGCAGGTCAGAAAAGCAAACGTGGGAAGCCATGAACACGTTTCGTCACAACTTACACAATGTGGTAAAGAAGCACAATGACAAATGTCCACCTCACAACAGATGGCAGCTGAACTACCTGAAGGGATAATTTAAGGAACTGGGAAAAGAGAAACTAAGCCCAAAATTAGCAGAAAGAAGGAAATAACATTCAGTACGAAGTAAAAACAGGCCCCAGAAATGGCCAATAGGACAGAGTTGGCTCCATGGCTCCATGGATCCTTCTGTCTCCTTTTCAGTGCTGGGGTTCTAGACAGGAGCAGCTATGTTCAGCATTTTCTCTAACCATTAGAGATTTGAACTCAAGACCTCACACTTTCAAAGCCAGTGGGGTTTTTTTTAACTCTAGTGAAGCATCTCTCTAGCTTAAATAGATATTTCTCGAAAGAAGACATACTAGCCTCTAATAAGTATATAGTTTTTAAAAACCAACTTCAGAATCCCTAATTATCAGGGAAGCACAAAATAAACCTGCAAGAAGAGGTCATTTTGTGAGAATGGCTACCACCCCAAAGACCAGTGAGCGATACCAAGTGCTGACCAGGAGGAGATAAAGGAATTCTTATGTGTTGTTAGTAGGGATGTAAATGGCTATTTATAGAAAACAGTATTGAAGGTCTTGAAAAATTTGCAAATGGACCCATGGTGGCCACTGAGGTCCAATTCTTCTCATTCACACACTTTATTCCACCTCTTGGGCACCCATACCTGACAGACCCAATATGGCTGAGATCAAGAAATACGGTAAGTAGAAATTAAAGAGGCAGAAAGGCAAGAGAAAAATCTGCCTAAGAAAGAAACAGTTGCCCAGGAGAAGCAAGTCAGTATGCATGCTACACCCCACAAGCATCATGAATGTCAGTATATGTTGGGAGCCGCTGGCCCCAGCCCCTCAAGATGGCGCCGATATCTGGTGCTGGCCAACCCGCCTGAGTCAGTAAACAAGGCACGGCGCATGCCTTTGGTAGTTTTCCGAGACTGGTCTCTCCGCCTCTCCCGTGGCATCATGTGGGGTGATGAGCTGCAGCCTATAGAGAGGTGACACGTCCAAGGCGGAGGTCTTTGGTCTATATAAGGGTTGGGCTTTTCCTACCTCGGGGTTTCCATTTCCGTAAGCTGATGCTCTCCCTCAAGACGCATTAAAGCTTTGCTGCAGAAGGATCCTACTAGTGTCGTGCCTTTTCTTGCAGGCGAGAAGGTGGCGCGGGACAAGTATACACAGTACACCCCACAAGCATCGCCTTTTTATTTATATCATTTAGCTGTTTAACCTTGTAAGATGGAAAGAGCTGGGTCCATATATATAAATGACTGTGCTGTCCTTTCACACGAGGGAATCAGCAGTGCTGCTCAGGAAGGTCATGCTGGCCTCTCCTACCCACCCATAGCTCAGGCTGGAGCAAAGAAGTAACTGAGGGAAAAAAAAAACTGGCGGGAGGGGTGAGGTCTTAAGTAAAACTCAAGATAGTCAAAATGTCCTGTAGGCAGTTTAGCCCCTGCTTTGTTCAAATGATTTTAATTACTGGGATGCACATTTTAAATATCAAAAGAAAAAGCTTTAAACCCAGAAAAAAAATGCAAATACAACTCCCATGTGATTTAGTCACCTCATTGTTGGGCTCAACATCCAAAGGGAAGCAGACCAGTATGTCAGGGAGCTATCCAAAATCCCATGTTGTGGTAGCATAATGTTCAAGATAAAAGAAAGACCCATATGTATCGTTGGATATGTAAATGAAGAATATGTGTGTATGCATAATAGAGTAATGTTCAGTCTTAGAAAAATAAAGCTACATTGTTACCAGTGACAACATGGACGGTACTAGAGATACGAAGTCAAGAAAAATTAGCCTGGCATACAAAGCCAAATACTGCACAATATCATGGTTATGTTGTCTTAAAAAAAAAAAATGGACTCATAGAAAGTAAAATCTTGGGAAGCTGGGGTGTGCGGACCCGAGCCTCCAGCTGCAGAGGAGGAAGAAGATTGAGAAATCTGCTGCACGCAATGTTACTCTAGTGACGACAATACACATGTGAAAACTGACCGTGGACTTTCCAATGCCCTTGTCATGAATGTAAATGTGGACTCCTGGGTATCAAGGAGCCCACTGATCCCTGGCAGTGTGTGTAACTTGTGCCGTCTCTGCTTCTGAGTACGTTTTCTTTACCACTTCTCAGAGATCACTAGTGTAGTGAAGCACCTGCTAATAACTTGACTTAGCTATTTTGCTTATGTAAACACATACCAAAGCATTGCTATACACCAAATATACATAATTTTATTTGTAATTAAAGTGTCAAGTACTTAGCACTAATGATCTCAAATATTTAAAATAATATTTTGTAAAAACCCACACCAAGATATAGTAGAATTGTAATCCAGAATTTAAAACACTTCAGTTGGACACCGGAACCTTGCCAACTACCTCCTGCCTGCATCTTCAGGACCCTCCTCCTATTTCCAGCCAGGAGTAAGACACACTAGTCTGTGTAGACTTTCCCAAATAGAGCATGGATCTGGCTCCTCTTGTAACGTCATAGCCACATTAAACAAGCCACAACAAGGACAAAGGAATCTTAAAGCAAATTTATTTTTATTAACTGGTTAAGTCTCTACCAATGTAGTCTTCCCCCCAAAATATGAACTGGAGTTATAGATGGTTGTCAGTCACCAGGTGGGTGCTGGGAATAGAACCTGCATCCTCTGGAAGAGCAGCCAGTGTTCTTCACCACCCAGGACAACTTTTAAGAGTTGATCTCTCCATATATATCTCAGAAGTACTCTGGTTGGATTGCCAAGCTTGGCCATGGGAACCTTTACCTACTGGGCCATCCCAGGCACAGAACTTCTGCCTTTACAGTCACAAAATAAAGTGGCAATTGGGAATTGAAAATGTCAGGCCTAGACAAGAATTCTAAATCCATCTTGAAGTTCCCCTCCCCGCCCCCCCAACTTGCTTTGGCCATGGCTTCAAGTCCGGAATTTGAAAGTAGGAAGTTGAAGGGCTTTGTCATCCCCCCCTCCTGCCCACAGGAGTTAGAAGCAGCTCCAGAAGGATTGGAAAGCCTTTGGGTTGTTAGAGCTGTGTGGTAATCAAGCTTGCTTGCCTTTGGTGTTCAGGGATTCCTCTTCAGGGACTTCATGCTCGCTCTGAGACCTTTCTGTTCCCTCCCAAGGCAATGCTGCTCTTCTGTTGGCTCTGGAATATGCCTCAGCTGACATGTCCTTACACTTACATCTTGCTACCTGAACAGATTTTCTTTTCCTGTCAGCAGCCTAAGGTGGTAATTTTTCAAACTATTAACTGTGGATGTTATAGCTGTACATTCTAAACATGTAAGTACTGTAACTATCATGTGAAAATATTCCTTAGAGCTAGAGACTATGCCTGTTTCACTTTTACATAACTGAAACCTTATGTTCAGAATATACAGAGCACTTGTTATATTTAATATATATTGCTTAATGTTATCATGGGTTTTGAAGGCTTGAAAAATGGATAATAACATTGCTAATATCTACCAAATATGCAGTGAGTAAATTTCATGTGTCCAGTTGAGGATATAAGCACAGATCATCCTGCCCTCATAAGAGCTCATAATCATCACAGGAGACTATTACATTATAAAAACGCACACAAATCCAAAGTAAAGTGGAATCTAAAGCCTGTATATAGAAGGGAAGGCTAATTCCAACCAAGAGACTGGAGGTCTTCACAAAATTGAATCTGTCTAAATAGGTTTTTTATTAATCTATATACTCTAAAAGATCAATCATTTCATGCAAATAATTCAGTAATATTTTTGTATATTAGTGAACAATTTCTCAGTGTCCACTGTCCAATTCCATAACATAGTCTTTATCCCCCAAAGAAATCCAGACTCATGTATAGTCACTTCTTGTTCTTTGCTCCTCCCTGAAGCCCTTGTCAAGTACTACCTGCCTTCTGAGTTTATTTCAAGCAAATAAAATCATATGACATGTGGCCTTTTGAATCTGGCTTCCTCCATCTATAAATAGAAAATGTGAATCTGGCACCACATCTATAAGGAATACCAATGTATCATGAATTACCCATGTAGTGGGAATTAAAAGTTCATTTGAATCGCTAAATAGCACTCCATTTTAAGGATATTGCCTTGGCTAGCTTTCTATTACTGTTATAAAACACCGTGACCAAAAGTTACTTAGGGAGGAAAGGGTTTATTTTAGCTTAGAGTTTCTGCGTTACACCCCATTATAGAAGGAAGGAATTCAAGTAGAGGAGCAACCTGAAGGCAAGAACTGAAACAGAAGCCATAGATGGATGCTGCTGATTGGCTTGCTGCTCATGACTTGTTGGGCTTGCTTCCTTATAGCACCCAGGACCACCTAGAGTGAGCTGGGCCCTCCTCCATCAATCATCAATCAAGAAAATATATCCTCCCCCACCAAATGGTAAAGGTTAAAACAAAAGCTAGGCAGTGGTGGTTCACACCTTTAATTCTAGCACTCAGGAGGCAAAGGCAGGCGGATCTCTGTGAGTTTGAGGCCAGTCTAGTTTACAGAGTGAGTTTAAGTTCAAAAAAGGAAAAACAAAATGAAAGGAAGGAGGGAAAGAGGGAAGGAGGGGGAAGGAAGGAAGGAGAGAGGGAAGGAAGGAAAGAAGGAAGGAAGGAGAGAGGGAAGGAAGGAAAGAAGGAAGGAAGGAAGGAAGGAAGGAAGGAAGGAAGTGTTCCAGGCTTGCTATAGGCCAATCTGGTGATAACATCTTCTCAACTGAGATTTGTTTACTCTTCTAAAATGACTAGCTTGAGACAAGTTGACAGAAAACTAGCCAGCACATATATAAATTGTATTATACATTTATTGATTGATAGACATTTAATTTGCTTCCACATTTATAAACTTTTGTGTAAGTGTATTTACATTTTCTCGAGTCTATACCTGGTAAAATTACTAAGTCTTATACTAAATCGTTTTTGAAGAATTCATAATTTGATTGTAGGGGGATTATGTTACATTGTAAATAATTGTCCCACCTACTAGTTTAATAAAAACACTGATTGGCTGAAGGCAGACAGGAAGTGTGGGCAGGGCTACCAGACTAAGAAAACTCTGGGAACAGGAAGTACAGAGTAGAGATGCCACAGAGACGCCGGAGATGCCACAGACGCAGAGGACAACTATGCTGCTCTGAGAAAAGGTACTGAGCCTCATGGCTGAACAGAATTAGAATCATAGGTTAGATTAAGAGTAAAGAGCTAGCAAGTTATATGCTGGGCCCCAGGTCAATCAGTATACAATTAATACAAGTGTCTATGTGTTTCAGTGGAACTATGGGCCTGTGGGTCTGCAGGACCAGGCCATGAGGCTAGGCTGCAAAGTCTGGGCCAGAAGCCTTATACAATATTTGATAGTAACTAAATATTCGAGATCATTATTTCATCTTGACTCTCAGAAGTTCTGTCCAAGCTGCCCTTCTCACCTTCAGAATTAACCTTTGGTGTTGTCTCAGTACCTTGTGACTTTAAACCCCGAAGCTCCCATCCTCTTTGGTAGGAATTAGAGATACTTCCTTAATTAAATGCTCATCGCCATCCTTGGCTCATTTGAGGTAAGCATCATGGCTTTAAGAACCAGCCATGTTTCTCATCAACACATAGCCACTGCTCTGTGGACAAGCCCAGAGCTTGAGGCATAATAAACCAGTGGGATATTGGCTTGGGAACAGTTAGATTATCATGTCTGTTTTCGACATCTCTTAAGTCATTTGGAAATAAATTCACCTCCTCCAGCTACTCAGCTTAATTGATTAATTGTTGCTCAAATAATCACAAGCATTGTATCCTGACGATTTTTGATCTAAGAGTATACTGTTTGCCCCAGAGGAAGATTTTCTTCCATGAGGAGGAAGGCTATGGAGCAGGCAGCATTGGTAACTCCAATGGGAAAGAATCATACACCACACCTTTGCACAGGCTAATTTATCTAGAGAACTGATGTAGAAGGTAATATCCTGAGACGGGATACTTCATGTTGCCTTCTCTCCTGAACAGAATGGTTCAGCTCCGTTCAAAGGTAGTCCTCATTTCAATACCCAAGGCAAATGCCACCTTCATCCAAAATGATCTCCTTGGTTCCCCAGACAGTCAGGGTCACTTGGCTTTACTGCGGTGGAGTAGCAGATACAGGGTTCAGTGACATTCACAATGCCATCACTGGCAGTCTCTAGAAAATTGTCATCATCGCCAACTGAAATTCCACAGCTTGCAAATAATAATTCTCCATGCCTCTTCCTCCAGCAGGTCCCGGGAAGACCTGTCTCCATAAGTTCGATTCTTCTTGGGACTTCATAAAATGTTAATAATATTTGTTCTTTAATGTCTGCCTTATTTAGCACAATGTCCTAAAGCACACCCCCCATCCTATCAGGCAGTAGAATTTTTCTTTCTTTAAAATCCAAGTGACGTTTTGTCATATGGGTTATCACACCATGTTTTATCCACCTATCCATAGGCGGTCATTTGGGTTATTTCACCCCTTGCTATTGTGAACAACACCTCTGTGGGTTATCTACTCAGTCCTGGCTTTCAGTGACTTGGGGTTGTGTCCATGCACAGGGTTAGTGAATTAGGTGGTAATTCTGTGCTTCACCTTTTGAAGGGTCACTGTAGCATTTCCCATGGTGACTGAATCATTTTACATCCCAACCTTGATGCAGAGGACTCGTTATTCTACATCTCTATTTGTTTTTGTTTCCTAGTACCCATTTTCGTGCCATCTCATAGATTTTATTCTTAATTTTCCTTATGATTAACATCTTTTTCCTTTTTTGTGGGCTTTTGGTGTGGGCTGTATTTCTTCTTTGTTTTGAGATTGGGTTTCATTAGGCAGCCAAGGCTTGATCCTTCCGCATGAGCCTCCCAAGTGCTGGAATTCCAAGTGTCCTTGTCCACACCCATGTTGTATTTCTTCCTTGGAGAATGGTATGTGTGAATCCTTTGCCCATTTTAAAACTGGATTGTATGCTGTTTGTGCTGTTGAGTTTTGAGCGTTCCTTACATATGTCAAACATCGATCAATTCTTTTTTTTTTTTTTTTGAAATGAATGATTTTCAAAGACATATGCCATCCTGAGCATTCCATTTCACTACATTGAATAGTGTCCTTTGATTTAAAAAATATTTTTAATCTGTATAAAGTCCGCATTCTACTTTTCCTTTTTTGTATGCCTTTTTGGAGTTATATTTAGGAACCACTTTTGAAATGCAAGGGGCATATTTGGGCAGATAGTGCTTGTTATCCATGGCCCATATGTGTATTGGCCATTTTCCCTCATCACCTAGTTGAGGTTTTTGATACAGAAAAGATAGAGGGGTTTTACCTGACCGAGTCTGGAGGAGGCTGTTACAAGGAGTAAATGAATTTTTTTTTTTAAAAAAAAAACAAACAAAAACCAGTATTTGAGCTATGTTCACCTCACAGGGAAACCGAAGAGTTGCTTGTGGGGAACAAATGATGTACAAGGAAAAGCCGCACAATGTTACTGACGTCACGATTTCAGTTACTGTGGAACTATCTCCGGGCGATTTCAGCAGAGAAGGCTGTATGGTGCTTTTTTAGAAAATATTTCTGTCTTCTCCCTGGTTCAGTACTATGGCTCAGGAGAGCATGCAGTGACATATGCAAATGTATTATAAAAGCTACATAAAGTTGCTATTATTTATATCTGTGTTCAATTAACACACATAAAAATTGAGCATAAGAACTGGACCTGAGGAGAGAAGTGGCAGGTATAGAGACTCACCACAACTCCTCCTTGCCAAGGAGAATACAGCACAGAACACAGTCCCAGCAAGGTCAGTCCCTTGCGTGAAGCCCACATTTTTGAGATCCCGAGAGGTCAGGCCACTGTACCCAACGTCGGGCATTCTGGTCTGCAGTGCCTCCAAATTTGCCCTTAGAGAGCTGCACACATCTTTCCTCTCCGCACCAGCTGAAGCCTTCCTCTCTAACTCTTAGTGATGAAGGCATCTGTTTGCCATTTTTCTTGGAATTTGCTGGCTTGAGGACCCCCCTCTGAAACCCGGTGTCTCTGACATCCACTAGAGGGCGCTTGTTCCCAATCTGCACTAAATCCGGTTCCTGGGGGTGGAGGGTGGGGGACGGCCCACAGCTAGATTCTCACACTCAAGCAAAACAGAACTCAGCGCTAAAACTCTTCCAGAGCTTGGTTAGTTTGTTGCAGAAAAAAAAACCCAAACTGGCCAATAACATGTTTCTTCTGACAAGTGGGAGAGGAGGTAAGGCTTAGGAGGACCCCGTCCCTCTGGTCTCTCCCTGCAGCTCTTTCTCTCTCTGCCTCTCCTGATGGGTCCTTCAAGCAGCTGACCTTCCAGAAGATGAGGGCAGAGGGTGGAACCAGCCTCCCTGAGCAGGGGCTGTGCGCTGTGACTTGAAGCCCACGGAGGGCTTGTGAGAAGTGCCCCTTAGAACACACAGGAGAAACGAGCACAAAGTCGGGATGCAAAGATTTATGAGGAGAAGGACTCGTGTAAATGAAGGAAGTTAGAAACGAAGCAAACGGAATATTTGGAAGACCAACAACTGCACACTGCACAGCAAATCTCCTCGACTCTGGCTGGAGAGGTCTCCTTAGCAATTTATGTGGCTGATCTTCCTCTGCAAAGAGATTGGGGGTGCTTTGCAAATGGTTTCTCTTTGTCCCCCCAGCCCCCATCCCGCGTTGTTGAGAGGATGCTCCTGGTGGAGCCACGCGCTCCAGGAGCCGTGGTTGGCTTGAGGTGCCTGGCAGGCAAATGCAATTCTGAAAGCAGTGGGACATATGGGGAGATCTGAGGTCCTTCAAGCTCTCCGGAGGGTGGGACCACGGCGGGAGGTCCGAGGATGAGTGGATCTGAAAGGGAGGCAACCCTGACTCTGTACTGGGTCCATTTGGGTAAATGATGGGGCAGAATCCTCCTCCACTGCGGTGTCCCATTGCACTCCACTGCACACCAGTACCACAACTTGGTGCATTCTGCAAAGCACCCAGCTTGAGGTGTTTTCTCTGGCTCCACCCCTTCCTTAGAGTCTATATTTACCGCTACCAGAAATTTCTTAAAAGACTGATTCTACTAGAAGGAGAAAAAAAAAAAAAAGTCATATTGGTCCTGTATGTGTGCGTTTGCCTGGTCTATCTGATGTTTTGGGTTATTTAATTAGTGTTTTAAGATGGCATACAATGTAATAGGTTTCGTAATGGTATTTCCATACCTGCCATTATTCACTGTTCTTAACCGTCTCTCTTCCTCACGTTCCTCTTCATCCCCCTTGCTGGTCTTATTCCTTCCCCCAAATAGTCCTTAATGCTTTCTTGTCACATGTATTCCATGAATACTTTACCTTCTCTGCCCACCCCCTTAACAGCTCCCCCCCTCCAAAAATAAACCACATATATTTAAGAGAAACGGTGGTATTTGTCTTTCTGAATCTGGCTTGTGTCACTTAACATGGTCTCCCCTATACTATCCATTTTTATGCAATTGTCATGATTTCACATTTCTTTATGGTTGAATACAATTCTATTTAATTATGTATTTACTTGATTTCTCGAGGCAGGGTTTTTCTGTGTAACAGCTCTGGCTATCCTGGAACTCGATTTTTAGACCAGGTTGGCCTCACACTCACAGAGATCCGCCTGCCTCTGCACTGCCCGGCATTGAATATAATTCTACCATGTGTACGTATATTTTGTTTAGCCATGTATCAGTTGACGGACAGCTAGGCTGGTTCTATTTCTTAGTTAGTATTTGAACCACCCGTTGAACAAGAGCAAGCATGTATCTTTGTGGTGTGCTAATTTAGAATACTTCCATAGGCAACCGGGAGTGCTATAGAGCCAGGCTTTTACAGTTGTATTTTTTAGTGCTCCAAGGAACCTCCATGGTTAGTGGCAGCATCAATACAGTCCCATCTGTAACAAGTCTTACTCTGTACCACCAGCCAGCTCCAAAAAAAAAATTGACATGGAGACTTATTACTAATTATAAAAGTTCAGTCTTAGCTTAGGCTTGTCTCACTAGCTCTTATAACTTAAATTAATCCATATTTTTTTATTAATCTATGTTCTACCAGGTGGCTGTTCCCTCTCTCCCTGGCCTCTTTTCTTCTCCCTAGAGTTCTCTCTCAGCGTCTGGAAGTCCTGTCTGGGCCTCCTGCCTAGCTATTGGCCTTTTAGCTCTTTATTAAGCCAGCCAGGAGACACCTTGGCAAAGACACATCTCCACAGTGTACATAAAGATTACTCCACAATACTCATCAGCACCATTTAAGGCTTCTTTCCTTCACATCCTCACACATCTGTGGGGTTTGCTTTCTGGGTGATTGCCATTCTGGCAGGCATGGAATTTAGAAACGGAATCCCAAAACTGTTCAATTTTCATCTCCCTGATTTCTAAGGACTTTGAACACTTTCTCAAACACTGGCCATTGATATTTCTTCTTTTGAGAGCTATCTACTTAGTTCATTAGCCTATAGGGTAATTAGATTTTTTATTGGTGTTTAGCTTTTGTAGTTATTTGTGTATTCTATATATTAATTTCCTGTCTGTGTATAGCTGGCAAAATTTCCTCCCATTCTGTAGCCTGTCATTCTGCTGGATACTGTTTCCTTTGCTCTGCAGAAGCTTTTAAATTTAACGTGATCCTATCTGTCAATTGGGATTATTTCCTGTGCTGTTAGATCCCAAAGTCCTTGCCTATGCCAGTATCTTCAAGTGTTTGCTTATATCTTCAGGTGTTTTGACTTGTGTTTACCTCTAGGAGTTTCATAGTTTCCATTCTTGCCCTGAGGTCTTTGATAACATTTTAATTGGCTTTTGTAAGAACTAAAGTGCAGAGTATGTATCCATACATGTTTTGTTTTCCACACCATTTGTTGAAGAAGGTGTGTCCTTTTTTTTCCTGGTGCATTTTTGACATAGTTGTCATGGCTACAGCTGTGTGGGTTTGTTTGAAGGTTTTGTGGTCTAGACTGTTAGTCTACATGTCTGTACCACTGCCTTTTAGTTTTGCTGTTCTGGCTCTGTATAAAACTTTAGATCTTTGGGAGGTCCCAGCACTCAGACAGCAGAGGCAGGGGGATCTCTAGGTCAGCCTGGTCTACAGAGAGTTCCAGGACAGTCAGGGAAACCTTGTCTGCCCCCATTCAGCCCCTAAATAAAAATGAAAGTTTGAGATCAAGTGTGGTGATGCCTCTACATTGCTCTTACTGCTCAGGCTGCTGTGGTTATCCAGGGTCTGTGATTCATGTTTTAGGGCTTTTTTCCTATCGCTGTGAAGAATATCATTAGAATGCTGATGGGAACGACACTGAGCCTATAGATCCCTTCTGGTAACACAGCATTTTTACATCATTAATTCTGCCATTCTCTGGGGTGTGGGAAATCTTTCTACTGTACAATTTCTTCTTGGTCTCTTTCTCCAGAACCTTGTGTTTTTCATCTCCTTGTGTAGGTTTGTCCCTAGGATTTTTCTGAAGCTCCTTTTCTTGGCAGGTTTATTATGGTGTAATCTTTATGTACTGGCCAGGTATCTTGCTACTCTGCTGGAATGCATATCAGGACTAAAAGTTTTCTGGTAGAATTTAGGGTCTCTTAAAGGAGAGGCTCATGTTGTCTGTAAGGGGGGCTTCATCCTTTCCTATTTGTATCCTTTTATCTATTTTATTTTTCTTTATCTTGTTGCACTAGGTAAGACTTAAAACGTTAAACTGGGTAAGAGCAGTGGGATTGGACACCTTTGCTTTGCTCCTAATTTGAGAGGAAATGTTTTCAGATGTTCTCACCTGGTGTAATGTTAGCCATCTACTGTATACGGCGCTTCATTGTGTCGAAATACGCTTTAATACCTAGTTCCTTCAGGGCTTTTAATGTTAACTTTCCTATCCAGTTATGTAAACTTGGGGGGTTCCCTCCCTGTTTGCCCACTTGGCTAAGGCTTTGTCCACCTTGTTTTCCAGAGAATTCCCTTTCTGTTTCACTGGCTCGCGTGCTGCTTCTCAGGTGTCCTTCACTTGCTTCTATTTCTTGCCATCTGCCTTTTGTTTCATCCATTCCTGTTTTTCCAAGCCCAGAGTTATCTTTGGAGAGCTTTCTGATGGGTTGGTGTGAGCATTCACAGCTCTAACCTTTCCCCTTAGGGCTCTTTAAGCCAGATCCCAAAGCTTCTCACAAGTTGTGTTCACATTTGTATTTAATTCTAGGTACAGTCAAGTTTACCCTGGTTTCTTCAGTGACCCACTGTTCAGTGAAGAGTTCTTTGTGTTTGTGTGTTTCCTGTGTGATGTGGGAATGTCTTTCTGTATGCTGTGAATATCAATCTTTAAATAAAGGACTGTTTTGGCCATGGCAGGCACCGTAGAAGAAGTAGGTGGGGAATCAGAATAGTGAGGAGAAGGAGGACGGAGTCAGATCAGATTGAGCCAGAAGCCCAAAGGAGCAACCTGTAAGGAACACAGGTGAGCCACAGGCCACGTGGTAGACAGATTAATGAGAATGGGTTGAGTTAAGATGAGAGAGCTAGCTAGCAATGTGCCTGAGCCATAGACCAAACAGCATGAAGTTAATATAAGCATTTGAGTCATTTTGGAGGCCTAAGCAGTGACAGGTGGCTAAGTGGTCTGGGGCTGTAGGTCTTGGGTCTGGACCTCTGGCTGCCTGGGGCCAAGAAACTCATTGCAACAGATGGCACCTTCAATGGGTTATGGATGATTGTCATTGTTTAGGTTAATTGGTTAAAAATTGTTAATGGTTATGGTTAGAAAAAAGTTAAACAAGAATGACTAGATTCAAGATTTGTGTTAAAAAATAGAAAGAAAAAGGGGATACAGATAGATAGGATATAAGGGTAGATTATTGAGTCTTCTTTTAAAAGATTTACTAGCTTTAAATATTTTACATTGAATTGGATTTTTGTATATTGTATACAAATTGTACTTATTGAGAATAACTGTATTACTGTACAAATATCTCTATGCTTGTTCAGGATATTATACTTATTCATTTCATCTATGTAATACAAGTTGCTAGTCCATGAAAGTTTTTATTACCAACTAATTAGAATATAAAGCAATGCAAGTTAGTAGTAATTAGACATTACATTCAAACATGGTCATATTAGATATGTTTTCAAGATCAAACAAATATATTTTAGATGAACAGGTCTTCTTCAAACACTTCAGAGATTCATAGAATATGGCATTTAAAATACTTTAAGAACTTTTAGACTTTTTTGCACAGTGAGACAGTTCTGCTTCTGGCAGCACCAATATATTTCAAGAGAAAAATGGGCATCGAAGAAACTCCATATGGAGTCTACTTTCTTTGTGGCAACAGTTACTGGACAAGAACCTGCTCATGTATTGACTGCTTGACAGTATGCTGTTTAAACTGGACATGCAGGTTCCCTAGGAAAGTGACCTCTGAACTTTTGACAGAACAAACTGAGATGGCCCTTCAGGTTCCTGCTTTTCAGAGAAAACTGTCAGATATTCTTCAGGACACAAGGAGAAGTGACTGATGGGCATACCAGAATGGGCAGAGCAGATTTCCTGCTTCACTGAAATGAAAAGAGACTCTAGGCCTGTAGGCTGAAAATGGATGCCCCAACTTTGTAAAGGAACTTTGGGTAACTCTCTAGGCAGATAGGTGTCATCTCTGTCATTTCTAGATTTTAGAAGTTGCTTGCACCTCCTGTTTACTTGGGTAAATATTATATCCTTCTGTGGTCTTTGATGTAGTTGAAGATTAGATAGTTATAGGTATAGTTTTTCTTGGTTATTTTAAGGTATATTGGTTATGAAACTTTAGATTCACAGGATAAGGTAGATGATAGAGTATTTTCTTTAATTTTGTTAAAAACAAATAGATTAGAAATTGTAATTTTAATTCTTGCTTGATAGCTATTTTGTTATATGTAATTTTGCTATCTTAAAATTGAAACCTTCCTTTTTGATTAGAAAGAAATGGAGAGATGATGTGGGAATGTCTTTCTGTGTGCTGTGCCTATCAGTCTTTAAATAAACGAGTATTTTGGCCATGGCAGGCACCGTAGAAGCAGTAGGTGGGGAATCAGAATAGCTAGAAGGAGGACGGAGTCAGATCAGACTGAGCCAGCCACCCAAAGAAGAAACCTGTAAGGAACACAGGTGAGCCACAGGCCACGTGGCAGGAAGATTAATGGAAATGGGTTGAGTGAAGATGAAGGAGCTAACTAGCAATGTGCCTGAGCCATAGGCCAAACAGCATGAAGTTAATATAAGCATCTGAGTCATTTTTGGAGGCCTGAGCAGGGGTGGGTTGCTAAGCAGTCTGAGACTGCAGGTCTGTGGGTCTGGACCTCTGGCTGCCGGGGGCCAAGAAACCTCATTGCAACACCTGTGTTTCCCCGTTTTTTGTTTTTTGTTTGTTTGTTTGTTTTTGTATGCCTTCTAGTTTTATTGTATGACCTGAGAAGGTGAAGGTCTTATTTCTGTTTTGGGTCTAATTTAGGGGTGATTTTGTGGGTGGCTAAATAAAGTAAGTGTTAAACACCTGTTGTATGGAATAACCTATAAATCGAAAGCCAGGATCTATGGTGTAGTTGATATTTCTTCACTGATGTTTAGTTTAGATGACATATCTAAAGATGAGGATTGGATATTAATGTCATTCATTGTTTCTTTTCAGGACCTATCTGACCTTCACGCCCATGTTTATAAAATTATATGCCCCAACATTTGGCACATGTATTTAAAATATTATATCTCCTTGATTAATCATTTCATTTCCCTTATTAATATGCAATGGTCTTCTTTATCGTTTCTGATTAATTTTGCTCAAAGTCTGGTTTATCAGATGCCACAGTAGCAATGCCGGTGTGTTTTTGACATTTATGTACTTGGTAGATTGACTTCCAGCCTTTGTCAAGTCTGTCCGGGTCTTTGCCAGCGAGAAGTGTTTCTTGGAGAGAGAACACGGTTGCTTCTTTGTACAGCCAATTAGCCTACACCTATATTTACTGGTGAGTTGAAGTAATTTACATTTAAAGCTATTATTGAGAGAACTCGCTGCTTCATAGTCTTCTTGGTTATTATTCCAGCATAGATTATGTTCATTCCTTCCTTTCTCCCCCCTTAGTATTGCATTCAGTTGTTCACTGTATTGAATGATGGATTGCTTCTTACCTTCACTTGCTTTTGCCTGTCTAATCTTTGTTTAAATGTATCCCTATGCTCTTTTACTAAGAATCACTTCCTTCTCTGAGCATACTGTTCCTTTTAGTGCCTTCTGTAGCGCTAGGTGTGTGGCCATAAATGGCTTTAAACTAGTTTGTCTTCAAATATCTTTATTTCTCTGTCCATTTTAAAACATAGCTTTTCTAAGTATTGTGTGTGTGTGTGTGTGGGGGGGGTTAAGTCTTGAGGGAATGCATTTCATTGACCTGAATAAAGTCAAAGATCCCAATGCCTCAGACTCATGGGAATGCAAAGCTTTCCTCAGTTCTGGCTCAAGGACATGGAAAAGCCTTTCTATGATCAGTGTGTGAATGTTGATGGTGTGTGTAGTGAGTACTGACTACAGGACTACTAAGCCCACTCCCCCACCCCACCCTCCTGACAGAGACCTTCTACAGAGATGAGCCAGCCCGCCTCTTCCTTGTTCCTACACAGATGATAAACCCACCATCTCCTTCAGCTGTGTATAATAAATCTACCTCCCACCTCTTGGCTCCTCCCTCATGGGTAGATAATAAACTCCCTGAATTTCTGGGCAGCTGCTAGTGTCTTTATTAGAGTACACAGTCCATTCATGTCAGCCTGTGTGTCTATCCTTTCTATTCTAGCACATGTGTGGAGGTCAACACTGAGTGTTAGATCTTGCCTTCCACCTTGTTTGAGACAGTCTCTTGTACGCCGAACTGGCTGACCTATGAACTTCTGTGGGCAGGATCTATCTTAATTAGGGTTTTATTGCTATGAAGGGAAAGGGTTACCATGACCACAGCAAACCCTTATAAGGAAAACTTTTAATTGAGTGGACTGGCTTACAGTTCAGAGGTTCAGTTTATCATGCAAGGCAACACCCAGGCAGACACGGCACCAGAGAGGAGCAGAGAGTTTTACATCTGGACCCACAGGCAGCAGGAAGAGAGAGAACACAGGGCCTGGCTTGATCATCTGAAACCCCAAAGCCCGCCCCCCAATGACACACTTCCTCCAACAAGGGCACACCTCCAGCAGTCTCACTTCCTGGGAGCCCACGGAGGCCATTTTCATTCAAATCACCACAGTATCCATCTGGAACTGTGAGCCAAAATAATTCATTTCCCCTTAAGTTACTTCTGCACAGCATCAGGAGAGAATGCTCTTCCCTCATCCATTGTGCTGACCCGTGTCACTGGCCTTCAACTCCAGTCCTGAGTTGAACTCAGTTGCTTGTCTGCACCCTCTTCGAGGTCAATGACTCTTACCTATGTCAGCATCTTTAAATTTGGTTGTTGAGAATTATGATTAGCTGGAGGAATTATGTTGATGCTGCCTTCTCTTCGAAGGCTTCTTGCATTTCTGTGTTGTGGCTTACACACGTTTGCTTGGAAATCTCTTAGGGATTTGTTTGGGTGTCATCGTACTATGCAGCCTGCTCTTGAATGCTCACCCTCTAGTATCACTCGGTGGTGATTAAACAAAGTTTTGGATGAGACGTCTGCGTCAGCCACGCTGGGGAGCCAAGCTCTACTTGGCTAGCTTCTTTTTGGTTTGTTTCCCACCGCTTCCCTCCTCACACATTTTAGGTATCCTATCTCTGCTTTTGTGAGTTTGCACAGCTCATCCCCTTTTCTCTCTTTGGAATAGAGTGTATTCTTTTCTGTACTGACTTCTCGACTGAGGCATGTGGAGGCAGCTCCTCATTTGGCATCTTGGCTGAAAGTCTCCTATCTGCTTTTTATTTGTTTCCAATATTGAAAAAGAAATTTGTGATGAACATTTGAATTTCTAGCTTCATTGGAAATATAAAAATATTTGGCACCTCTAAGACGCATTTCCACATTAAAGTAGACTTACCGGGAATGCATCAGAGCCATCTGCTTCTGTCTTCTCATAGGCTTAACTAGCCAGTCATGGTTTTCTGCATTTGAAGTACCCAAGAACCCTCTTTGCTCATTAAAAAAAATAATATCTGAGGTCAATAGTTCATCTTTTTATCCTATATTTCTATATTCCCATAAATGATATTATATATCCACAATTCACCAAATAGGCAATAAGCACCCACCCCACCTCTTGGAAATGTGGGCATCATATTCTCCAAATTGATTTCTGTTGTCTGTGGGTGAAGGCATCTTTAGAGATCCTGAATGAAATTGAGATAATGGTCAAGTCCTTGAAAGACCAGCTGTAATATTTGTTGATAGATATTACCTGTTAAGTTTCAGGACGTTTTACTTGATGAAATCTGTTTCATATTAATCCTGAAGGAATTCACAGCCTCTCACTTCCTGTGGAAACAAAAGCAAAACCTCTTCTTAAAGCATTTTTGACTTCCATTTTGAAGTTAAGGCATTCCTAAAATATCTAGGCTGGTTTATATCATCAGTTCCTCTTTCAATTCCATGTCTCTTAACAACTGTTATATGCTTATTAGCATTCAAAAAATCAAAATCAGCATAATAACATACAGGATCCAGACTTCCTATATATTTTCCATCTCTATGTGGCTTTTTTAAAATATAAATTACTGTACTTTTTTCTTTAAAGATGTTATTATTTTTAAACTACTTATTTCTACTTATGACTGTCCATATTATTTTTCTTTCTTTTTCAAACCTATGCGTATTGTAAAACACACTGGAACCTGTTTAGAGGCTTTTTTCCATCTGGGCCTCTTCTACTGCATATCTTTCAACCTTTTGGCCACCAGGTGACCGAACTTTAAACTACTAAGCTCCATCTGGGTCTTCCACACAGTCTTGTTGGCTGGTTCCACCTGCTTCTAGGTTTGTGAGAACCAAGCCTAACAATGCCAAGTCAAAGGTATGTTTTGCCAGGAACTGCATTCAACCACTGAACTCTGGAATGCCAGTGCTCTGCACTATGTCAAGCATTTTAAAATTAGTTTTTGTTTCTACATACTGAATTCTCAAGGTCCACTGTCCAGAATAAATGCTTAAAGGAGCTGTATTTTTTCCATCTTTCATGGGCCCTACCTAGGTGGATATCTGAGCCTCACATTTGGGCACCAAAATGTAGGTGGATGTTTTTATTACCCTTACTAATGCTGACTAAATGGCTAAAGAAAGATGAGAGAGAAAGAGAGAGAGAGAGAGAGAGAGAGAGAGAGAGAGAGAGAGAGAGAGAGAGAGGGAGGGAGGGGGAGGGAGGGAGGGAGGGAGGGAGAGGGAGAGGGAGAGGGAGAGGGAGAGGGAGAGGGAGAGGGAGAGGGAGAGGGAGAGGGAGAGGGAGAGGGAGAGGGAGAGAGAGAGAGAGAGAGAGAGAGAGAGAGAGAGAGAGAGAGAGAGAGAGAGAGAGAGAGATTTAAGTGGGTGCATTTCACCAGGGAGATGTGAAACAAGCCAGATGCATGATACTGAGGAGTGGTAAAGAGTGAGGTAGCAAAACATAGATGGATAGAAATGGGTTAATTTAAGTTATAAGGACCAGTAGGAAACAATTCTAAGCTAAAGACAATCTTTCATAACTAATAATAAGCCTCTGTGTCATTTGGGGGCTGGCTGTGGTGTGCTGCCTTAGAGTGTAGTTGTTGGGAGGTAGTGAGTTATTCTGGTTTCCTAGTAAGCATAGGACTCTGCTCCCACAATGGACTATTGGGTCGTGGATACCGTGACTTTTGACTTTGTCTCCTGAGCCCTGCCAGCCAGAGCCCTTGTTGCTGATGGTAGCCAGACTCCCATGGTTCCACACTCAGCCCCTCCGTGGTCAGTCCTTAAACTGCTGTCCTCATTATTTACTCTCCCTCCTTAATGCGTGTGACTTAAGAGAGCATCTGGACCTTATTGCTCCTAGTTATAAAAGGGGCTGCATCTCTGTCACCACCGTTTTGATGTGAGGTATAAAGAAAGGGTCACATGTAAATCATTCAAACTCAGTGACCAGCAAATAGGAGGCAACTGATGATGGTGGTCCCCTCCTCCATTCCTCTTCTACCCTCTCCATCCCCTCCCCTCTTCTTAGCTTTCAATATTTATAGACATGTTAGATCTGGTGCTGTACTTACGTATGATTTTTCATTCTGAAGAACCCATGTCTCTCTCAATTCTTTAAGTGTCCCCTCTCTCCAAAGTGCAGATTGTTGTTCTTTGGGTGCAATAGGAGCCCAGTGTATGCAGCCCGGATGGTTTTTCAAACGCTATGAACAGTAGAGCACAGAAGGGTGAACGATGAACCCTGTAGCCCTTCTGAGGTCCACATGATAGTCAGGTAATGCCATGGTAGGACTGTGTTTCAAAGGACCCTGTACACTGTTATTTAAAGCTGTTTCCTCTGCCAGCCCGTGACAAAAAACAGATATAAAAGCAAGAAGGCAGTAGGAAGTAGAGGGAACACTATTTTCTTCTCTATATACTCAACTTTAGTAAATATGTACATTAAGAGTCTCTTTTCCTCGGTTCTCTTAAAAAATTTAGTTTGAGAATTTTTTTTTCCGGTAATATTACTGCTACTAAAATAGCTTTGTGTATGAGCAAAAGTCACAAACTGAAGGAACCTATCTATCCATTCATTAAATTGATCTCTCACCCATCCATCTATCTATGTATCCATCGTCATCATCGTCTATTATCTATCATCTTATCATATATTATCTATCTTGCCTATAGAACAATTATCACAAGAGTCAAGCCTTTTTGTCACCCCCAGCCAGTGCCACCCCAAACTTAAAAGTAACTCTTGGTGTTGGGGGTAATCAGCACACTATTTAATGTTTCCAATCTAAACCTTAATAAACTAATTACTCTCCCCTCAGTTTGAGGAATAAATGAACAAAACGGGGCCCACGGTTGAAGAGATAAGTCAGCCTCTAGTTAGGGAACTCAAGCATGCCAGCTCAAAGCATTGCAGAATATTCAGGGTAGCAGGCTGCTGGTTCCCTGTGAGTGAGGACTTAATGAGCCTCAGGGGAACCAGGGCCAATCAGAGCAAATGATCATCCACTTTAATAATCACAACTAGTAAAAGGGAAACCCTGGAGAGTCCCCCTTGAAACATTTCTCCTGGGGGGAGGGGAAGGATTAGTGGACCAGCTGAACATAAGGGCATTGCCTGAGTGTAAATAGAGGGGATGTTTTTGAGGCTTGTTGATGATAGTAAGGAATATGGTACATATCCTGGGAAGACTTCAGAGGATTCTGTCTTTGCTTGGTCCTAACCACTTTGAATACCTTCACATTTTCTTCAAAATTTGGGTGTGGTCAACACAATCCAAATTCCTCTCTAAAACAAGGATCTTTTTACCTTGAACTTAAGGAATATGATAGAATTAGTTAAGTCAGAATGAGCCCATATCCTGGAATTAGTACTTTATATATTTACAACACAGTTAATTCAATGCATGAGTGCATACAGAGTAACAAATGACAAAAATCAACTGACAGTCACCAACTGTCTAGCTCTTCCAAATTAGCACATTCCCTTCTTGAGGGGGTCCATAAGACTCAGAAAGCCAAAGAAACTTCCAAGGTTAAGGAAGTTACAGGAACTTACAAGACTCAAATGTCTCAAAGTAATTGAATTTGCCAGCTCCCTTCACAGATTATAAAAACAGTAGCCAATGGCTGGCAGAAAAAGCTCTTTCTGGGGAGCTGCCTGCAGGTAGGGCAGGGAGCTCCAGGGATGCAGTATTCTAAGTCATCACCTATTATGGGATTTGGCTTTTCAGAGTGTTTTACCTGGGTGGTCCTGGCTTGGGATTTCCTATCATGTCATAGTATAGTCAGTTAGTGCTAGAAGCTTGACTGGTATTGGAGGACCTGCTCCTAAGATGGTTTATTCACATGACTGTTGGCAAGAGGCCTTTATTCCTCTCTCTATGGGGTTCTCTCAGAACACTGAGTATGCTTCATGGCATGGCATAGATATGTTCCCTCCAAGTGAGCAATCTGAAACAGGCAAAAGAGGAAAGTCACACGATCATGTAGGCAGTTGTGGTTTGAATAGAAATGGTTCCATAGACTCGTGTATTTGACTACGTGGCTTTGTTGGAGGAAGTGTGTCATTGGGGAGGCAGGCTTTGGGGTCTTAAATGCTCAAGCTAGGTCTAGTAAGGCAGTCTCTGTCGCCTGCAGATCAAAATATAGAACTCAGCTACCTCTCCAGCACCCTGTCTGCCCTCACAAAGCCTTGCCTCCTGCCATGACAATAATAGACTGAACTGTAAGCCAGCCCCAATTAAATGTCTTCCTTTATAAGAGTTACAGTGGTCATGGTGTCTCATCACAGCAATAGAGCTCTCACTAAAATGAAGTCTACGTGGTGTGGCAGGAAAAGAGATTGGATCTTTCTAAGAATGCACTTCATTTCTTCTTTACTATTCCACACCATCTAGCATCCCGTTTTATTTCCTCATTTAATATCTATTTTTCCAGGATCTGGCACTAAACTGCTCAAGGGTGGTGACCTTGATCTGCTTTCCTAAGTGTTCTATTTTTAGTGTCTAGCAAGGTATTTGGCAGATAACAAGAACTCAAATATTTAGCTCATGAATAATTGAACAGAAAGCTATGCAAAGCCCATTTGTGTGCCCTGGTTGTTATTCTGAAGCAGCTCTCCTCTTAGAGTACAAGGAGATGCAGCTCCTGCAGCCCTCTACAGTCCTCTGAGCAACTAGTGACCTGGCTCTGTGTTCTGAGTCACTCTATTTAGTCTGATTTGCTGGAGCAATTAATTTCCTTATAGATCTGATATAAAAATAAGTTCTTTCTCATCAGAAACATGCCATGTAAATAGACGCGCGCGCACACACACAGAGAAACACAACCACACACAGACACATAAACACAGACACACATTATACAAACACACACATACACAGAGACCCCACTATAGAAACACATACACACATATACACACACATAACATATAATATATGCCATGCAAAGACACACACACAGAGACAGCCAGACAGGCACAGACATACATAAACACGGAGTGAGATGCTGATGGTTCTGCTGACTTTATTGCCTTATGTCCAGTACATGAAAAGGCTATGAGCATACTCATAGTGTCTTCTGACCTATTCAGTCCTCTGGGAAGGAGGGAGTGGTACAGCTTAGGTGGAGTTGAGGAAGGGGCCCTGCCATGAGAGCAGCTGCCTGAGGACCAAGGGATAGGATCTGTTCTGTGATTTAAAGGAGGAATAGGAAACATCTGGTGGCCATTTCTATCACCAAAGTTCAGGAATTAATGAGCAGAAAGGTAGCAAATTTCCCCTCCCAGCTAGTCTCAGAACAGACACCCTGGTGCCTGAAGTGATGGGAGTTTCAGCGCAGGGGTGGGGCACAGGAGCTGGCAGCAACTATAAAGGGCAGACTGAACTGTGGAGAAGGGGGCCCTGGCTGCCTCTCTTCACAGTGAACCCCTGACTGCATCTTGGGGCTACCCTGGCTTCACTGGCTCACCACGACTCTACCACTCTTTCCTTTCCCTCTTCACCTGCTTCCTCGTCAGTCTACAGCAGGCTTAAAACCACTTCTCTCACAAGACCACTTTTCAGGTTTCATCCATCATACACACACACAAACACACGCATGCACACACACAGATGCACACACACAAGCATGCACATACACATGCATGCACGCACTACATGTACTCATGCACACAAGCACAAACATGCACATGTGCACACACACACAGGTATGCATGTGTGCATGCACACACAAACATGCATGCACACACATGCGCACACACTCACATGCACACATGCACACACAAACACACAGTGCACATATACACACTTGTATGCATGAACACACACGCATGCACACGAATGTGCACACACACATGCAGGCATGCACACATGCAGGCATGCACACATGCAGACGCAGGCATGTGCGCACATACGCACACACTTTGTCTCTGCAATTTTTTTTTGTTCTAACCGGCAGTTGTAGTTTCATTTAGCAAATATGAAATGACCTATCTGGGTATCTCTCCTACTTCATCAATTTATTAATTTATTTGCTATTAAGAAAGTGACCAGTAGAAAAGGATATGTGGTCAAAATAAGAATCTGGAAGTCATAAGAGTGCAGGAGATGAATCAGGACAAGTATATAGTGAAAAAGTGAGACTGGGCCCACAAAGAGCATCCCCGCATGGCCAACAGGAAGCAAGTGCTGGATGATGATGCCCTCAAGCATCTCAAATGCTCATCAGAACAGTGCCCACTAGATCTACCGTGCCACTTTCGAAAACAGTGAGACGGACCACACACCGACAACTGGAGACCCCACAGCCCCCTGGTCCACAGCTGACTAAGAGGTGAGTGCCACCCTGGGTCCCTAGGCCAAGCAGGGACCATCAGTCTCTAAATCTTGGCCCAGGGACACATCCTCGAGTACCCTACCCACACCCAGCTCAGCCTTAAACCCAAAGCAGCTGGGAGAACCCCTCCAAGTACAATCCCTAACAAAACCCGGCTGGAAGGACATCCCACAGGCCAAATCCCGCACTAACCGCAAACGGCATCATCACACACTAACAACTGGAGACCCACAGTCCCTGGGCCCACAGTTGAAGAGCCGACTAAGAACGGACAAGCAAGGAAGCAATGGGAAGATGCCAGTGAAAGAATACATATAACAATATAAGGAACAGCACGGCACCATCAGAAGAAGCTGGTGGTGTGGTGGGATACAGGTGTTAGCTGATAAGGTTAGGAGGCGTGTCTCTAGAGTCCTGGGAGCCTGAATGGGGCATGGATAGCCCTGTTGAAAAGGGGCTGCTGGGATCTTGAGCACCCTGCTTTTGCCTTTGATCTTGCCTACTTGGAGATTGGATCAGCATCTATTGTCTGGATCCTTCTATCTTTAGGAGTCATCCTAAGCTTTAACTTATGTCTATGAGTGTTAAAATACCCTCCAATAAATATTAATCCTGAATTTGGTATATTGCAAGTGAGATTTATTGCAATAGCTGGAATCCCTGGGTGGGTCTCTAGACTGTTGCCATATTGGGATGGCAAGTCCATTCCATGACGTAAGCACTGTCAGGAAGCAGAAGACAGGCGGAGTGTTCAGCCCTGGGAGTCTGCACTCTTTTGTGTGTGGGCTGGACTCTGATCTGTGCTCCTGCCCTTGTGCTGGAGCCTCCGACTGCCGCTCTGCATTCCTATTGCTCCCATAGCCACAATTGCCTTTTGGGTCATGGATGCCGTGTCAGGGCCCTTGGCCCATAATTCTCTGTCACCTGCGGCTTGTGCTCCACCTCCCCAAGCCATGGTGGCAGTGAGAGCACCAAATCCTAACCACTAGACCTCTACCTTCCCAGCCGTACGGTGTGCGAGATGGGCCTACGTTCCCCACCCAATAGCCACCCTGAGACCTCAGCGGCCACCTCTCAGTCATGTCTTTGCTCCAATTTCTGTGCACTGTGCATGTTCAGCAGGTGTGGATTTTGTCTTATCGTCCTGTCTTAATCATGTGAGAATTTGCCTTTCCTAATGTTCTTATTCAGTCTGTGCACCTGCTGGGGCTTCTTAAGAGCAAATAGAGCCAGTAGGTGGGCTTTATGCCACTGAGATTCCCTGCATCCACCATATTGCAGTGGAACATTGAACATTGAATGCTACTGTGACACCTGCTAACCAAACGTCACCATTGCAACTGAATTGAGGTAATTGCTGAAAATTATTCTATTCATGACTTCAGGGCATACTTTTCCATGGTGATCGAGAATTTCTAGAATAAATATATTGAGAGCTCAATATCTCAGTCCTACTATTTTTTGGCTTATTTCTATATTTTATGTTTCAAATTAAACGACCTGATAAGTTCATGGTGAGCATGATGAAAGAGGTGAAATCTGGAAATCAACAATTGCTGTTAGGATATATGATGTGGAAATTTGAAACACTAGAATGGCAGATAAGGTTAATCTTCTGGAAATTGGTTACAACAAACTTTCAGATAGAACTTCCTCTTCAAACATGGATAAAACTGTGCAAGAAAAATGCAGGCTTTATGTTAACGATGAGAGCAAGAAACTCGTTAATTACATTAATGATGAGAACATAAAACTCATTAATTACGTTAATGAGAACAAGAAACTTGTTAATCATGAGACACTTGTTACTTATGTTAATGATGTAGATCGAAAAATTGCTAATTCTATGAGGTCATTGGAAGGACTGTTTCATCAGGAAAATCAAGTTCTAGAAACATCAGTAGTATCCAAGCTTCGGGAATGGGAGGACCGTATTGCAGTACTGGAAAAGAGTGATAATGCATTTTCTGCTCAGAAAAATTCAGGTCAACCCCCGATGAGATATTATGGTAATGAAGACACTCTACCTAAGGTGGTAAACATGACAGGGTTACCCCGTTCCCCAAAAGTATTGTTTCCAGTTACTGTTCCTTCAAAGAAAGTGTATGGGGAGTCTCGGAATTTGTAGAGTATAATTATGAGCTGATACATATGAAAGATATCAAGGATTTCAAGGAAGCCAATATGCTCCATGGGGTACACTCCACTATGTAATACAAATGCTAAATGTATGGTCGACAAAATATCAGATAATTCCTACTGATTGGATGCAGCTCACTGCACTGCCACCATATTGGACTATAGCCAACATTTGCAATAGAGAAATTGCTTTAAAAAGGAGGCTAGGGCCTTAGAGCACCAAGGAAAGATTAGGGGCTTTTTGTATTTCTTAGGACCAAATCCTTGGTGAAGGCATGTTTGCTGATGTGAAGGCTCAGACTACTTATAATGGATATACATTGTTGCTGTGCTATACTGCTGCATTGAATGCTTGGGAAAAAATTTTGGACCCTGGTCAGAAAATTGAGTCTTATACCAAGGTCAAACAAGGCTTAAAAGAACCTTATACTGACTTTCTGCAGAGGCTTACCAAGGCTGTACATAGATCAGTATCAGATACAGAAGTTGGGAAGCAGTTAATACATTCTCTGGCCTTTGACCATGCTAATCTGGAATGTAAGAGAATGCTTATGCCTTTAAAGATCAGATCTGCACAATCAATGCTGAATCTCTCTGTTGCAACAAAGAGAATTGGATAGGCCAAGCCATTGCCACACTTGCTTTGACTGTGGTAAACCAGGCCATATAAAACAGAATTGTATACAAGGTACTTCTGGAAATAATATACATCTTAGGTATAATTCAAACAGAAGGCCATTGCCTTCTGGGTTATGCAGAAGGTGTGGTAAAGGTTGACATTGGACCAAAGAATATAGATATACCAGGGACAAAGAAGGCAACCCTCTACCATCAGGAAATGCCTCTCATGGCTTCCCCTAGGAAGCCCTCAAAAATCAGAAATCAAAGCCAAGGAAGGTCCGATCATATCCAGTCACAGTGGAGGACCAGCACTTTCAGGATGAGTAGGAAATCCAATGCCTAATCTAGAAGATCATGTTGCTTTGGATGGTAGAATAAACTCAAGGGAGAAATTGAAAGTTCTAATAAAAACCACAAAATGAATATTTTGGCAGACTTCCATAAATGAACAAAAACCAAAGTTGAAAGTGCAGGTAGATAATATTTATATCCAAGGTTTAGTTGACACAGGAACTGATGTTTCAATCATAACCCCACAATCATGGCATCCAAGATGGCCTTTACAGGCAGTGGATATACAATTTCTGGGTATTGGAACAATATCTCAAGTGAAACAGAGTGTAAGATGGCTCGATTGCATAGGACCAGAAGGTCATAAAGGACATTTAAAGCCATATATGGCTGACATAGCGGTAAATCTATAGGATTGTGACCTTCTACAGCAATGGAATACTCAGATTAAAATCCCTCCAGGTTCAGATATCAACCAGAGACTCAATTATGTTTCTAATAGCGGTGTTTTAAGGTGAAATGAAAAAAATTCACCAGCCATTCAGGTTGTGCAAAAGAATTGCCCAATAGCTGCTGAACCTAAAAAGACATTCACAGTGCTGCCTTTGAGATGGTTGACAGAAAAGCCTAATTGGGTTCAACAATGGCCCCTAACAAAGGAGAAACTTCAGGCTTTGGAACAGCTAGTACAGGAGCAGTTACAAGATCAGCTTATTGAAGAATCAACCAGTCCATGGAATTCTCCTGTATTCATTGTCAAGAAGAAATCTCGAAAGTGGAGGATGGTGACAGATCTGAGAGTGATTAATAAAGTGATTCAACCTATGGGCTCTTTACAATATGATATTCCCCTGCCTTCTCTGTTACCTAAGGAATGGCATATTACAGTTATTGATTTGAAGGACTGTTTTTTTTTTTTTTTTAACCATACCTCTACAAGAACAGGACAAAGAAAAATTTGCTTTCACAGTGCCTACTCTTAATAATTCATGTCCAGTTAAGAGGTACAAATAGAAGGTCCTTCCATAAGGAATGTTGAATAGTCCCACCTTATGCCAATATTTTGTACAACAGCCACTAGAAGTGATACACAAACAATTCCCACAATCTATCATTTACCATTATAGGGATGATATCTTGTTGGCAAACCAAAACATGGATACATTAGAAACATTGTTTGAAGAGCTGAAGAAAATATTGCCTGATTGGGGACTACAAATTGCCCCAGAGAAAATACAGAGAGGAGAGTCTATCAATTATTTAGGGTATAAAATAGGTTTACAGAAAATTAGGCCCCAAAAGGTGAAATTGAATAGAGATAAATTGAGGACTCTTAACAATTTTCAAAAACTACTAGGGGATATTGCTCATCTAAGGCCCATTATTGGTATAAAAAACTACGAACTAGATAGTTTATTCAAGACTTTAGACAGTGAAAAGGACTTAAATAATCCCAGAGAATTCTCCGATGAAGCTGAGAAAGAATTAGTGTTGGTGGAAAAGAAACTACAAGAAGTATATGTAGATCATATGGATCCAGTCCTAGATTGTATACTGGTTATTTTATCCTCTAGACAATCTCCTACAGGAGTCTTAATACAAAGATAAAATATCATATTAGAAAGGATATTTCTGTTGCATAGGCCAAGCAAGAAACTGAGAACATATATTGAAAACATTTGTGATATGATTTTTAAAGGTAAATTCAGACTTTGCCAATTGACTGGAAAGACCCTGCAGAAATTTTTGTACCTTTGACTAATGAAGAAATTGATCGATTATGGGCAGACAGTGAACCTTGGCAAAAATCCTGTAGTAATTTTTTAGGAGAGATTAATAACAAATTCTTGAAGTAAGAGAATTCAGTGTATAAAGGAAACTAATTGGATCTTTCCTCATGTGGTACAGGATAAACCCATTTCTGGAGCTCCTACATTTTATACTTATGTGAACAAATTAGGAAAAGCTGGTTACAAATTGGAAAACTTAATTAAGGTGGCTCAGAGCCCTTATAACTCTGTTCAGAAGTCAGAACTATATGCAATTATTATGATGCTGATAGATTTTACAGAGCCTCTTTAACATAATAACTGACTCTCTGTATGCAGAAGGAATTGTTTTACATATTGAAACTTCTGATTTCATTCCTGATGATACAGAATTAACTTTACTGATCATACAACTACAGGATATTGTCAGAAACAGAATACATCCCATGTACATAACACATATCATGGCACACACGGGTCCCCTAGGCCCTCTAGCACAAGGTAATGATGAAATTGATCGGTTGTTGATAGGAAACGTGCTGAAAGCCACAGAATTTCATGAGAAACATCATGTTAATAGTAAAGGACTAAAGAAGAGTTTTCCAGTCACTTGGCATCAGGCAAAAGAAATTCTATGGAATTGTAACACTTGCTCCTTCTATAACCAACCATCTTTACCTGCTGGAAGTAATCCTAAGGGTACACAGAAAAATGAGATCTGGCAAATGGATGTATTTCACTTTCCAGAATTTGTAAAAGGTGAAATATGTACACCACACCATTGACACTTACTCCAAATGCAATGGGCGACTGCCCTGAGTTCTGAAAAGGCTGATGTTGTACTTGCTCACCTTTTGGAAGCCATGGCCATAATGGGAATTCCCACTCAAATTAAGACTGACAGTGCTCCAGCTTATGTTTCCCATAAAATGAAGCTGATTTTTGGATATTATAATATAAGGCATATTACAGGAATATCACACAATCCTACAGGACAGGCAGTTGTAGAGAGATCTCACCACACTTTGAAAAAGATGCTTTATAAACAGAAGAGAGAAATGAGAAAACCCAGGGAGAGGTTGCACAGTGCCTTATTGACTTTGAATTTTCTTAATGCTGATGAAAAGGGAACATCAGCTGCTGAGAGACACTGGGTAATAGAGAAATCTTCTGAGATAAACCAACCCATCTACTTCAAGGATGTGTTGACTTCATAATGGAAGCTGGGATATGTGCTTCAATATGATAGGAATTTTGCTTTTGTTTCCACAAGAGAAGAAAAGATATGGGTACTGACAAAATTAATAAAGATCCACTTCGAAAAGGAAGCCTTTCCTGAGGAGGAGAAGTAATTGCTCATCCCTGATATGACAAATGGATACATGGTAAGGAAAACACATTTAACAAGACCAGGGCAGGATCTCAATTTTGTCTTTACAGAAGAATGGATACAACCATCTTTAAGACATTGACTGGATATTGAATGGTTAGTTACCTATAATGGGAGATCGATTATGAAGGAATATAAACAAAGAACTATGAGAACAACTGATACAAATATGCACTACTGGGTAATCTCTCAATTCTCACTGCTTTACATCTTACATTTATATCTCTTCAAAAAAATGTTGTCCTGGTTTGACTTTAAATAAAGCTGGATTTGGAGTTGGAGTAAGTGTCTTTCTCTCTTTCTAAACCCAAGCCTATTGGTAAAGAAAATGTGAGAGATTCTGTCTCATATCACAAAAGCACCTGGTGTGGGACAGAAGACAGAATATTTAGGGACCAATATTATTTTTAATCTCCTTCTCTTTGTATCTACACCTCCCAACCATCCTCTCTGCATATGATCTTCTCCTGAAGTCATAAAGGATGTAAATATCTTCACTGGGTGTCAATAATGCCTAAGTTTTCCATTGTAAACAACATTCCTCCTATCAGCTACCTACGAAGCATCTGGAACTAAGATGGGGCCCCCACTGCAACGATTCCTCCTGGTGAAAAAGGAGAAAGAGACAGACAGACAGACAGACAGACAGACAGACAGACAGACAGACAGAGACAGAAATAGAGAAATAAAGAACCTGGTGTACACCAATCAATGATTGCTTTTAGAAAATAGACTATTCAAAATGGTTGCAAGATAGCTCTCTATGATTATCCTTCATGTCACATCCCTAATAAAAATTCCAGATGGATTTACCAAGTACTCTGAGAATGATTATAGATGTGTATAGTCAGTCCATTAGGATCTAACCATTGTTTTAGCTTTTACAGGATCCCAAAGAGATGCTATCGCCCTCAAGTCAACAGGAAGCAACCCTATGAAAAACTGTACCCCTCTCTCGATAAGTTTTGTCCTCTGATGGTTATGGATAATTGTTATTCTGATAGAATAGTTATAAGTTAAAATTGGGTTGAGGATGGAACAAAAATATAGACTCAGGGATCTCTTTTAAAGAAGAGAAAGGGGAATAGATAGGATAGATAAAGGTAGATTGTTCTACCTACTAATAAACAATTATTAGCCAAAAATATGGGATAAGCCATAGACAATTTGCACTGGTATAGATATTTGTATATTGATACAAATGTGAAATCATTTTATATGTTTGACTCAGATAATTTGTATATTGGTACAAATTTAAATCTAAAATTGTTTTATATGTCCAAAGCAACTTGCACATTGATATAAAATCGAATCTGTAATTGTTATATAAAATTGAATCTGTAACTGCTACATTTTATATATACTTCTACCTCTGTTTAAAATATTTGCACATTATTGTCATTTCCATTATATAATTGCTACCTCTATTTAACTCTACTAGACATAATGTATGATTGTGCTAGTTATGATATGTGCACAAGATGTTTTGTATACCTCTGTTTGGATAATTTGTATATGATGTATATGTATATATATTTTTAGACTACTGCTACCATTTTGCATGGTATGTATACCTCTGGCTAATGTTTGATAGTCATACTAAAAGTCATTGTTAAGAGATTGTACACCCCTTTATAGGTAACCTAATTTTACAATACAAGCTTCAATCATTAGGATGATAAGAACTGTAGTCAATATTACTTGTTTGCCATGTCACAGCCATCCCAGAATACCATAGATAGACAGGAGTCTTCAACCATTTCATAGACCCAGAGAATATGGAATTTAACATTTTGTTATTCAGAATTTGGCCATGAGAAATGCAATGACTCCTGGTGTCACTGTTCCTTTCCTGAGATGGTGTTGAGCATCAAGGACATTCCTTTGGAGTTTGTCCTTTTGGCCGAGAGTGGCCGGATGGGTAAAGAACTGCCCTTACCTAGATGCTGACAGTACACACACGATATCCAATCTGGATGAACAGGATGATGGATAGAGACTGACGAAACCTACCTGGACAGGATAAGACAGAGTGCCTCCAAAAATGCCCTGCTTCTGAAAAGATATGTCAGATATCATAGGCCTGTAGCCAAAATGATGGATGCTCCAATGGGTCAGAAAACCATAGGTGATTGTCCAGGTAGCTGTGTCACTGTCCCCTCCCAAATTTTGGAAGCTACTACTCTCATTTGCTTCCGATTTTCAGGTAATATATTTTCCTTCTCAGGTCTTGATGGGGTTGAAGAATAAGTATTTAAGGTTACTATCCTATCATTCCTAAGCAAGAAACATCCAGGTGTTGGATTTTCACTATCCCAGATGAACAGTTTTGAAGTAATTTATATACCTCACCATCTACCAATATTCTAGAAATGTATGATGTACCTTATTCATATGTTCTGGGTTTTAGTTGTAGTTTGACCATGCTTATGCTTGGCCTTTTCCTCCCCCAGACATTACCTTATAATAATTCCTATTGTATATAGTCTTAGTTTAGAACCTTCTTAGTTAGACAAAAGGGGGAGATGTGGTGGGATTCAGGTGTTAGCTGATAAGGTTGGGAGGCATGTCTCTAGAGTCTTGGGAGCCTGAATGGGGCACGGCCAGTCCTGTTGAAAAGGGGCTGCTGGGATCTTGAGCACCCCATTTTGTTCCTGCCTTCTTGGAGATTGGATCAACATCCTTTGTTGGGATCATCCTATCTTCAGGAGTCATACTAAGGTTTAACTTGTGTCTATGAGTGTTAAAATACCCTCCAATAAATATTAATCCTGAATTTGGTATATTGCAAGTGAGATTTATTGCAATATGGTGGTTCTACAACACGAAGACCTGAGCATGGTGATGAAGAAGAAACAGAAGAAAACAACCTTTAAAACAATGCAATGAAGATAATAGAAGCCTTAAAAGATGGTATAAGAATTCCCTTAAAAATATGAGAAAATACAAACACAAAATTGGAAGAGTTTAACAAATTCCTGAAAGAAAATAAATAATACCAAGAAAAAGAAAACAAATAGATAAAAGAAACATTCTGGGAATTAAAATTTGAAGTAGAAGCTATAAAGAGACACAAACTGAGGTAATGATGGAAATAAAAAACCAGAAGAAATGTACAAGAACTACAGATACAAGCATAGCCAACAGAATTCAAGAGGTGAAAGAGAGAATCTCTAGAGTGGAAGACTCAACAGTGGAAATAGATATGTCAGGCAAAGAAAACACTAAAACCAAAAAAGTCATAGCATAAAACATCCAGGAAATTCGGGACGTCTTGAAAAGACCAAACCTGAGAATAACTGGAACAGAAGAAGGAGAGGAATACCAGCTCAAAGGCACAGAAAATATATCCAAAAAAATCATAGAAAAATTTCCCAACCCAAAGAAGGAAATGCCTAAAAAGATGTAAGAAGCTTATAGGACACCAGATAGACTAGACCCCCCCCCCCAAAAAAAAGGTCTGCTTGCCACATAATAATCAAGCCATGAAACCTACAGACCAAAGAAAAAATACTAAGAGCTGCAAAGGAAAAGATCAAATTACCTATAAAGGCAGACCAATCAGAATAACACCAGATTATCCAATAGAAACAGTGAAAGCAAGAAGATCCTGATCAGATGTTATACAGACACTAGAAGAGCATGGCTGCCAACCTAGACTACTATACCCAGCAAAACTATCAATCACCATAGATGGAGAAAACAAGATATTTTACAACAAAACCAGATTTAAACAATACTTATCCACAAATCTGGCCCTACAGAAAGCACTAGAGGGAAAACTCCAACCTAAGGAAACCAGATACACCCAAGAAACAACAAGCAATTGATAATCCCACAGAAGAAAAACCCAAAGAAGGGAAACACACACACATGCTACCACCAAAAGCAACATAAATAACAGTCATTGGTCATTAATATCCCTTAATATCAAATGACTCAATTCATCTATAAAAAGCCACATCCTAACAAAATGGATACAAAAACAGAAGGCATCCTTCTGCTGCATACAAGAAACACACCTCAACTTCAAAGACAGACACAGTCTCAGAGTAAAGAGTCAGAACCCCACAGAGATGCTGCTGCCCACAAGACAGCAGGAAACAACCCTATGAAAAATGACACCCTCTCCAGATAAGTTTTGTCCTCTAGGGATTATGGACAATTATTATTCTGTGAGGGTGGTTATAAGTTATATCGAGGTTGAGGATGGAACAATAATATAGGCTCAGGGATCCCTTTTAAAGAAGAGAAGGGGGATAGATAGGACAGACATAGGTAGATTGTTGTATCTCCTGTAAACAATTATTAGCCAAATATAAGCCAAAGATTCTGCACTGGTATAGATGCTTGTATATTGATGCAAACGTGAAATCATTTTATATACCTGATTGAGATAACTTGTGTATTGATTCAAATTAAATTCTGAAAATATTTTATATGTCTAAAGTAATTTGTATATTGATACAAATTTAATTCGGACATTGCTGCATATGTCTAAGGTAATTTGTATATTGATACAATTTTGAATCTGTAGTTGCCATATTTTGTACAGGAGTAAAAAAAATAAAAAACCCCAGTGTATCTCATTCCAAATCTACCCTCCTTCTTTTAGTGTGTAGGAAAAGCACTGGACAGCACAGGTCTGTAATCCCAGCTACTCAGGAAGCTAAGGTAGGAAGGCCAAGTTCAAGGTCAGCCTGGGATACAAGGATCAGTGCCAGCCTGAACAACTCAGGAAGACACTGTCTCAAACCACAAAGTATAAAACGAAAGCTGGAATTATAGCCCATTGGCAGACCACTTGCTTGGCATAGAAGGGGCTCTTGCTTTAATCTCCAGAACAGGAAGGAAAAGCAAAGCAACTGCGTTCTTACCCCCCCCCCCTAGCAAATTCTGTATTCAGTCTAATATTTATATCCTCATGTTGGGCGTTAACTCTCTAGACCTATTAATTTTAATTTGTGCCCGTTGACCCATATCTTTCCATTTCCCCCTCTCCTCTGCTTTTGCCTGTCATGGCGCTCCTCAGTATTTCTGTTTGACTTTTGAAATAAAATCTGCATGTAAGTAATGTTATGGAGTGTTTTTCCTGTCGTGTAGATTTAGCCCCCCACCCCACCCGAGTTTCATACACATTGCTGCACACGGCAGTGTCTCCTTGCCTAGTGCTAAGCAATACTGCATGGTGTATACAAACCGGTGGTTTGGGTTTTGGTTTTTCCACCTATGCTGCTTAGGATTTTGTTTTGTTTTGTTTTGTTTTGTCAGTTTGATACAAGCTAGAGGCATCAGGGAATAGGAACCTTAATTGAAGGATTGCCTCCACAAGATCACCTACAGACAAGGGGCATTTTCTTCATTAATGATTGACACCCACTGTCGGTGGTGTCTCTGCTGGACAGGAGGTTCTGAGCAAGCACAGCAAGGGAGCCTGTAAGCCGAGTTCCTCAGTTGTCTCCAATTTGGTTTGTGTCTCCAGGTTCCTGCCCCGTTTCCGTTCTTGCCCCGGCTTCCTCAGTGATGGACTGTGAAATGGACAAGTAAGTCAAATGCACTCTTCTATGAACTGCTTTTGGTCAGGGTTTTTAATCACAGCAACAGGAGAGCAAATTGAGATGCCATCCATCCATCAATGGACTCATAAATTGTATCTCGGTCATTGTCAATGATGCTTTGACAAATATGAGTATCTCCACTAACGTAAGTTAGTGAGGACTGGAGTGTGATTCTAGAACCCACCATTCTGGCTGGATGTGGTAGCCTGACAGTAATTCCAGTGCTCAGACAGTGGACACAGGGGCCCTGGAACAAGCTGTTGGCTAGACTAGCTATATCAATGAGGCCTAGTTTCAACAAAGAGCCCTGCGCCACCAAATATGGTGGAGAACAACCTAGGGAGACTCCTGATGTCTACCTCAGACCCACACCCATGTACTCATACGTGCACATGAACCAGCACATACAAGTGCACCCATACACAGACGAACATTCAGCCATGCTCACCACATGCACACAAAAATTACTTCTATACAAAAATATCATCCCGATGTCAGCAGCAAATGCTGATTGTATTAAAACTCTCAATTCTCAGCTGCCAAGAGACTTCTGCCATATTTAGAGAAGGGGCCTATTGCTGCCTGGGGGACCAGCTTCCTGCAGCACAGGGCTCAAAGAGAATCCACAGTCAGCACATTCTATGACTTTTTTTTTTTTTTAATCTGAAGAGGTAAAGGAAGAGGAAGCTCACACATTCTATTAATGGTTTCCTTCAGGCTTTCTCTTTATTCTCCTTTTGCAATTCTCTCTTCTTTATTTTCCTGATAATTTCCTGCCCTCTTTATTGATGCTTCCTTCTAACTCATCTTAACTTCTTTCCCTTACAGTTTATATACCCCAGCAAAATCATTCAGGCAATATAAAAATTACAATGTGGTTACATTTTGTTGAATGATTTCAAGTGAATGATTATAATGAATACAAGTAAAAAAGAAAAAAAAAGCGTGTTTCCCATCTCCATTACATGATTGAACGTTTTATGTATTACAGGTGAAAAATAAATTATCCAAGAATGTACATACATTCATATCCAAGCAACTTGTTATAGATCAACAGTGTATAAGCAAGCAAGATACTCTTTTACTGGTAGGCTGCGTTTTGCATTTACAGAGAAAGGACCAATCACTTTATTACTTATCTCAAAAGGTAATCTTATACGAAATCTTAAAAGAATCACAAATTTAAACTTTTACATATGGAAAAAGAGTTAGTCAGCTCTATTGCACAAATTCTATTTGGTATTATAATAAACACCTGAAGACAGATATTATAGTAAAGCCCAAATATCAGAGAGACAGAGAAGCAAACCACAGCCACTCCTCACCCTGCCAGCTCCTCAGGCCTGTCTCCCTAATCCTCAGACCACAAGTATCTACATCCTCAGCCAAAAAGGGAAGTGGCAGCCTAAACAAAGAAGTCCTGCCTTTTCTTGCCTTATCTATTTTTACCTGCACAAATATCTCAATTCCTGGTTCAATTTTGCTAGAGTTAGGATGGAAGGTGTGCACCACCATCGCCTGGCTCTGTTAGACCTTGAACTCACAGAGATCCAGATGGATCTCTGCCTCCCAAGTGATGAGATTAACGTCATGGTCACCACTCCCTGACCATTATGGCTTGACTGTGGCTTGATTTGTCCTCTGATATTTCAGAATATTCTTATTAAATATACAATATACTACAACACAGCTCTACTTTAAATAGTTAGGGTGCATACCCACTCATCAACAGGTTGTTTTTTTTTTTTTTTTTTTAATCAGGAGATAGAGGGCAGAAATGGGTGTAAGGAATCATCACCTTTGGTCATCAACCAGTCCTGGCAAGAAAGGCACATTAGCTGGTGATAATTGGGCTGCTTTGTTCTTGTCCCTGACCTTAAAGAGTTCCTAATTCAACCATACGCCTTTCTAAAACTTTAGATCATATTCTTGGGGTTTTCATCTCAAAGCTATCTGATATAAATATCTTAGTCTATTATTTTCAAAGCTTTGTTTCCGCTATGATGCACTCTGAAACCTGTGGACAACATTAAGATCAGAAGAGTTTAAACTAGCTAGGTTACTGGGACATGCTTATTTTTCTCAAGTATTAATCTAAGCCATAATCTATATGGCTCCTCAATAGGAATTTATGTGTTCTAGCTGTGTAGCACTTCCTTGGTTTTTTTTATCATCAAAATTCTAATTAAACTAATATTATTATCAATTAGACAGTATAACCTGAGAAGAAACCATCTTTATAATAATTCACAGGTAAAAATGCCCAGTAGAACAGGATGTTTCTATGAGATAAACACACTGCATTATAGGCAGTGGGGATCTCTCCATACCCATTCACACCATGCCAGAAAGTAGAGAAAGATGGCAGAGGTGAACATGCTGAGACACAGCAGAAGCAAAAGACATTCGGGGGTCTGTGGTCTTGGAGCCTTGCCTATCTGAGGTTCACCCATCAGGGGCTCACCTCCTGGTGGGCTGACACTTTGAACTTCAGTTGCCACTTGCTGCTCCTCTGACAGCACCACTGGCACAGGATCCTTTTTCTTTCTATATATCTGTAATTTTCCCAGTCTGTCCTACCTGGAGTTGATATCTTATTAAATATTCCTAGCTCAAGAAAAGATAAATATCAAAACCCCCAATCCAGCTGTGAGTGTATGTTACTTTCTCACACTCATAAAGGTTAGCCGTCTGTGATAATCATGATGGAGATTTGGGGTTTGGTTTTCACCCCCAGTTTGGTGGTGGAGATTGGGGGGAGGAAGGAGATGGGAGATGGGGGACATCAAATTGAAGCTCTTGCAGAGAAACCAACCTGACAAGTATTGAGGGCTTTTGGCTTCTCCTCCTCTTCCTCCTCCTCCTCCTCCTCTTCCTTCTGCATAGATTTTGCATCATCTGCACCTGCTGGATATTGTTAGCTGATAGAGGTTTAAAAAGATGCTGAATGCAAATCAAAAGATGATTCACAGAGATGATTCAGTGATTAAAAAACAACCTTTGCTCTTGTAACAGTTCAATTCTCAGCATTCACATGATGGTTCACAATCATTGGTAACTCCAGTTCAAGGCAATCTGATGTCCTATCTGACCCTCAGGTATGAGGCACATAGGTGTGGCACATTCATGCGTAGAAGCAAACACCCATACCCATAAAATAAATCCAAAACAATTTAAGTCAATTCAGCATAATGTTTTATCTACCTACCATACTACAGACACTGTCTAGGAACACCGTAGCAGATAATCAAGTTCTGAAGCCAAAGAGGTCATACAGAGAAATACACCCCACTGTATGACGTGTCATAGGAACATCAGGCAATGCATAGCAGAGGACATTTCACTACCAGTAGGTATAGGGGTTGCCTCAAAGAGGTTGTGACTCAGGGGTTGGATCTTGAAATAACCTTCAAGTGAAAGATAGTTCACGGGGTACAGAGCCACGGGATCTGAGATGGAAACACTCATAGTCAGAAGTAGGTAGGCTTGAGAAAAGTGGGAATTTGGGTTTGAGACTGGTGTGAGCCAGACAAAAAAGAATCTGGCATTGTTTGCTCAAAGTGCATTTCCCTCTGGACTCACGGAGATATGGCTCTCAGGTGACTGTCAAACCAATAAACAGACTTACATATCCAGGAATCATAAAAACTAGGTTTGTTTTTAAAAGGTTTGTTTTATTTTTAGTTATGCGTATGCATATGTGAACCTCCAAACAAGCGCCAGCAGAGACAGAAAATATCGAATCCCTGGAGCTGTGAGCTGTCTGACATGGGCACCAGGAATCCAACTCCAGTCCCCAGGCAGAGCAGCAAGCTCCTCTTAATTGCTGAGCCAGCTCCTAAGCACACTAGGCTTGTACATTTAGATTTTGATAGATAACACATCAGTTGTATTTACACATAATTTTCACTTTTCATTTTGAAGATAATCTTAGAATTACTATAAATCACCAATTTTTACTTATGCTGTTTTAAAATATTGAACATATATAAATTTGCTACAAGCATAGGATGACTTGACAAACTGACTTGTCAAGTAGGCAAATACTTTCATTTCACAGAAGCAACTTATATCTTTGAAATGTTTATTAATGTATTAATGACTCCATACTGCCCCCACTCTTTAATCACTGAACTTATTCAGTACATAGGAAAGGATGATTGAGTTTATCTTAAAACTGTATCTATGAATAAAGCATGCTAATGTTTTATTGATAGCATAAATTTTGATTAACATGTTTCCAACGAAACGTAAGTTAGTGAGGACTGAGTGCGATATCGGGGAGAAAGAGCACACGTGTGCACATGCCTGTGTGAAGAGTAAGAGAAGAGTGGGGCTGCGGTGAGAGCGAAGTTTGGAGACGAAGCTCCTGGCCATTGCTCTCTAAAAGCAAATGTGAGGTAAAACGCTAAAGGTAAGGAACGAATGAGGCCCGCCTGGCTGGGGGAGTCCCACAGGCCCCACCTCTACATGAAGAGACACTGGCTGGTAAGGACTGATGAAAGATGGGGAGTTAGACTTCCTCAGAGGTGAGCCCCCAAATGGTCATCCAATCCCACATGATTAGCTTAAAAGCATATGCATACAAGCAACACTAATGGACTCAGTGGGTTGCACTGATGCACACACACACACACACACACACACACACAGGCACATATGCACAACAATAATAAGCCATGAATCTGGCAAGGGTTCACTGAAAACGTTGGAGGGAGAAGGAGGAGGAGGAAATTATGTAAATTAAATATATTTTAATTAAATAAAAAATAAACTTAAAGCAAAAACATTAGGAAGGACCGATTTCACGAGTTAAAGTTTCGCAGTTTAAGGAAACAGTAAATATTTATAAATAAAGTGTAAAGAAGTGTGTGTGTGTGTATACATAATGCAATAGTATACAAAATCTGCACAGCAAGAATAGTGTGCCATTAATCTTTGTCTGGCATTTTCCACGTGCCAGGCACCGAGGTAGTTATCTCTTCCTTTCTTGGCCTTTTTACTGCATTTCTAATCATTTAGCAGAAGAAAAATTATGGCATCTTTTTACCATGACTCCAACCTTCTCCCATTGTATTATATACAATTGCATGCGAGTACATTTTTAAATATCTCAAGGCCCAGCCAGGATGTGAATACGGTGCTTTCCCTCAAAATAACTGAGAACCGTTTTGTGAATGACTGGTACCAACTTTTTGTCTCAGCCCAGAGCACTTTCTTGGGATTTAATTCTGAAAGACACCACTTCATTTTTAAATGTTCAGGCGGCCCTCAGGCGCAGAGAAAGAAGCCGATCGCATTCCCACGGTTACTTCCTCCACCTATGTTCTAAGCCACATCCTTTCAACTCACTTCCCATGAATTTATTGAATGGAGAGGTCATATTGGAAGCTTTAAAGTGTGACTGCAGTGGAGGTCAAATTGTGGAATCGCTGGCTTTTGTCCCCTTGTTATCTGGAAGATCAAAGGCCAGAGATAAGTTGTTTAAAAGAGCAAATGACTGGGCACCCTCGGCCCTGTCTGTAGATGGCACCACTACCTCAGGCAGCTGTGATGCGGGAGGGGGCGGGTCTGGATGGGGAACAGCACACAGTTTCACTCCCAAGTGACAGCTTCCCATCTGGTAGTTGGCAATATCCAGATTTCTATCCTCACGGGTTTTTGTCTCGATGCCCCCAGTCAGAAAATGAGCTTTTGTGGTTTAACATTTATTAAGACTCAAGGCTTGGCAGAGACACTAGTGATACGAACCTGTGACTTCCTGGCCTCATCTGTCTGTCTGCAACACACAGGGATTCTGAAGAAGCCCCACGATGTTATCTTTCCGAGTTTCTTGCTTTCTTCCCGGAATGCAGCACACTACTAGAACCCTAACTGGGCAATCCAGAGCAAGAATGGGACAGAGCTGGGAGAGGTACGGTCTTGAAGCTCTGACTCAGACGATTTTCTATTGAGTCATTTTCAATCTGTATTAGCTCTGTCAACACACCAGGGGCACCGGGGACAGCCACTTGAACTCCTGGAAACTGGACCAAGGGTGTGGTTGCTGTGGCAGCTGCCGTCAGAGTGTGACTGAATGGGGTACAGTCTCAGCTGTGGTTGTGGTGACAGGCGACTGCTGTGGCCTCACCCAATTTCTTATCCATTGAGCGTGCTGGCAAAAGACCCCACATTGTGTGGCCTCCTGGAGAAGATGAGGGAGAGATGTGGAAGGGAGGAGAGGACCTGTGGTAGCGTCTCTGTTGCAGTGGCTGGGGATGGCTTGGACGGATATGTACAAGCCGTACATATTGGGAGGCCCCCATGAGGGAGATGCAGGGGTGAGTAGGAAAGAGTGGGGCTGGCTGGAGCCTTCCTATAAATTCTTCACATTCCTTTTGTTCAAAATAGTATGCTCCTAAATAGAGGTTCAGTGTAGCCTCAGGCAGTACCTCATACAGCTTAGAGATGATTCTACAGTCGTCAGAACCCAGTGACCATCTGTGGATGGCTACATGTAAAGACATCTCTGGATCAAAGGACTTGTGTCTGATCACAGTAAATCTCCCCAGGCCTGAAACAAGAATTAAGAGGCATTTCCCGTTTTATTCCCTCCAGAGTACTTTTCATAGACTATGCAATTAAGTGTGCATTTATTTTACAAGTCATTTTGGAGAATTTCATATGCAGGTCCATTGTCCCAGGTGAATATTGCCATACCCCATGTCATTTACTTGCTAACAATGGGTCCTTGTATAAAGGGCAGTTTCTCTATGCCTGAGAAGTGTAAATAATCAACCCACCTCAGAAGGTTGTTGGGAGACTTGAGAAATTATTCCAGTAGGATGTTCTGGGCCTGTTAGCTTCTATGTGATTTTTGTTTGTAACGTGTGACTTTGCATTTGCATGTCGGAGTACTTTACTGTCAGAGAAGAAGTAGTCATTGTCTACATTCTTTTAAAATTATTCTTTTTTATTATTTTTAAATTATGTGTACCTGTACACATATCTGTGTGTGAACGGATACGCGAGTGCCAGTACCTGCGGAATTCAGAAAATGGCACCTGAGTTCCTGCAGCTGGAGTCATAAGTGACTGTGAACTTCCCAGTGTGGGTGCTGGGAATTGAACCTGGGTCCTCTGCAAGAACAGCATCTGCTCTTGGCTGCTGGGCCATCCTCTCAGCCTTCACCTTCTACATTCTTATAAATACGACTGACAGTAGTGTTAATTAGTGGAACCACAAAGAAACCATCCAGTTAGAACCGGAAAGGGCTTTCTCCTGAGATATTTGCACCAAGACATGATTCACACCAGATATCAGAACTCAGCAACCAAATAAGGGTCATCTGAAAGTGCCATCAAGAGATTGGAAATCAAATAACTCATCAATGGCCAGCATATTGTTTAGCCTTATGTAACAGAATCTTCAGGCGGGAGTGCAATGGAAGCAAGTAGCCTACCTGGGAAAGAACAGAAGCAGCGTTGGAGGTGAGCAGCTTGCTTTATGAATGCGTCTGAGATGACCCTGAGCTCTCTACAGCCTCTGTGGGTGAGGCTCCTCATTCCACTTTGACAGACCCCTGGAGGTGTGTCTGGTACTCTCCCAGGCACGCAGTTCTCTTCTTTGGAACTCAGAACCCCCCACCCCCACCTCCATAGGAGATTGGCCCCCTTTCCCTTGAATACAGAGAGAGCATGCTTGCTACTGCCTGTCCTAAGAGACACGCCATAAAAAGCATAGAAGACAGAGGATTGAGTGTTAACAGTGTCTACACCAGGTTGATTGGCAACCGTCTTTGGGGGGGGGGTCCCTGCTACCACACATCCTGGCTCCAATATCACATAATCATACTAGTAGATTTGAAGAGGGGAATAAGAGGCAGCTGGGTGTAAAGGAAATAATGATTCCCCATTTGTACAGCTATTGTTGTTTATAAAGATGTTATAAGTATGGCCTCACTTGAACCTCCCATGAGCCCTGGAGGTAAGGGAGCCACAGTCATTCCAACTCAGGAAGAAACTGAAGTTGGGGAGGTATCCCAGTATGAGGGCACCTGTCCATCATGTGTGAATCCTGGGCTCATCTCCAGAACTGCCAAAAAATAAAGAGAAAATATCCTCAAACTCAGAGTAACCAGCTCCATGGAAGGTCTACTGATTTCCCAGCCTGAGTGTGCTGTGTGCTTTGTGTAACCACAACCAAGCTGCATAATTCTTTTGTTTCTTCAGGAGCTCCTGTGTGGGTTGGATCCAATGATTATAATGAACATTAGTGCTTCTCTTTAGAAAGGTCTTAGGGGACCTTTCACCTCAAATATTATCTAACTCAGCTAATTAGACTCACTGGTCATCCCTTCTATCAATGGCCACTCCAGCCAAGGGCCCACATTTCTGAAGGAAGGTCTGAACCCTCCTTCATTCTGCTGATACACTTTGGTCCCCACTCGAAACACTAGAAACTTATGACCCTTCCCAGTCATTTACAGTGACAGAGAGAACAAGGGCTTTAGGGTACTTGTGCTGTGGCAGCATCCTGTGGGGCAGAGGGGCCTTGTACCTGGGCAGAATGCCTTTTCCTCCTGGGATTGGGTCTTAAAGGCTGCTGAATCCTGCAAGGTTGAGGTTCTACAGCTATTGGCATTCTAATCTTACTCTCTTCGCTTTTGGTTCCTCTGAAGCAAGCATTTTAAGTTTCATCACATGTAGGTTAAAGAACACAAGCTTGTACTTGGCTATCGCTCCTAGCCTTTCACCCAGTCTTTAGCTGAGAGCCTGGCTGTTGGTATGCTCAATCAGGGATTGCAGGTGGCTGCTTTTTGGACTTGTTTCCATCATTAAGGGCATGTTTCTTTACAGTCTCCTCAGGCTGAGCGGCATCAGCCTTCAATAACAGACCCAAGAGCTGCACTAAAGGGTTGAAAGCCTTGGTTGTGGTGGATAAAGTCCGGGTGTTTTCGTCTTGACGCCAGGGCTTTCCTCAAACTGCTAGCCTGGCTCCTGTGTTAGACACAACACTGGACTGGGAGGGGTGTGGGAGAAGCTGGCTTCTCAGGGTGGCATTTCTTATCTAGTGTTGACCTCACTCATAAAAGGAGGGGGGGGTTGTGTATACTAGAAAGATCAGCACATTCTGGGCTCAGGACGGTTGTTTATAGTTTTTGAACATTTAAAAGACTATTTGAGAGAGAAAAAAAAGTTCCATAAACTCTGCTAGCAAGTGCAGAAAATTCATTAAGTTTTTATTTTGTTAATTCTGTGTTTTTGCTTTCTATGAGCGCACAGCATGCTGGGAGGAACAGTCGTTTATAAATAGCTTATATAGCTGACAGATAAGAGCTGGATGAGACACACAAATGTGGCACCTTGAGAGAGAGTTTCTATTGGGAGGGTGCTAAGGGCATTTTGGAAGGGCATGAGGTTAAGACTGGGTTTTCACATAGGCTCAGAAAGGAGAAAGGAGTCTAAAGAGGGAAGAAGGGCGGCTATGGTGCAGCCTGCGCCAGCCCATGTGGGGACAGTCAGCATCGGTGTACTGCATTAACTATAGTCTTCATTGTTGTGGACAAATGCCTGACAAAAGCGCCCTGAGGAGGGTTCCTTTCCTTTCAGCTTACAGTCATGGCAGGGAGAGCACGGCTGCTCACTATGCATCCTGTGTGAGGAAGCAGGATATGGTGCTGGTGTTCAGCTTGATTTCACTCCTACATATTTTTCTAGGACCCCAGCCCACAGCCTGGTGTCACTGACATTCAGGTGGGATCTTTCCTCATCATGGCTTATCTCCTGGGGAGTTTAGATCTTGCCAAGATAATGAGTGATATGAACCCTGAGTGTACGGAAGTCAGAGCTGGGGTGAAATCTATAGTGTAATGTGGGGAAATCAAGTTTGGCTCTGTCATCCCTTCTTCCTTTCATTTTTAGACTGGATCTCATGTACCTGAAGCTGGTTTTGAATTCCCCACGAAGCCAAAAATGGTACTGAGCTGCTGTTCACCCCTGCCCCCCAGTCCTGGGATTATAGGAATGTGCTACAGTGCTAGGAAATCACACTCAGGGCTTCCTGCAAGCTAGGTACAAACTCCACCTACTGAGTCCCAATTGTAAGAGCTTTGACTTTATTTCGTGCAGATCCTTGTTGAAGGAGAAGGTGACACAGTATCCTAGGTTTATGTTTCAGGAAGCTCACGAAGGCATCAGGGGGTTGGAGGGACTCATTTTAGATGGAGAGGGGTGGATACAAAAGCACACTGATGCATTTTAGGCAGGATGTTCGGGCACCAAGATTGAGACAGGAGAGGAAGAAGCATTCAAGAGCCAGTATGAAGTACTCACTAATGATTTTCATAGTTCGGACATGTACTCCTTTAGAGAAGATTCTATATTAACACAGACATTAGGCCTTTGGCCTCTCTTGCAGGACGGAGAGTTGCAATGGTTCCTTGTGGCCTATTGGATCACGCCCAACCTTTCTGGGCTGTCTTTCAAGGATCCATTAGCTGGCTCCTTTATGGTTCTCTCTACTATGGTCTATAAATGCTCACACATTTAGGTCTTCTTTGGCTGAACCAAATTACTCATCATCTTTGGCCTTGCCCTGGTTCCTGGCCCTGAAGGCCACTCAGCAGAAGCAATCTGATAGAACCTCACACTGCCCTGAGTTATGACAGAGAGATTGTTATAGCTCATGCAGGCTCTTAGGAGGAGACCAAGACGGAACAAAGTGATTGAGGATCAGCCACACACTCCCCTCTGCCTCTAACTCTGCTCAGCTTGGGGAGAGTCTATATGTGAGTTTCTGGGGGTATCCTTTGGACAATTTCACTGTTACAAAAAGAGCTTTGAGTACATTAACCTACACCAATTTAATTTTGAGGAAAAAATGAACAAAAAAGCTAGAAGGAGTTTTGGTTTTATTTGTTTTCTATACAATTACCTACAGAGGCACAAAGTCACAGTGGCAGGCACTTAAGCAAAACAAGAGGGACTAGGTAACCTGTGTGGGGACCTCGGAGTGTCACTGCTGGTTCACGGGTAGAGCAGTTACTTGCTGTCACTTATTTTAGAAACTGCAATCCTTGAGCCAATAGGTGGTGGCCCTGTGAATCTGCATTGGGTAGGAAGTGGTGAAGAAACCCAAGAAAGTCATGATGGGGATGTGCTGAAATGATGGGGTGTCTGAGATGATGAGGATGTCTGAGATGGTGAGGATATCTGAGATTATGGGGATGTCTGAGATGATGGGGATGTCTGAGATGATGGGGATGTCTGAGATGATGAGGATGTCTGAGATGATGGGGGTATCTGAGATGATGGGGATGTCTGAGATGATGGGGATGTCTGAGATGATGAGGATGTCTGAGATGATGAGGATGTCTGAGATGATGAGGATGTGCTGAGATGATGAGGATGTCTGAGATGATGAGGATGTCTGAGAGTCTGAGATGATGGGGATGTCTGAGATGATGAGGATGTCTGAGATGATGAGGATGTCTGAGATGATGGTGTGTCTGAGATGATGGGGATGTCTGAGATGATGGGGGTATCTGAGATGATGGGGATGTCTGAGATGATGAGGATGTCTGAGAGTCTGAGATGATGGGGATGTCTGAGATGATGGCATGTCTGAGATGATGGCATGTCTGAGATGAAGGGGATGTCTGAGATGATGAGGATATCTGAGATGATGGCATGTCTGAGATGAAGGGGATGTCTGAGATGAAGAGGATGTCTGAGATGATGAGGATATCTGAGATGATGGCATGTCTGAGATGAAGGGGATGTCTGAGATGATGAGGATGTCTGAAATGATGGGGCTGTCTGAGATGATGAGGATGTCTGAGATGATGAGGATGTCTGAGATGATGGCATGTCTGAGATGATAGGATGTCTGAAGTGATGGGGCTGTCTGAAATGATGGGGCTGTCTGAGATGATGGACATGAGCCGAGTGTGAGGGTGAAGGTGGTGTAGGGATGACTTCAAAGGTCATAGCTGCCATCTATTTCCAGTCTCCACCCAAAAAAGATATGATGGAGTATTCTTTGCTTCCAGAAGTCAAACAGTACTAAGACACCTGTTTCTGACAAACAATGTTGGCCTTGGGGTTTAGTTTTACCTTTAGATGCAGCTAACCCTGCTCCACCCTTGGCAAAGACGCAAAGAAGCTGTAGGTCAAAGGAGTTTGCTTCATGGCAAATAACACTCAGAACTGCTCTTCTGCCTGCTTCCCCATCTCTAAGATTGAAAGAAAGCTTGCCTATGAGTGTAGAGGAATGGTCTTGACTCTGAGAGTCCCCTTTCTCACTGATGAATATTGGTGTGGCTGCCCAACCCAAGTGCATCCAATCAGCGAGCTCTCTCATTGCCTACACTACACCATGCAAGCTCTCCTTCTCCTATCCTAGGTTCCCATCAGGACCACCCAAGTTTTTGATGTTCCAACGTGTAAGAGTAATGACATGAAGACCATCTGGGTCAGAATGTCTATCAGGCATAACACTAGAGCTTTGTTTTACTCATCCACAAATCAAATGTTTATCTGTGTCCATTCCATTCATTCACTTGGTGGGTATTTATTTAGTGCTTTAAAGTATTATATGCTAAACAGTGATCTCAGTGGTAGGACATAGCAATAAGAATGCCAAAGCCTTTGACACAGATTTATATACTAATGGGGAGACATACAATATGTAAAAATCATAGACATTCTTTGAAATATTGCTGAGATGATATGGGTTATAGTACCCTATTAATAAAGTGAAAGGTGATGGCAGAGATATGAAAGGTGATAAAGAAATATAAGATGTTGTAGAATTAGAATGATGGGAGCTAAGATTTAAATTATGTTTATGCAATCATGGCCTATTAAAATTTCAGTCATGGGTCTGGAGAGATGACTCAGCAGTTAAGAGCACTGCTGTTCTTCCAGAGGTCCTGAGTTCAATTCCTAGAACCTACATCGAGTAGCTCACAATTGTCTGTAACTCCAACTCTAGCACCTGTTGGCACCCGTATGCACGTGTGCATGCTTAAACGCACACGTACACACATGCACACATACACCCCAAAAATAAATCTAAAAAAAAACTAAATTTCAATTACATTCAAGAACACAGGCTATGAAAAGGTCAACTTTATTATGGCTTTCTCATTTGAGCCTGTGGCTTCTGGTGGCCTTGAGCAACCCCCAGTACATTGAGAGAGGTATATGAATGAAGGGGGAAAGAAAAAAAAAGGTATCAAGGCTGATGTCTAAGAAGAACTTATGGGCTACTGACCATAAAATCAGACATGTATTAAGCCCTCTTGTGATGTGCAGTGGGCAGAGAAGGCAAATATATATCAGGTGGACATTTACTCCAACAATCAAATTGTCTCCTCCATGATAAAAGATTCAACACGATTAGCTTCCCGTGCACACCTTACAAGTGTCATCTTTAGGCTGTAGGCCATATTGAAGATTCAAGGTTAGTTACTGCTCCAAGAATGCTGTGTTCTCAACAGCGATGTGGCCAAGTCAACCTGAATACAGGCACATCCATGTTGTTAAACCTATGACTCAATCCTCGTGACTCTCATACTCTTGTTGAGAAAAGATTAGGATGACTAGGAAAAAGACTACAATTCTTAGAGCAAGACACCGTATTCACTGTTTGAGAGCCTCCCACACTATGGACATTTAAGACAGCATTCTCACGGAACAAACAGATTTTTAAATTCTGGACCCATTACAAGTATTCATATACTGTTTCCTCAAAACTCTTTGTCATAGACCTTAAAATTCCCAATTGTTCAAACCACTGGCTATTGTCAATGAATTGGCTTAGATTCAATTCTCAAGTCATTCTCTTCCTAGATAAAATGTATTTGACAAGTCCACTCCAACCTCTGCACAATGGAAGGATTTCCCTTCTCTTGGGGCTGCCTCTTAAGCAGTTCGGTAACAGCAGACCACTTACTGCTGCTGTCTGCATACTGCACTGATTCATCTGTGGCCAGGATGTCTAGGCTGAGCCTGGAGGTGGAGATGCTGCAATCCAAACGGACTCCCTGGTTTATGGATGGGTCTAGACACTATAGCAATGCTTGGCCACAGAGGCAGAGTGGGCATAGTTCCCACTCTGAAGAGCATCGGGGGGCAGAGACATAACCAAGTTTGACCTTTAAGAGTCAATGAATTTGGGGCTGGAGAGATGGATATATGCTTAAGAACATAGCTGCTCTTTCAGAGGACTTGGGTTTAATTCCCAGAACCGCATGGCAGCTAACGACTATAATTCCAGCCGTGGAGGTTCCAATACCCTCTTCTGGCCTATGTGGGCACCAGGCATGAATGTAGTGCAGAGACATATGTGCCGACAAACACTGATACATAACGTAATTTTTAAAAGTCAACAAGTGGATTAGACTCTTTGTAAAGGCTGAGTTAAATCTCCTGTTTATACCACATTTTCCATATCCATTCACTTGGTAGTGGAGACTAGACTGATTCCACAGCATGGCTACTGTGAATATTGTCACAATAAACATCATGTCCAGATACCTTTTATGGTGAGCCGACCTAGCTCTCTTTTGGGCTCTCCTCCATTGTTAGATAGTTGGGTCACATGGTAATTCTACTTCTAGCTTTTTGAGGCATCATTTCACTGACTTCCATGGTGAGTACACTAGTTTGCATTCCCACCAATAGTGTGTGAGGACTTTATCCATTTCCTCACTGCCATCTGATACTTTGTTTTCTTGATGCTAGAGTTATTAGTCAGGGTTCTCTAAGGAACAGTGTGTGTGTGTGTGTGTGTGTGTGTGTGTGTGTGTGTGTGTGTGTGTGTGTGTGTGTGTGTGTGTGTGTGTGTTATTTTCTGGCTGATAGGATGTGGTCCAGGTAGTCCAAAAATATCTGTCTTTGATAAATAAGTTAAAACTCTGGAGTTGTTCAGTCCATGGGCTGGGTTCTGCAGTTCCAGTCTGGCTCTGGAGTTTGAAATGTTCCTGGAAGATTGCTGGTCTACCATCTTCATTGGAACCCTGAAGAAGCTGGATTTAATCCCAGCTGCAGCATCAGGACGGACACTGATGAGACCGGGGAGTGCAGGCAAAACCAAGGCTTCCTCCTTCCATGTCCTTCTGCATGGGCTGCCACCAAAATGCGGCCCAGATTTAGGGTGGGGTTGGTGCTTCAAATAATTTCATTAAGAAAATCCCTTACGGAAATGCCTAATAGCTTGGGTTTTAGCTGATTTCAAATGCAGCCAAGTTGACAACCAAGATTAGCCATTTATTGATTGAATTTAATGGGTATTTAATTTCTGAGCTCTCAACATACTAATCCCTTGGCCGAGTAGCCTGCAAGGTTGTCTCCCCCTCTGTAAGCTGTCTTTACACTCTGAAGATATTTTCTTTGTTATGCACAAGTTTTTGATTTCATGCAATCTCACTATTATTTCCTGTGCCACTGAAGCCCTTCTCAGAAAGTACTTGGCTATGTTCCTATCTTACCGTGTTCTATCTATTTTCCTCTAAAAGTTCCAAACTTTTCAGTTTCACAGCTAAGGTCTTTCATTCATTTTGAGTTTATTTAATGTAGGGTGAGAGGTGGGATGTATTGATGTCTCGTTGTCCTCCCAGTGGCTACTGGCTTTTCTCAGCATCACTGGTTGGAGAGGCTGGCTGCTTTTCCATGTGTGGTAGTTTGAGTGAAGGAAGACATCAGAACCAAGTCATAAAAGCCAGGCAGTGGTGGCACATACCGTTAGTCCCAGCACTCGGGAGGCAGAGGCAGGAGGATCTCTCTAAGCCTGATGCCAGCCTGGTCTACAAAGCAAGTCCCAGGATAGCCAGGATTGTTACACAGAAAATCCTGCTCCACAAAATTCTCCAATTCCGAACTTCTCTCTCCTTAGCCCACTAAGGAAGTGTGGGGGGAAATCTGAAAAATCTCCTTCCTTTTTCTCCCTCTGCCCAGCTATCTCATTTCCTCTTTCTACATTCCTAAAGCTAGGATCGAAGGTGTGGGTCACCGCTGCCTGGCTTTCATAGCTTGGCTCTGTGGTTGATTCTCCTCTGAAATTCCAGACTAATTTTATTAAATATAAATCACCACAATCCTCTATAGGCTTGTGTGTTTGAATTCCTGGCCTCCAGTTGGTGGAACAGTTTGGGAAGGGTTAAGAGGTGTGGTCTGGTTGGAGAAAGTGTATCATGGGGGAGGGCTTTGAGGCTTCAAAGTCCTCCTGTTGCTTTTGGATCAAGATTCAGCTTTGATCTGTTCCAGTCACCATACCACTTTTGTGCTGCTGTTATGGACTTTGAAACTGTAAATCCAATTAAATACTTTATTTTTAGGTTAACTTAGCCATGGTGTTTTATCACAGCAATATAAAAGTACTAAAAGTATACTGTAGTATGTTTTTGACACCTCTATCAAAGATTATGTGCCTGTAGCTACATGGTTTTATTCCATTCATCTACCTATTTTTAAAACCAGTACCATACTGTGTTTATTACTATGGCTCTGTAGTATAATTTGAAATCATTGCTATTTTTAAATATGATTGCTTTGGCAACTTTGGGTCTTTTGTACTTCCATACAAATTTTTGGATTGTATGTGTGTGTGTGTGTGTGTGTGTGTGTGTGTGTGTGTGTGTGTGTGTGTGTGTGTGTGTATGTGTGTGTCTCTCTCTCTCTCTCTCTCTCTCTGTGTGTGTGTGTGTGTGTGTGTATGTGTGTGTCTGTGAAAAAGAAACAGATTTTAAAGTCTCTTTTCAGATTACTGTGTTACTCTGGCTTTTCTCCAGTACAATTTTTTCTGGTTGTTGGACATTGGTAACTCAGTGACCTCAAGACACTGGCTTCTCACAAAGTGTTTTATTAGCAGTTATGGGTCTGACTTGCAAGATATTTTTTCATACCTTTGTTGATAAGTAATTTATGTATCCAACAGATTTCTTTCAGTGCTGGAAATGGAGCCTACCAAACCTGTATCTCTAACTTTACTCAATGGCTTTAAAATGTGCACACACTGAGATATAGCTCGGTGGCAGAGTACTTGTCTGGCATGCACAAGGTCCTTGGTTCTAGTCTCAGAGCTACCAGAGGAAAAAAAGAAATTTACATTACCTGTGAATTTCTTACCATAAGCTCTCATTAGCCCTTCTGTCATATTTTACACAACATGTTCCCCTGGACTATTAGGAATTTACTGCAAAACTTTTCGCTGTTTTAGTGCATAGCACCCAAACACATGTGATGCTTGAAATTGCTCAAGGCTCTAAGAATGTAGACAGATATGGAGCTCTGAACTTGTCACGAAAGCTTGTGCCTGAGGATTCCTCCAGTGGCCTTTCTTCCTTGGTGATTCATGGGTACCTTGCTCCTGCAGTCAGCTCCAGGACAGGTCCCCCCAGGAGGCTCCCACTTGGACACCCCATGCTTCGGACTATGGTCCATCCCTACAGGACAGGCTCTCAGGAGGAAGATCATGTTTGTGGTTTTGATACAGTACTTTATTCAGAACCAGAGGGTCCAACTTGTGTCCCCAGTACACTTGCAGGCCAGAGGCAATCCCAGCCTTCATCTTTAGCATTACGATGTCTATAGGGAGATGGAGGCAACTTACGGCAGGCCACTGCTTATATTCACCTACAAATCCCTCCCTTTCCAACCTGCTGGGACACCATTAAGGCTGGACCCACGATAGGTCAGAGCATCAGACTAGAGAGAGACACAAGAGTCTAACTGCTTCCACCCTCAGCCCCCAGCTAGCTCTAAGGCTTTAGAAAAAACAAAACCCTTCACTGTCTCAACTTCTGAAGTGGGGATGATAGCAGTTTATAGTTTCTGTCACTTCGTCTACGCAGCAAGTGTCGCAGAGAGCCTGACCTAGGCAACGATGGAGTTCACTTCAACTCACTAGGTTACTTTGGGCAATTCATGCTGGATACAACTCCCGGAACAAGATTTCAACGGGGGAGAAAAAAATCCATTAACTAGAAATTAAAATAAAATAAAAGCTGGGAGGCGTCTTTCAGAAGCTGCCTACAGATGAGCAGGGGAAGGATGTGAGGCACTAGACTTGGTTAGGCCATCATGGCGTTATAGAACTGGATGTTACATAAATGCTTGCCATAAAGGAGTTAGATGCTACTCTGCTGTATCAGAACTCTAAGTCAAGTAAGGGCCAAAGCTGGACTCGGCTGCCGGGATATCCTGCCTGTCTGAGAAGCCAGGATAACTAAGCCTAAGCACCCTGAAGTGCTGATGGTGGAGATGCTCAGAAGAAGCTGGACAGCTACAAGGCTGAGCTCCCAGAAATAAGTGGGAACTCAAGCCAGATAACTGCTCAGCCCCAGGGATCTAGAAGTTTTGCTGTTTTCTAGAAAGTAAGAGTCCCATTTTTATTGCTGGTAGCCACCCCCAGGATGATGGTAAAAAATTGTCAGACGTGCTGACTTTCCACACTTGGTGAGTCATGGATATTTAACCTGTTTTCCCATGACCCAGTGCTCTGCTGGGTGGAAAAAAAGAGTGTGGATGGAGAATTGGAAGCATGAGGGATTTAGAACGGCAGGGTCTAAGTGGGTGCCAGGGAGAGGAGGCAGAAAGAGCCGTGTTTGAAAAGCCAGAGGTGTTTCCCTTTGAAAGCTTGGCTGCTACACAAAGCCATTCTATCTCCACCCTGACAGGTCCCAGACCGGCTGTCAGAGGGCACCCCTCTCTCTCTCACACCAGCTGAAGAGCCCTGGGCCATCCTGATCTCAAACACCTCCACACTTAGCCCTCCTGCCAGAGCCACAGGGAAGAGAAAAGTCACCATTGCCTTGGCCACTTTACACCTCCAGAAAACCTTCCAGGGTAAAGGCTGAAGCATGGCTCAGCGCAGAAAAGTCCTTACCACCAGGATGACCTGAGTTCCATCCCTGAGACCCACATGGTGGACAGGAAGAACTGTACAGTGGATTCCACAAGATGTCTTCAGGCCTCCATGCATACACTGTGGCCCAACAACTTCACCCACCATCCTATCAGCACACACACACACACACACACAAACACACACCCACACATACATACACACACACACGCATGCATACACACACATACACACACAGACACACACACTCACGCATGCACACACACACACAAATAGGAAATAAACTTTTTAAATACTCAAAGGCTGATATGAATGTTAAGATAGAGCTCCAGTAAGTGGAGTATAGTATGGGTGTGTGATTTTTAACTTAACTAAAATTTTGAGACTATTTTAGGGGTGAAACCTTTTATTGACTGGAGAGAGAAGAATTAGCCCTTTTGTATCTCCTCCCCTTTTAACTGAAAGCTAGAAAGAAAGAAAAAAGCAGCACCCGAGGGCTGTCAATATGGAAGAGGATGTAAGAGTGCAGGGTATCCCACAAAGGCATAACAGCAACACATTTAGATGTTTCCAAGGAAGGAATCCAGATTCACTGTTGGGAACAGGAAGCAATTTGGATAAAACGTTGTATAATCACAGTATTTCTGTATAGTGGGCATGCTTCTGTATTTCATGGGTGTTCCCACCCATGCTACTTCAGGAGACACAAGCAAAAGGCAGGAAGAAAATATCATTCTTTAAAACCGATCTGTTGGGGCTGGGGTGATGGCTCTTCCAGAGGATCTGAGCTCACGTCCCAGCACCCACATCGGTGACTCGCAACTGCCCATAACTCCAGCTCCCAAGGGATCCAATGCCTCTGGCTTCCATGCATACCTGCACTCACACATACACATGAACACATTCAGAAATACATCATACATGTAATTAAAAATGACAGAAAAGAAAGCCGCTAGCTTGCGTCTAAAATGAGGTGACACAAGAAAAGTGAGAATAAGTTTAAGTTGTTGGATGTTTTCCGGCATCTCTTATCAGCCCTCTGTTGTCCCAAGTGCTGTGCAGCACAGGCTCCTCCTGTAAAGTTGTATCCGTGAAAACTGACACAAGACGTCAAGAAATCCCCTACAGACTCATGTAAGGGCAGGGCAGATACTTCAGAGGTCACAATTATTTTTATACGCACATATATACTTGTTCCAGAAGTGAGGTATTGATGTTCCAACCTTGAACTACGAAGAGCTAGAAAGCATTCGGAACAGAGACCAGGGCAGAGGCTGGTGTTGACTTGCCATTAGGGTGTGCAGCTCTAGGGACGAGAGAGGGACCAAGAGAAGAGAGACAGGAAGAGTAAAGCAGTCGGAAGATGCAATTAAGCCAAAGATGCCCAAGAGGGGCTGGCTGCTCCGTCCGAAGGCCTTACACCCCTAAGAAACCCTAGGGGCCAGGGTAAGCATTGCCGGGGAGCGGGGCAGGGGTGGTAAAGGGCTTCTGCCTCCACTAGTTAGAGGACTGGCTCATCTTTCTTTGATTTATATATTTTTAGGTTGCTCGTGTGTTGGTACCAGCCCTGATCACGCCCTATCACTGTGTCATGGGGGAATTTCCAGGTGAGGATAGGAGTGTGTCCCATTGCTCGGTTGTGAGGTTGGGTATCACAACATCCAGGTAGCTGGACCAGGAGGAGGCAGGTGAGGTGGAAGCACCTGAAGTGAGATTGAAAAAGAATCTGATGTATTTACTACCCTTTTGGCACAAAATGGTCACGATGGCTTCTGTCCCTGAATCCCTAAGTCCTGGTGCTCTGTGAGGCACAGAAGAAGCTCACATCTAATTTTTGTTGAATAAGTTAATGGATTTATTTTGTTGACTAAATAATCACAGAGACCTAAAACCTCTCACTCTGGTTTTCTGCCGTCATCCCTTACCTCACACCTAACCAATTCCTAGGCCTCCATGATTAGAGCTCAACTTCTGTCCCTAACCCGGTCTGGCCACTCTCCCAGCCTCTGTGTCTGAACTGTTGTCACCTTTACTTACTCTGAAACATAGCTCCCTACAGACCCAAGAGAAAGTCAGTGTCTAGCCTTCCAAAAGTATGCCATCCTCCTGGTCTCACCGTCTCCCAGATTCTGAAGTAAGCCAAGCCACTCTGTTATGTGTTCTGTGGGGTGTGGTGGGAGAAGACGGGGAGTTAAACCTGTGCTATTTTCTCCCACTCTAAAGTCTCCCTTGTCATAATAAAATCTTACTCCTCTTTCTAAGCCACACCAAGCTCAGCCTCCTCTTCCGAGTTCTTCCTGCGTGCGTGTCTTTCCCAAGTTCTCTTCTTATTTGAAACCCTGCAGAAGTCCTTTTTACTCTTACGTGAGCCCTTCTCCGGTGTAATGCAACCAACCCTGAGGTGGCTTAAGCCAGCCTTTGCTCCAACTACTGTCCTCCCAGGTGACAGCTGCCCCATAGCCCTGACCTCTTGTAGAGTAGCGCACTATCCATACTCACCACACAGAAGGCGTGCAAGACCACGGGGTACAAGTCAGCCTCCCACATATGCTCCAGGACCCAGCCATCTCCAGGGTCCACAGCTGGCAGACTCTCTGCTCTCACAGTCACAGCCTGGAGCTGGAATGGCATCTCTCGCTAACCTTATTCCATTTAAGGGCGGCAGTCAAAACCCAAGCAAAGAAAAATGTTCTCAAGTGTAAGTTCTGTGGAAATGGGGAAAGGCAGCCCCTGGCAGCTACCCAGGGCAGCACCAAATTGGATCCAAAGGTTGTATATAAATATATTAAAGTTTTTATTTTAAAAATAACACAATAACACTAAAATAGCTTGTGAAAGAGAGTGGAACGCACCCCAAAGATTTGTTACACAGGTCCAGCTGCTTTAATGTGTGTTGCTCCAGAACCTTTCTTCTTAGAAATATCTATTTTTTCCACACTGAAGCATGGTGCACATGTAATTTTCTGGCTTGTTTTTTTTTCACCTAAAAATTTATGATAAATACTTAAGAGAAATCTAACCTAGACAAAGATGTGGGCTCTGATGTGTTCTAGCTGTGCAGGCTTGGGTCTTCCTTGAGTCTAGGTTTCTTCATCTGTGAAGGTCTAATGAGCTCATGTGGTTATTGCTAGGATTAAATTATAACTCATAAAACCTCAGCCCAGAGCCTAGCAAACCAAAAGCTGCTTAACTGCAACTTGGTCTCATTATCGTTATCAAAATCTAGGAGTTTTTCAAGTTGACCTTCAACCAGCCAACCATACCTTATACAAGTTTTATGCTGTTTTTCAAATGTATACCTTTAAATCAAATACTGATAAAATTTGAGCCTCTCCAGACTACACCCCATCCCACTTACATGACAGTCCTGGGAAGGTATAGCATAACCATCTACCCAGTCCTGAGTTCTCATGTTGCTTGGTAGCACCAGAGGGCCGTCAGCCTTGGCTAGGCTACAGAATTCAAGAAAATGAATATTCCTGAAATGCTTCAGACATGGATCTTTCTCTTTGGGGAAACACTTGCTACAAAGTGTTATGTCCACAAGGGCCTCGAATCCAAGGGTAATGGAAAATTCCAGCAGGTTAAAGATATGAAAAGGGGAACTTGAGCCTTGTTACCAAACCATGACTTCCCCAGGACTATAGGTAAAGGAGTGATTTCTGAATAGCATTGGGCTGGCTCCATGATAAAAATGATCTCCCCATCTGCTACCATGACTTGTTTTGGTGCCTGGAATTCTCACTATTGGTCTCTCTTTAGTTTGAGGTATCAGCACCGTTGTAGGCAATGCCTTATTTATCTGCATTTCACTGTTATTTTGCTAACAGCTTTAACTTGTCCTGAGCTTAGGCTCTGTCCTGGTACCCTGCTGAATGACCTCGGGAGAAAGCTCAGCTTGGTCACATCAATCTTTCTCCACTGAGTCTGGAGACTGACCTCCAAATCCATATCACGGGCTGTGGTGCCAGCTGCTGAGATATGTTCTTGACATGCCTGCCTGAGTGGCGTCACGCATAGCGTTTACACCCTGGCTTCCTTGGTGTGCCCACATCCCCACTACCCACCTTTCTGTGTGCTTGAGGTCTTAGGCTTTGACTTGTTTGATCTAAGGCTACTCTGGAACACACAGTAGGCTCTTTCCTACCCCTTTCTGCCATCTGGTCCTGGTATCCTTCTGGGCCTGTGGAGCAACCCCGTCTTCTGTCTCATGCTCACTCCAGGGAACAAGCCTAAGCCTCAAAGACCCAAGGATATCGTAAGTGTAGACACTGGTGGAAACACTCATCGAATCCTTAAGTGGGACGTTCCTTATCTGCTTTGTAACACTGGATTTCTAAAGCCTGGGACAGGCCTGGTCAAAACGACTGTGAGCCCAGCACTCAGGGGGCAGAAACAGGAAGATCAGGAATGTAAGATCTTCAGACACATAGAGTTCGAGGCTCACCTGAGCTACACGTGATCCTGCTTCCTGAACATTGATAAATTATTAAATGCAAGCTTTTCTCCTTTCCAGTGAGAACAATAATAAAATTTATATTTCTACCATTGTCTAATGACCGTCAAGTTACCCAAGGGAGCCCACTAGCCCGGTCCTTTCTTCTTATCTATCATTTGTAAATTCTGTCTACTATTAAGGGCCCCAGTGAGGGCTGCCTGCAGGGCTTCCAGAGTCTCCTGAAAGGGGGGGTTATTTTGCCAGCTTCCCTCAGACTCATATATCATAGAAACGCTTCAAGGAACCTCCAGAGTGCCTGCTCCTATGTTTGTTTGTCTTTCTGCTGTCACATTTGCCATTTATAAAAACTTCTAAGACATACCAACACTACATGACTCACAGGAATGATGCTGTCATCATTAAATACTCTCTGCCTAGTGGAATGAGATGCCAATGCTAGGAATGATCGTTTTTAAGATTTATTACTTATTTCTGTGTGTATGTGTGTGTGTGTGGATATGTGTACATCTGTGTGTAAATGCTTGAGAAGGCCAGAAGAGGGCGCCAGATCCCCTGGACAGATGGTTAGTCCTGAGAACCAAACTTCTCCAAGAGTAGCAATTACCCCTAACTGCTCAGCCGTTGCCCCCCAGCCAGGTAGACATTCTTTTTGTGGGGAGGGGGCTTGTTTGTTTGGTTTTGCTTGAGACAGGATTCCTCTGTGTAACAGCCCTAGCTGTCCTGGAACTAACTCTGTAGACTGGGTTGCAGGTAGAAATTAGCTGACATTCATGAAAGAAGTTAAGGGAAGCGACTTGAGGAGCCTGAACCCAGAGTGCATTTCCCGCATTAGTAATCAGCTTGTGCTCTTATTGATGAACCATTGGAAGCTGAAGAAACTTGGAGTACAACCACAAAGTTGAGATTTTGCATCAATCAGTCCAGTTTTTGTGCTCCCTCCGAGCACCTCCTGAGCCATTCTATGCAGAGCCACGTTTATGAAGCAATGAGATGTACTATAGATCCTTTCCCATTAGAACCACTGGGGCCTCTTGGAACCTTACTGTGTCTGTGGAAAGATGCCAGTGAATACTGTTTCAACACACATATGATTCTTTGCAATGGAAATATTTAATTGAGGGGGGTCACTTACAGTTTGGAGGTTCGGTCCATTATTGTCATGGCAGGTCGTGGCGGCCTGCAAACAGACATGGTGCTGGAGAAGTAGCTGAGAGTCTTACACCTTGCAGGCAACAGGAAGTGGTCTGTGACAGTGGATGGAAACCTCAATTCTCATCTCCACAGTGACACACTTCCTTCATCAAGGCCACACCTCCTGATACTTCACTCCCTTTGGGGACCATTTTCATTTTCCAAATGTTTCTGTGTGATGTGTGTGGTGTTTGTGTGAATGTGTGGCATGTATGTGAATATGCATGGTGCACCTCTATACACGCAGGCAGAAGGAGGGCATCAGGTGTCCTTCTTTATCACCCATGTTCCCTGAATCCAGAGCTAGGCTGGTGGCTAGCAATCCTTCTGTTTCCACCCTCATAGCTAGATTTACAAGCCAATGGTCATGCCTAGCTTTTTATGCAGGTGCTGGGGATTTGAACTCGAGTCCTCATGCTTGCATATCAAGTGCTCTTACCCACTGAACCATCTCCAGTGCCCCAGAATTGTTTCCTTTATATGGGTTTATTTGTTCAGATCACACTGTCAGCTCCAAAAGGGGATGTTCTAGAACCCTCCCTTAATAACATTTTGGGTTCCCAACCACTTCTCATTGAAAATAGTAAGTTACCACTTAATTGCAAACTGTTATGCCTGAAATAACCCGCTCTTCTCTTCCACGGGCTTCACAGCCTCGTGGAGTAGATATCACTAGATCCAGTTTCCAGGTGAGAAACAAAGCACCAGATGGGAAGTAGATCACAGCAGGCCAGGTGTAAATCAGCAGCTGGGGCTCCATGCTCTCCCTCCTCCATCAAGTTTGTCACCCTCCTTAAGCCACAGCCTGAAGGACACGCGAACCAGAACATGTAGAGGCAGATTTTATTTAAAACAAGTTATACATGTTGTTTCCTTTTTCCTCTTCTGGAAACCTCACCATCAAAGGCTGGTCTCAGATTCTCTAATTCAAAAACACATCCCTTAACTAGAACAGAGAATCACAAATGCCAGTGTTGGTCACGGATGAGATGTGTGGGAAGCTGGAACAGCCCTGTCACTTCCTTTCCAAGCTCCATGCAGTAACATCCATGCCAGCAGAGGGACCCAGAGATGGGTCAGGAGACAGAGATTGACCTCTGAACCTTCACCCTCTTGTGCTAATCTCTCAAGATGCCCCTTAGGATGATTAAGATGTAAGCTCAGCTTCCTGCCCAATAACCGAAAGGGAGGAACTGAAGAGACCCAAGTTTCTCTTCATATTTCCTTTAGGACTTTTCTTTAGCATTCTATCAGCATGTACCAACAGAGAGAGAGAGAGAGAGAGAGAGAGAGAGAGAGAGAGAGAGAGAGAGAGAGAGAGAGAGAGAGAGAGAGAGGGAGAGAGAGAGAGAGAGAGAGAGAGAGAGAGAGAGAGAGAGAGAGGAGCATGCACACACAGAGATCTGTTTTAGTGGAGCACTGTATCTATGAGTCTTGGTATCTGATTCTGAGCCTCTTTTAACTGCAGAAAAAAATGGAAGATGCCTATTATGAAATCACTCAGTAGAGACCCCAGGCTAGACCCTGAGGAAGAGGAAGGCAGGGGTTTTCTGCAGTCCTTCCCTGGTAGTCTTCCTAGGGGTACCAAGAAAACATGGGAATTTAAATAAGGGCCTTCCAAAAACAATTGGACATCTCCTCCTCCTTCCATATCCCCTTGATGCCTCTAGGAAAGAGACCCGGGCCTCGGTAACCAGCAGCTTGCCTCCTCTTGGCACTCAGACAGTGGAGAAGTACAAAGGAGGGGGGAAAGCTTGTTAGGATCTTCTCTCATCTTTTTAAAATTTTCATCTTCACAGCAGAATTGGTTTTTTTTTCCCCCCAGGAGAACTCAAGAAACACAATGCTTCTTTGTTTTACTAAATCCTGGGAAAATTCCACTAAAGTCGGTAGCTGGTAATCTGGCCAGGATTCAAGAGGGGATGATGGCTTCTTGGACATTCCTGCTAATAAAGATTTCAGAGGAACTCTGGGTGAACAGCCAAGGAGGTAGGCAAGGATGGTGTCTATCATTAGGTTGAACTATGAAGGACTGTAGGCTGACAGGTGGTGGTTATTCCAATAATACTTGTGTGTACAGTGACTCCCGAGAGGTCTTGGCACCCTTATGAGCTGGTGTCTTCTGGCAGAAAGGCTAGAACATCACTAACATGAGATGTTTGCCAAAGGCACATACCAAGGCACGTGTAAAGCCAATGATGGCCAAGGTCCAAGGATATCCCCTTAAGGTTGGGAGGGGGAGATGAAACTGAGGGCAGCTCCTAGCCACCTCCCCACCAGCCTGAGGTATGGCCCATGGAAACAACAGAATCAAGGAAATCATACAATGCAAATTACTTGATGAATACTCTCAATTGGCTGAGAGTCTTGGGCTCCTAAAAAAAAAAAAAAAAAAAAAGATGGACATGGTAGACATGGTACCAAAGAAGCCAAGACCTGGAGGCTCTATCTGGTGTGTTGCTGGTGTTGAATCCTCTTGTCTGTCCTTCCCAGGCCAGATTTTGCCACGGTTCCTGTCCCTGACTCCACCCTAGTCAATAAATCATGTGAACGGTTTCACTGCGTATATTGGTAGAGGATGAAGAGGGACAGATCCTGAGGAGTAGCCCTGTCTTTGAGAACACTCTCGATCTGTAATTCTGAGACTTGATGAGCAATGTCAGGCAGCCCTGGGACCAGAAAGAGCATAGCAGTGCTGGGAAAGAGAATATATTGTTGAGAGACCGCTTTTCCCTGTGGCAGACTTCTGACAGCTCTTCTGGGACTTGGCCCTCCCTCAAAGGGTCACACTGACAGGTCATCTGACCTTGCTTTGCTGCTGGCCTTGCTAAGGCGACGCTTGTCACCATGGTAGCCCAGAAGAAGGCGGTGGCCTGGAGAGGCTCCGTTGGGTTCCTCGTGCTTCTGGCTGTACTGCATATGGATGAAACCCTCCCCAGAAATAGGTTCCTGGTCCAGGACTTCTTCTGCAGCCAGAGTGTCCGGATTCTTCTGGGAACCCATATTTTTACTGAAGTGAATTGTGCCAGGGCTGCTCTTCAGGCATTGGTTGAAGTCGGGAGGAGGAGTGAGGCTCTGAACTAAGCCGGTGGAGGCGCCGAGAAGCTGGTGCTTATCTGTACCCTGCCGGGCCTTGCCAAAGCGCTGGCGGAACTTCTTCCAGCCCAGATGGTAGAGCTCAGCCAGGCTAAGAAAGAGAGACAGTCCAGCCACTGCCATCATAAAGACGATGAAGACGTTCTTCTCCGTGGGCCGGGAGACATAGCAATTGACTGGGTGAGGACAGGGACTCCTGCGGCAGACATGCAGGGTGTCCAGGAAGATCCCGTAGAGGAGGTACTGGCCCACGATGAAGGCCACCTCCATGGTGGTGCGGATCAGAATGGTGCAGACATAGGTGTTGAGTAAAGTGCCCCGGAGGACGATCTTCCCTTCCACTTCATTCCAGCAGGACAGCTCTTCCTTCTCGACCGCCGGGTACTCATAAGCACCAGTGCCACGGACCTCTTTGGCATTCCCCGCATTCCGCAGCTTCTGCTTTTCCTGCATGCGCACCGTGTGCATGGCATGGCCCATGTAGACCAGAGACGGCGTGGAAACGAAGATGATCTGCAGTACCCAGTAGCGAATGTGGGAGATGGGGAAGGCTTGGTCGTAGCAGACATTCTGGCAACCAGGCTGAATGGTATCACACCGGAAATCAGCCTGCTCATCTCCCCAGGAGGACTCAGCAGCAGTGCCCAACACCAGCATTCGGAAAATGAACAAGACGGTGAGCCAGACCTTGCCAATGACCGTGGAGTGCTTGTGGACCTCCTCCAGGAATTCTCCTAGGAAGCTCCAGTCACCCATCTTTCCAGCCTTAGGAAACAGATTCCGAACCTTCTGCAAAGAGAGCGGAGAGAAAAAGATGTCTAATAGCGATGTTTCAAGAGTTTTAGAAGGCCTCATTATGCTCTGGGCCATTGATCCATACCAATGTGTTCTTTAAGAAAATGCCACCGTTGCTGAGTACGGTGGTGCACACCGGTAATCCTAGCATTTGGGATATGGATGCAGGAGGGTCAAGAGTTCAAGCTTCTGTGGTCTCAGAAAGTTCCTTAGAGACCAGCTGGGCTAAACACGTCTCAAAAGCAAAAAAAAAAAAAAAAAAAAAAAAAAAATTGTAGATAATTTAAAATAAATTTTATATCTCAAAAAATACCTTCTAATTATTAGAGGGTGTTTGTGGTTTTTGTGATGTGACCTGGGTATCTGGAGTTAGGTCCTTAGTAGAGTTGATCTAACCCACTTTTGTGATAGAGGTTGTGGTTGCACGCACAAGACCGAGTTCAAGCTTGGGTGAGGATGGGAGTCATGAAGTCCCACCCCTTGCTAAGGAGTTATTGGCAACTGATGGCTTCCGGGCAAGGAAGAGACAGTTTTCTTCAGAGTTTGCTCTGAGAGCTACCCATCCTGCATTAAACGGCTCTTCCCAGTGTATATAGTGGCAGGTGCTAAATGATCGACTTAGTCCCAAGAAGAGCAGATGAAGTTGGGAGGGAACAGCATCGGGGGAAAAGCGAGGAGCTGAAGGAAGGGCATGGGGTGGGGTGGGGCCAGCCGTTTACTTTTTTAAAACATAAACTGAATGCAGACAAGGGCAAGGGAGATGTCACCTCGGTTAAGAGCACTGGCCCCTTTTGCAGTGCACCCGGGTTTTGTTTCTAGTAGCCACAGGACAGCTCATACCTCCTGAAACTCCAATTTGGGGGAATCCCTCTTGGGCTGCGGCATACATGCTGTGCACATGGATTCACGCAAACACACATTGACACACACGTATGCGCGCGCACACATAAAACAAATCATCTTAAAAATGAGGACAGTGTAATTCTCTTAAAGCCAAATGCACTGAAAAATGCCCTCCCATTAAAAAGTTAGAGAGGATGTTCTAAAGCATCAGTCTTGGAATCCACGTGAAGGATCTAGAAATGATGTAAAGTGTGTGTTGCAATGTAGAGCTCATATCTTACCCCCAGACATTCTACTTCAGAGGGTGCCTGCCCCTGGAAGACATCAGTCTCTCTAAGAGGCCCAGGTCCCATCCCACCCACCCCACATCCCTCAGATGGAGAGTTAAAAAGATGTCCTAACAGCATCACTACAAGGATGTAAAAACCAGATATTTCCTTTGTTAGGAATTTCTCTTCTCTGGGGGTTTTTTCTCATGGACCTCCCTCACTCTCATTCTACCATAATGGCTACCTCACATTACTTTCTTTTAAAAATGATTTATTTTTATATTTTATGTCTATGAGTGTTTTTCCTGTGCATGCGCATGTGCGCACACACGTGTGTGTGTGTGTATCTGTGTATGTCTGTCTGTGTGTGTGTGTGTGTGTGTGCACCATTTGTGTTCCTGATACACAAAGAGTCAGGAAGAGGGCACTGTTCCCCTAGAACTAGAGTTATGAGTGGTTATAAGCTTCTATGTAGGTGGGAACTGAACCTGGGTCCTCTGCAAGAACAGCGAGTGCCCTTAACCACTGAACCATCGCTTCAGCCTCTCTTCTTCAAGTTCACCTTGATGAAGCTTATATTTGGGTTGTACCCTTTAAACCCTTGTTTAGTTGTTTGTACAGTTGCCTTGTTCTTTCCTTCCTTCTGTATGTGTGTGTTTATGTACATAGGCATTTATATATGCATGTGTGAGTACTTTGCCTGTATGGTTATGTACCATGTGTGTGCAATGCCTACAGAAGCCAGAAGAGGGCACCAGATCTGGGACTTACAGACAGTTGTGAGCCACCATAGGGGTGCTATGACTTGAACCTGGGTGTGGTAATATATTATGTATCTAATAAAGATTGCCTAAAGATCAGAGGACAGAGCCAGCCACAGAGTTAGCCATAGAAGTCAGGTGGTGGTGGCACACGCCTTCAATCCTAGCGCTCCAGGCAGAGGCAGAAATCTGTATGGATCTCTCTGTAAATTCAAGACCACACTGGTCTACATGAGACTGATCCAATCCAATAGAGAAACAGAGCCAGGTAGTGGTGACACACACCTTTAATCCCAGGACTAGGAAGGCTGAGGCAGGACGTGATATGGCTGGGCAGGGAAAGGACTATAAGATGTGAGGAGACAGGATCCTCCCCTTTGGGCCTGAGGAGTTGGCGAGGTGAGAAGCGGCTATGGCTTGTTCCTCTGTCTCTCTGATCTTTCAGCATTTGCCCCAATATCTGGATCCAGGTTTTCATTATAAGATCAATTAAGATTCATACAGTACCCAGGCCTTCTGGAAGAGAAGCCAATGCTCTACTTCTTGAGCTCTTGAGCTATTTCTATATCCCTATACTGTTCCTGTCTAATGCTCCCTCACCTCAAGGCCCAGTCATGGTTTTGAGACCCTTTCCTAGAAAAGGAACTGACATCCAACTACTTTCTAGGATGCCAGTTCCTTTCCCAACCCAACCATTTAATCCCATTCTTATACTGAATGGAGTGGCCTCTTAGGAATCTGGATTTGCAACAAGCATTTCGGATGGTTCTCATGACAGCAGCGCAGGCATTGTGCCTGGAATTGGGAAACTAGGCCTGGAGTCCACCCTGTGCCTCTGAGTATGTACTTACTAAATCTGTTTCCTTTCATTCAAGAGGAGCTATGGGAGCCTAGGATCTGGAGGCTCCGATGAGTGAAGAATACAATATACTGAAATTCACACCATAAATGTCCCATACGTTTTAAATGACTGTTAGGCTGATTTTTTTTTTTTTATGACTCCAAAGGTAAGATGGCGTAGAGGAAGAGGTTAAGAATGATGGTGTGGGTAGCAGGCTCCACTTTTCCAGAAGCGTTCCTACTGACCAGGATCAGTGCGGGCGCCAGCTGTGTGGAAAGGCAGGCAAACGAAAGCACACTTGGGCCACTTTAAAGGAAGCACAGGTTCTCAGTAAGTCCCCATCTTCACCTCCCATAAGCTTCAGACAATATGACAAGGCTGGTCTCCTTCGTGTCAGTAATAAGGTGCAGCTGTGGCTTCATTTGCTAAGAGATCTGCTTATTAAAACCTTGTACAAATTTTCTTTGTCTATCCATACCAAATCCCACTGGACTCCCAGATGCTCTCTGTGCTGTTGAATAAGAAATACCACCCCTGCTCCGCATAGTCTCATATCTTTGAATGCTTGGTCCAAAGTTAGTGGAACAGTTTGGGAAAGATTAGGGGGTGTGGCCTTGTCGGAGGAGGTAGGTCACTGGGGACAGGTTTCATGATTCCAAAACCCACAGCAGGCCCAGTATCCCTCTCTGGCCTGTGGATCAGAACGTAAAGCTCTCAGGTGACATTTTATTGCTCTGCCTGTCTGCCTCCCACCATGATGACCATGGATTCATCCTCTAACACTGTAAACAAGCTCCCAATTAAATGCTTTCTTTTATAAGTGTTGCCTTGGTTTGGTGTCTCTCCACATCAGTAGAACAGTAAGACACCCTCCTGCCACCTACTGCTTTCTCTAGGGCCTCCTGCTCCTCCTTGGCCACACTGGTGATGCACAGGGTATTAAGTCTTGTTATCTGGAGACTGGCTCAAAGTAGGTGCTCAGTAGATCTTAGCTGAGCAAAAGAGGAATATGAGGCATTGGTATTCTCAGCCTAAGGGCAAGTAAATTGCTTGCTCCTTGCCTGTGTCCTATTAGCAACCATAGCAACCCAGGCAGATGGAGCCAGAGAAGCAGCCCAGTGGTTTAGAGTACTCATTGTTCCTACAGAGGCTCCAGGTTCAGTTTCTGGGACCCGCATAGAGGCTCCCAACCCAGGGGAGCTGGAACTCTTTTCTGATTTCTTGTGGATGTCTGCATCCATGTGCACACATAATTAAAAATAAAACAATTTTTTAAAAAGCATGAAAATGGGAAGGGGGAGTTAGAGATGGGGGAAAAGAAAGCGTATAATTACGAGTGGAGAGAACA